>CM035426.1:75939791-76252291 GCA_020310875.1 Ceratopteris richardii
TAAATACTATTATATATAGTTAAATAAAAAAATTAGTAAAAGAAATTAGGGTTTTAGGATTAAAATTAGGATTTGAGGATTAAAATTAGTATATATAATCAAATGTACAAAATATTATGGTCTTAGGATTAAAAATAGTATATTTAATTAAATAAATATATACTTTCACTCGAGGATTAATATAAATATATATAATTAAATATATAAATTACTAGAGTTTTAGAATTTTCAGTACTATGTATAATTAAATGTATAACCAATTAGGGTAATAAAACTAAAACTAGCATATGTAACGAGTTATACAAAATATTAGGGGTTGATGATTAAAATAAGTATATATAATTAAATATTAGTATATAATCAAATATACAAAATATTAAAGTTTTAGGATTAAAAAATAGTATATTTAATTAAATAAATAAATAATTTTACCCTAGGATTAATATAAGTGTATATTGTTAAATATATAAATTACTAGGGTTTTAGAATTTATAGTACTATGTATAACTAAATATATAAGAAATTGGGGTTTTAAGGTTAAGATTAGTATATATAATTAGATATATAAAGAACTAAGGTTCTATGATAAATATTATTATACATAATTAAATAGAGGATTTACAAATTAAAATAAATATATATAGTTAAATATATTAAAAATAGGGTTTTATGTTTAATATTAATATATAATCAAATATATACATAAATTAAGAGTTCAGGATAAATACTACGATGTATAACTAAGTAGAAAAAAATAGTAAAAAAGTTAAGGTTTGAGGATCAAAATTAGGATCTAAGGATTAAAATTAGGGTTTGAGGATTAAAATTAGTATATATAATTAAATATTGTTATATATAATCAAATGTACAAAATATTACAACTTTACAAAGAAAATTAGTATTTGTAAATCAAATAATTTAATGTAGTATTATTATACAACATTTATAATACATCAATATACATCATTTAATATATATTAGTATACTTAATTTAATATATTATTACTATACATAATTCAATATATTATTAGTGTACATAATTTAATGTATAGTAAATTAGGATTTTAGGAAGAAAATTAGTATTTATAATAAGATTAAAAAATAGGATTTTAGGATTAAAATTAGTATATATAATCAAATGTATCACATATTAAATGTCCTAACACCTCCACATGGTATCAGATGGAATCTTTGGATCTAAAAGAGAGAATGGCATGTCCTTGCATTCAGTGCAAGTATCGAGTACTTCATAAACGACAGATTTGTGTTGCACATGTTTGAAAATATGGATCCTTTGATGCAGATCGGCTACACAACCTATGCTTGCATTCGCATGGTTTTGTTGGTGAGCAGATCGACCCACACGACATTGCACCGTCTATCTCTCAAATGAAATGGGAGGTAGAAGGACAAGATATTGGAAACATGACAAAGAATGAACACATGGAAGAAATGCTCGAGGCATTTTATTACATGGATGAAGACCACGATATTGAAGACGATGTCATGGATTTCATGGACATGACAAAATTTCCATGAGCAAAAGCTGACAAAGAACATCAAAACATGCGAAGACTAGCCCATTCACCACTCTACAATGGGGCAAAGATATTTGCTCTATGTGCATCACTGATGATGTTGAATCTTCAATCCTATAACTACAACACATCAGGCGTATACCGAGGCTTCTACTAAGGCAAATGCACGGGTGCAATTTTTCCCCAACGTCAGTGTAAGGGTCGACATAGGCATTAGTAACAAAGCACTAGTATAGGCATGGGTATAAGCATCGATATTACCGATGCACATACCAACACCTATACTGGTGCATATATGGGCCACTTTGCTGGGAGTACCATCGTGCATACCGACGATCATGCTGGGAGTACAAGCACTCATACTGACAACCATATCTACAAAATGTTTTTTGGGCAGAGTGTATTGTCTCTTGCTGCAACAACATTACCATGATGTTGTGTAGCAAAAGACAATACACTCTGGCCAAAAAAAACCGAATACATGTGACATATACTCTAATGGCAACCAAAACATGATTTCATAAAGCAAAATATTGTTGGACACAAAAGAGATGAGAAGAATGAACCATGAACCATGTACAAAAAAGTTATATATTCCATAAATGAAGCATGTACAAGAGTGTGGCAAATCACTGCCATATATGAGCCAAATACAAAATTTGGCAAAGCACTACCATATAGGAAGAAAATACAAAAATCCGGTGCACCACTGCCATATATGTGCCAAATAAAAAATTATAGCACACCACTACCATACACATGCCGAGAAGGATCAAAACATCTATATCAGCAGTCCTGCAACAAAGAACATTCATGAAATGAGACAAATTGGCATGATATTTATAAACAACAACTAAACACACCAAACTAAGTTTATAAGTTCATCACCTCATCATAGATGCTCCCATGAAACGACTGCATTGTGTCCCTCCAAGTCCTCCAATAGTGCAACCAATCCATGATGATATCCATAAGCCTCCTCGGTTCATGTTGGAGGACAACCCACTGCAAACTCCTGCAACAAATATGCAAAACATTAGATGAACATACATGATATGCTTAACATAAACAAATTCAATCACCAAATGATACTTACAAACTAGTGATGCATAGTGTCATATCCACCCCTACCCAAATGTGCCAGTCTGATCATATCTAGATGTCTGATTGTTGCATCTTGTTGCTAGCAATATCGATCAAGAGTTTTATGCTTCTCGTCGCGAATCATATCCCACTCCTCAGCATCTAACCATACAGGCTTTGGTAAGCTTGCTCTAAAAGCATCACAAGCCTCGGATCATCGACAAGATATAACCTCACGTGCTTTGTGCTGAATCCACTCTGAGCTCACAATAGGATGCCCATGTTTTGGTCAGAACTCTTGATAGATCATCTTTGTGATATAAATTTTTACGATCTTTATCCTGTTCACTCCATTTCAACATGATAAAGTGTCCAAATTGTATGGAGAAAAGCTGTCATATATGCTAATGCATGGCCATTCCGACCGCATCCATCACCGGAGCTCTATCACAGATACTATACACATTGGATTCATCAAGGCCATGAGCACCCCAAGGTGTACGTAGTGTACCATGTGGTGTACCATGTGGCGTACCTACATCTGAGGTACTAGTTGTATGAGTAGACGTGGGCAACAGAACGTCCATCGCACTACCTCCACAATATCCATCTCCTCCAGAGCCACCTGTAGATCCACTCCTAGAACCTCCTCCTCCAAAGCGTCACCTCGATCTACGGGATGGGCCGGCACCTGTATCGCGCTGAGCTGTCAAACGCACATGTCTACTACTAGAGCCACTAGGGGATGTTTGAGAAGGTGGTCGTGATGGAGTCATAAAGTCAGGAGACATACCTCCGATGGGAGTAGCCCCCGCCCGTAGGAGTGAAGCCGAAAGAAGTGATGCCGACGAGAGTGACGTCGACGGGGGTGAGGCCATAAGGAGTGAGGCCAAGCGGAGTGCTACTGCAAGTGATCCAGTACTGTGATGTAGCCACCATATATGCAGGAGGCACCTGAGGTATAAACTCCATGAACTTCTCCTCTGTCATGGAATGTGAAGTGACTGGAGGATTGTCTCCCATCGTGCTCTATAACAAAAGAACTCAAATGATTAGCATACGATATTAAAGGTAATATAGAAAAATAGTAGTGTACAAAAAGAACATAGCAAAAAAAATAAACACAAATTAGTACATACAAGTGTATGATTCAAAAATCCTTTATTTTAGCATCCTCTTGGAGATCTGATGCATAGAGGATATCCATCTCTACATTGGAGACTTCTAGATCTCTTTCTATGCTAGCTTCTTCTTGATCACCATCTGTCGCTTCATTGTGTATCTCGTCTTCTTCAAAGACCTCTCCATCTCAGACAATGATCTCTTCCTCCTCAACTATCGAATGAATCTCAAAGTCCACTACGGATGGAGTTTCTTCTACATCTATGTTCTCACAAATTTTTCTTCTATGTGGGGAGACTTGTAAAACAAATAGCCAGTTTGGTTCTTTCTAGCATAATGCTCACCTCGTTAAGCAAGTACAAATGTATCTCTTTCATCCGTCCGTAACTTTATGGATCCGACTTGAAGCAAACCACTCTTATCCCACCTCGCTGTTGCGTTTCTTCCAGAGGTGACTACTTTGAACCATTTCACATAAAAAACTACTTTGAACCATTTCACATAAAAAACAAAGTAATCAAACTTCCTGAAGGATAGCTTCAAGATATCTTGAATCACTCCACAATAATCTAGTTGGGCTTCTTGAGCATTGTCATCTCTTGCACTAGCTCTACTTTTTTGGAAAAAGTTCACCATCACCCCACTATCAAAAGTAGATCTATTTTCGTCGATTCGTGCGATCCAAAAGTCTCATCCATGAGACCATAGTGCACCATATTTAGAATACTCCCAATCACATCCCTTCGCGAGTTCTTCTTCTTCATAGATATCTTCACCCGCTGCCTTTGCTTGTGAAACCATTGTATCTAGCCATTTGCTCATTGGAAAGGATAGGGAAAAAAATCGAGTGGAATGATTCTTTCAAAACTGATCTCTTTCCTTTATGTTTGTCTCCTTGGCAAGCTCGTACCTTTCTAACCACTTTTGCATAGGCTTAGAGTTAATGATGCAAAACTTCATTGCCTTCTCTCTGAAAGCTGCATCCCTTTACCTTGAGGTTCATCACTTAGGAGACGAACATCTTCACCATTTCTCCACAAGCAAGGCATTTATGGGTTCGACATGCATAGAAACTCAGTTATGAATACAAGAGATTCTTATACGATTCATCCCTCTACCATGCTGCCCTCTCGATGTGCTCTCTATTGAACAAACCCTTTTAATATCTTCATGAAGCACTCTAAGATAAACATTCATCCACTATCGGCAGTTCCTGCTATTGCAACTTCATCTACCACATGAACCAGTAAATGAAGCTGAATTGTGATAATACTTGTGGGAAAGTATTTCTCTACCATACAGGCAACCTCTATAGCATTGAGTTTTGCACTTTTTATGTTATCTCTATTTATGTCTTTAGAAGAGATCCATCATACCAAGGAACTGATTTTGTAAATGGTTGTTCACACATCCTCTAAAAGACAATCTTTTAAAGTTATAGGGAGCACAAACTGTAAAAACTTGTGCCAATCATGATACTTGAGCCCTCCAAGATTGTTGTTTTGTGTGAATGTAGTCTTTAGATACCTCAAGCACCTAGTAGGTGTCTGAAACTCTAAAGTTATCTTCTTCACTTGTTGCTCTTCCATCTTGCAAAGCACCTAAGGAGCTCTTAGTAACAACACTATTTCGTTGGGCTTAGTAATTGCCCACAACTCTTGCATATGGCCTCGCTCTTCCACATCCTCCCTTTATGCTTTTCTTTCTTTCTTTTCGATCAAAGTCTTCCAGAGAATCTCTCCCACATTCTTGAAAATATGCATTGGATCTACCAAATGATTGATCAATAACTCACTCCAAGAAGGGAGTTCGTGAAAGATCGACAATAAGTTCATGCCAGTGACTGGTGTTTCTGAATCCCATAGTTGTTTCCAATCGCTAACTTTCATTTGGCATTGCGCTTGTTGTCCAATTTTCCCTTCACATAAAACATGTCCATTAGGAAAATATCTATGATGTCCTTCATAGAAAGTTTTCTGAAGTGCTTTGGAATCGCATGCTTCGAGTCATGTTCTGCATAGGGGACAAGCATGGTAACTTGAAATCGATAAACTTGAACATTCACCATAACCAAGCCAATCATGCATCATCCACATAAGTATGCCTTGCACTCGCATGTCTTGTCTTCTTATAGGTTGAGACATGTCGCACACAGTAATCCCATCCCATAAAGTGTGCAGCTCTTCCACAAGTGGTGCAAGGTATACATTCATGTTTTTTACCTTATGCTTACCTGGCACAATAAGAGCTAATAATAAATGGCCCTTCTTTGTGGCTAGCCACGGTGGGATGTTATAATTGACCAAACATATAGGCCATGTGCTCCACTAAGAGATGCGAAAACCAAATGGATTTGCTCCATCCATAGCTAGGCCTAGATGACAATTCCGAGGCTCACTAGCAAACTCTGGCCACTTACTATCTATGTGTTTCCAAGCATCAGAGTCAGTAGGCACTCACATTATACCATCTGTAGACTTGCTCTTTACATGCCATGACATTAACTCAGCTATGAATTTGCATCTAAACATGTTCTTAATTCTTGGAATGATAGGAAAGTGGCAAAGAACCTTTGCGGGGATTGCTTCGCCCACAAGGTCTTCTCTAAGCCTATTTGCTCCACACTTTGGACATATGTGGAGATGCTCATACTCATTCTGAAAGAGGATGCAATAATTCGGACAAGCATGAATCTTAGTGTAGTCTATTCCAATGGATTGTAAAAGTTTTTTTGCATCTCTAGGGGTTGGAGGCATGTCATTGCCATCTGACAAAAATTGATCTTTAAGAAGCCTACAATAAGTAATTAGAACAATATTAGTAAATAAAGTTATTTTGATATAGCAATGAAAGTTTATTTCAAATCCACTTACCTGAACAATTTAGAGACACTACTATCTAACCATCCATAAATGGATTGCAGATTGAGCATCACAAGTGACACACATAGTCCAAATATCTTTGCCCCAATGTACATTGGTAAATGGGCTAGTCTTCGCATGTTCTCGTATTCTTCATCAGCTTTTGATCGTGGAAATTCTATTGTGTCCATGAAACCCACGACATCTTCTCCACCATCATGATCTTCGTCCATCTCATAAAACGCTTCGAGCATTTCTTCCATGTGTTCATTCTATGTAATGCTACCAGAACCTTGTATTTCTACCTCCCTCTTTGTTCTCTTCTGTCCACGAGAGGTTACTGGTGCAATGTTGTTTGGGTCCACCTGCTCACCAGGGGGACCGTGCGAATGGTAACATAGGTTTTGTAGTCAACTTTTATCAAAGGATTCATATTCTCCAACATGTGCAATACAAATCCATCATTTTTTATAAATTTGATACTTGCACTAAGTGCAACAACATGTCATTCTCTCCTTCGGATCCAAACTAGTCATCTGATACAATATGGACATTTTAGAACATTTAATTTTTCTTATTAAACCTAAAAACCCTAATCCTAAAGACCTAAACCTAAAATATGTATATGTATCTATGCATGTATATATATTATATGTATTTAAGTTATATATTTAAAACACTAGATCTTTTCTTTTTTTTTATTTTTTTCTTATATAAATTTAATTGAATTAGAAGACCCTAAAACCCTATTTTTTATATATTTGATTATATATATGTAAAAAACCTAAAAATCATATAGAATCTATTTTTTATATATTTAATTATATATTTATTTTTATTATATGTATGTAAAAAACCTAAAACCCTAATCCTAAAGACCTGGACCTAAAATTTGTATATGTGTGTATGCATGTGTATATACATGTATATATGTATATGTATTATATGTGTATATGTGTATATATGTTATGCATGTGTAAAAACCCTAAACCCTAATTGTAATGACATGGACATAAAACATGTGTATCTTATATGCATATGTATATATATATATGCATATGTGTATATATATTATGTGTGTATATGTGTATATGTGTATATGTGTATATGTGTGTATGCATGTGTAAACAACCTAAACATCCTCATCCTATTTTTATATATTTAATTTGATAAAAAATCCTAAAATCCTATTATATATATATATATATTTAATTATATATTCTAAATTTTTTTCTTTTCTTTTTCTTATATACTTAATTTAATTAAAAAATGGTAAATCCTTATATTTTATATATTTGATTATATGTATTATATGTGTATATATATTATGCATGTGTAAAAACCCTAACCCCTAATCATAACGACCTAGACATAAAACATGTGTATGTGTGTATGCATGTGTATGTATGTATATATATATATATATATATGTGTGTGTGTGTGTGTATGTATGTATGTATATATATATGTATGTATGTGTGTGTGTGTGTATTATGTGTGTATATGTGTATATGTGTATATGTGTGTATGCATGTGTAAATAGCCTAAAAATCCTAATCCTATTTTTATATATTTAATTTGATAAAAAAACCCTAAAATCATATTTTTATATATTTAGTTATATATATTTAATTAAAACACTAGCTATTTTCATATTTATTTATCTATACTAAAATCCCATTTTTATATATTTAATTTAATATATATTTGATTATATATATATATATATATATATATATATATATATATATATATATACTAAAGAACTATTTTTATATATGTTATTTATATATACACTAAAGACTTATTTTTTATATATCTAATTATATATATTTATTTTTATTATATGTATGTAAAAAACCTAAAATCCTAATCCTGAAGACCTAGACCTAAAACATGTATATGTGTGTATGCATGTGTATATACATGTGTATATGTATATGTATTATATGTGTATATATGTTATGCATGTGTAAAAACCCTAAACCCTAATTGTAACAATCTAGACCTAAAACATGTATATGTGTGTATGCATGTGTATATATATTATGTGTGTATATGTGTATATGTGTGTATGCATGTGTAAACAATCTAAAAATCCTAATCCTATTTTTATATATTTAATTTGATAAAAACCCTAAAATCCTATTTTTATATATTTAATTATATGTATTTAATTAAAACACTAGCTATTTTCATATTTATTTATCTCTACTAAAATCCTATTTTTATACATATATTTAATTATATATTCTAATTTTTTTCTTATTTAATTAAAATTTTGTGTGTATGCATATGTGTGTATGTATGTATGCATATGCATGTGTGTATGTATGTATTCATATGCATGTGTATACATATGTGTGTATGTATATGCATGTGTATGCATGTTGGTAGCAGTCAGGGTACTCAAGGACTTACAAGACAAGGAAGCCAACGAAAAATGTTAGAGTAGAGAGAAAGACCAAGTAGGCAAAGTAGTCAATGCAGATTTGCCAAAGCATCCCAGAACTTTTTAAACATATCTGAAACCTGCTCTTTGGTTCTGATGAACTTATCTCCACATCTTTGCTCAATACCTTCTCCCTTACATAATGGTAGTGGACCTCTATGTGCTTGCTCCTTGCATGAAACATAGGATTGCTTGCCAAGTAAATACTTGACATGTTATCACCGTATATAGGGATGGTTCCAACTTGCACTCCAAGGTCAGCCAAAAGCTTTTTAATCCACATTGCTTCACATGTGGAAAATACTAATCCTCTATATTCAGCCTCCATGGATGAAAGTGCAATAGTAGGTTGTTTCTTTGAGCTCCATGTGATAGATTTGCTTCCTATCATGAACACATAACCTGAGGTTGATCTTCTATCTTCCTTTGAACCTGCCCAATCAACATCGCTAAAACCTTTGACTTGCAGTTCTTCATGAAACTTGTAAAACAAAGCATGATTAACTGTATGCTTTATGTATCTAAACACTCTCTTGACTGAATTTAAGTGTTCACTTGTCGGGGCTTGCATAAACTGAGAGAGTACACCAATAACATAAGATAAATCAGATCTTGTAATGTTTGATAGATTAATGATCCTACAATGCTTCTGTATGTTGTTACATCTTCCAATGGTTCTCCATCATTTGAACAAATCTTTGTGTTTGTGTCCATGGGTTGAGTGAGTGGTTTGCATTCACTCATTCCACATCTGAAAAGAACATCCAACAAGTACTTCCTTTGCGTCAAGTAGATGCCACACTTTCCATAAACATCTTCAATTCCTAAAAAATAATTTAGCTCTCCAAGATATGAAATTTTAAACTCCTTACCAAGATTCCTTTCAATGTCCTTAATCCCTGTAACATCATTTCCTGTTATGATGAGGTTATCGACATATATGCAAATATATACCTCTCTATTTTCTTCCTTCTTCATGTATAATGAAGGATCTGCACTACTTGGGTTGTATCCACACTTAGGTAGATATTCTACCAATTTCTGATTCCATGCTCTTGGTGCTTGCTTCAAGCCATAAAGTGCCTTTTTCAACCTGCAAAGAAATTGTGGATGGTTTTCATCTTCAAATCCAACCGGTTGACTCATGTATACCTCTTCTTGTAGTTCTCCATTAAGAAAAGCATTTTTGATGTCGAGTTGATATAGTGACCATCTCCTTGAAGCACCAATTGCTATTAAGGTTCTGATAGTTCCCATCTTTGCAACAGGGTTGAAAACTTCATCATAATCTATGCCTTGTGTTTGTTTAAATCCTTTGGCAACTAATCTAGCTTTATATCTAGCTAGTGAACCATCAACATTCCTCTTTACTTTAAACACCCATTTGTTTGGAACAATCTTCATACCTTCTTTCTTTGGCACTAGCTCCCATGTGTGATTATCTTTGAGAGCTTTGATCTCCTCTTTCATAGCTTGCTTCCATTCCTTTTGTGTGCAAGCTTCTTCATATGTTTCAGGCTCTTTGTCTTTGATAACCTGCATCATGTATGCAAAATGTGTCACCATAAAACTATCATAACTCAACCTTTGAGTTGGATACCTTGTCCTTGAAGATCTTCTTTCATTGCCTTTAGAAAGTTGCTTCTTTAACCTATTCAACTTTACCATCGGAGTGATTACCTCTTCATATTCTTCTTCACTTGCATCTACCTCACTGTTTGGAGTACCACTTGCTTCTTCGGCTCTACTATGAGCTGAATTTGGAGACAAAGAATGACTCCCCCTCCATGTTGAACATTCTTCATTTGATGTAGATGCCTCTGGACCTGAAAGCTTTGTGTTTGATTGTTCAACTTCTCTTTGATTTGTTCCTGCATAATCATCACAATCTTCTTCAAGAATCTTTTCCTTTCCTTTATCTTCATACCATGGTCTTAGTTCATCAAAGATCACATCTCGCGAGACTCTTAATTCCTTTGTTCTAGGGTTGTAACACTTGTATCCTTTTTGCTCCGTCGAGTAGCCGATGAAAATACATTTTTCTGATCTTGGTTCCATCTTGGTTCCATCTTTGTTCTAACTTCTTGTGGAATGTGAACAAAGCAAACACATCCAAACACTTTGATGTGTGTAAGATCAGGTTTCTAACCAGAATGTACCTCTTCTAGATTCAAGTGATGTATTCCCGATATTGTGCACCTATTCATCAAGTAAATGGCGGTTGTGGTAGCTTCAGCCCAATAGTACAATGGTACCTTCATCTCATTGAGCATGCATCTTGCAATTTCAGCAATTTGCTTATTTTTCCTCTCAGGTACTCCATTTTGTTGTGGTGTATACCTACAAGTGAATTGCCTTTTGATCCCATTCTCTTGTAGAAAATCTAAAAATTCTTTGGAGAAGTATTCTCCTCCACCATCGGACCTTAAGGTTTTGATAGACCTTCCTGTTTCTTTTTCAACTTCAACTTTCAATCTTTTGAATATAGAAAACACCTCTGATTTTTGCTTCATACAAAACAACCATACCTTTCTTGAGTGATCATCAATGAAGGTGACAAAAAATCTATTACCAGCCATTGATGCCTCTTGGGTTGGTCCCCATACATCCATATGTATCAAATCCAAGACATTTGGGGCCACATAATTGCTCCTCTTGAATGGCTGCCTCGTTTGCTTCCTAGTTGACAAGCTTCACATAACTCATGTAGTCCAATGCTATTAAATTTTGGAAGACATCTTACCACTTCATGTTTGCTCATGTCCTTTAGCTTTGGAATGTTGATGTGTCCTATTCTTTTGTGCCATACGTCCAGCTCTGAAATCTTCTTATTCCCACATTGAATGTACATGAACTTTCCATGTGAATGTTGGATGTCCAAAGTGAACATCCTTCCTTCTCTTCTACCTCGAGCAATGACCTTGAAGCCTTCCTTTGGATTCTTTATGAAGCACCCATTCTCATTGAATATGACATGATAACCCTTCTCTACCATTTGTCCTACTGAAATCAGGTTCTTTGAAATTGTAGGAACATGAAGAACATTAGATAGTACCTTTGCTCTACTTGTATCTCCAAGCCTTATATCTCCAATGTGTTCAATCATGTCTTGAGTATCATCACCTGTTTCAACACATCCTTTTCCACTTGGTACCTGTAGATTAGTGAAAAATCTTCCTTGGCATGACATATGGTTACTACAACCTGAATCAATGTACCATTTTTTGTCATCTTGGAATCAATGTACCCATTTTTTGTCATCTTCACAAGAGCTTCTATACTCATGTCTCATTGCAAGTAGTGTGTCCTTGCTTCCTTCACTTGAGGTGCTTGCATAGTTGCTTTGGTTCCTTTGATTGCCTCCATTTGGTCTTCCATTCTTCAGCCAACAATCACTAGCATATTGTCCTACTTTACCACAATGATAGCATGTTATACCTTTATGAGAATTGTAGGAGCCTCGGCCTCTTCCTCTACTTCTACCTCGACCTCTTCCTTGTGTGTTCGCATTTGATGCATCCTTGTTGTCTTCCAAATTGTTTTGGTTGTAGTTGGAGTTGTTGTGACCTCTTCCTTTTCCTCTTGAGCCTCCTCTTGAGTTCCTTCGTTTACCTCGACCTGCATATAACATTTGGTTGTGGCTGTCCTTTCCTTTGGACCACCAAAGCTAAGCTCTTCTATGACAAGGTGAGGGATTAGTTGTTCAAAACCTGGATATGCATCTTTCAAGTTGATGGAAGTTATAAAAGGCTTTCATCTTTCATCTTCTCTCAATCCATTGAGAGTATAACACACAAGATCTTCGTCTTCAACCATTGTGCCAATAGAAGCTAAAGCATCGCTTAGCTCCTTAATCTTCAAAGTATATTCAGCTATGGATTGACTCGAAGTTTTCTTCATTGTGTTCAACTCATTCTTGAGTTGGAGTTTCCTAGCTTTGGTATTTGTTGAATACATCCTTTCAAGAGATTCCCAAGAATCCTTAGCTTTCTCTAGATGTTGAATATGCCCTACCATGGCATTAGTAATGACTTGCAAAATGAGGAACATGACTCTCCTATTCTTCTCTTCCCATTCTTTTGCTTGCCTCCTTTGGACTTCGGTGGCTATAGCTTGATTGATTTGAGGTTGAGCATCATTGTCGCTCACAATACCCCATAAGCCTTTGCCCTTTAGGTAGTTGGTCATTCTAAACCTCCACACGGGATAGTTATAACATCTCTACTTGTTGACCCAAGTCAGCCATTGAAGAGTATCAAAGACTTTGAGAGTTACCTCGAATAGTTATAGTCCTTTGCTCTTGCGTTTGTGAAGCTCCTCCTTGTTTTATAGCTCCTCTTTTGCTTTTCTTTATCTCCAGCTCTGTTGATGAAGCTTCAGCACCAAGTTTGCTCTGATAGCAACTATAGAGAATGAGTTCTCCTATGCGCAACAGAAATGTGTAGTGAAACCTTGTATGTCCAACACTTGGACAAACAGCTGCACCTTAGATAGTTTTTTGCTCTCAATACAAAACTCAAATGGACTTGAGCCTTTATTCAATCAAGGTAGACAAAGAGATCTTTCTAAAAAGCTATAAATAACTTAATTTGGACGAGTTTTGATTAAGAAACATAACTGACAAAGATGAACTACCTGTCCACACAAGTATGCTAAAGAAGTGAGCTTCACTCTCGGACTGATAACTCTATGAATATATATCCTTTGAGGAAGATATTTGGTATAGAGAATGTAGACATAAATACCTTTCCAACAAGCTAAAAAACGAGTAATTTGGATGAGTTTTGGTCAGGGAATTCAACTGACCAAAATAGACCACCTGCACACATAAGTACACTATAAAACTGGACTTTACTCTCTGACAGATATCTCACAAAATATAAAACTTCTCAGTGAGCTATTTGGGATAACGAAAGTAGATGCCAAGAGCTTTTCAACAAGACAAAAATCAAGCAATTTGGATATGTTTTGGTCCAAAAAGTTAACCGACCAAAATAGACTACTTGTCAACACAAGTATACTAAAAAATTAGACTTCACTCTTTCACTGATATCTCAAAAAGTATATAAGCTTTCAAAGAGATATTTGGTATGCGCACAAGATAAGCTTTCCAATGAATGTTTAAACGCAAGAAATGGTTACATATACGCTGAGATATGAGCTCCACAACAGAGCTGTGTACAAACTGATGTGCGGTTGGAAGGAGTCTAAGGGAGGACAAAATGACAAAATGACTAGATCCGACCACTGGGAGCTCTTGCCTCTTTCTCTCCTTGTTTTGAATGTGCTCCCACTTCACTTTTATAACCAATGAGCATGTGAAGAAGCTTGTGCCTTCTTCTTAACTCACCACCTTCTCCACTACATGCTACTAACTACAAGGCAAGATATTGTATCTCTTAGTCATCATGAATTTTGACTAGACTTTTTCTTTTATTATTTTTTCTTTTTTCTCTACTTTTCCTTTATCTTTATATTTGGTAAATTTATCCAAGCATGGCTCATATGAAAATGAGCTTGTACATTTATCTTCAACGTTTTAACCCCAGAACCCCGAACTATCATAACTTCTTCATACGAATTCCGTTTCTAGTGATTTTTGTAAAACTAATACGTGGAGTTATAGATAGGATAATTTGAAGTTGAACTTGCACAGGGGTGAGAAAAGTAGAGGGATCTCTAAGGGAATCCTCATTAAAACAAAGCAAATTGGGTCTTTGAAGTACATTTGGGCATGTTCTATTAAGTCATTTAAATTGAAATCTTTGGGGCTATTACAGGTCCATTGAGAGCACCGAAGGGCGTCCAGAGCACTAGCATACTGCAAGCTTGAGAACGGGGTTTCTTGAGCACCCAAGAGCAAGGGATAAGCAAGTGAGGTTGGATGATTCTCAACTCCCTCTATCAATTCCTAGCTTAGGCTAAGTGTGAGTAGTGCTAGAAGTAAGTCAGGGTGATGATAGGCATAAGTCAAGTTGAAGACTACTTAAACACTCATGTTCAAGCAGAAACATAATCTCTTTGTGATCGATAACTTTAAAGGAAAGAATTTAACGTGGTGCGATCAACCTAAAGTGTGGAAACTCACTCAAGTATTCTTGACGACGTGATATCAGACAAGAGCATAAACACAATAACCAACTAAAAAAGAACTAAGTGACTGATATAAAGTGATCTTCAATGAGGTTGTACTTGGGGTAAAATTGGGGTTGTTCAATGAGGCATATGAACCTTAGATCAGGATGACATCTAGGGAGAGATAGAAAAAGCCTTAGGTCTTCAGAGGCTAGTGTCAATCACACTGCTAGGTCTTGGGCCCAGTAGTTGAGCGATTATCCGCACTACCCTAGCTCTGAAACTAGCAAATCAGAAATGTCTTATGGTATGGAGAGACCCACAGGAAGTTCAGGCGTGGCTTACTTAGAGAAACCTGAAGGCCCGTACAAAACTCAACTTGAATACATAAAGACCAACCGATTAGGTGCTCGCATCTATGAGGACGGTCTGAGAAGATCTGTTGTCCAGATTAAAAACTCTGATCAACCCTTTGGACTAGAACATCCAGTCATCAAATTTGAGAATGGTGCATACCTAGATAAGGAAGGAACAATGTACGTAGTCACTAACCAACCAGATAGAACATATGAATTTGGTAATGTGATTCTAGAGACGGACATAGGTGACATAGAGCAAGGGAACTTAGGAAGAGAGCCCATAACTCTTTGAGGCAAATCACTCCTGACTAGAAACATCACTCCAGACTGGGTTCTCCAGGACAATAAGAGCAACGATATGCTCTTAAACCGAGAAATTGATGAAGCTTTTTGGAGATATGCATGCATATGTGTATGTGAGTATGTAATATATATGTGAGTATGTAATATGCATGTGTGTACGTAATATATACATGTGTATATGTAATATATGCATGTGTATGTATGAGTATGTATGTGTGTGAATGCATGTGTGTGAATGTATGTATGCATATGTTTGTGTATGTATATGTGTATGTATGCATATGTTTGTGTATGTATATGTGTATGTATGTGTGTGTACATATGTGTGAATGTATGTATGCATATGTATGTGTATGCATGTTTGTATATGTGTGTGTGTATGTATGTATGTATGTATGTGTGTATGTGTGTGTATGTATGCATGTGTGTATGTGTGTGTGTGTGTATGTATGCATGTGTGCATATGTGTATATGTGTGTGTATCTATCTCTATCTCTCTCTCTCATTCTCTCTCTTTATCTCTCTCTCTCTCTTTAATCTCTCTCTCTCTCTATCTCTCTCTCTCTCTCTCTCTCTCTCTCTCTCTCTTTTTTTTTTTTCTCTCTCTCTTTCATCTCTCTCACTCTCACACACACACTCTCTCTCTTTCTTACTCTCTATCAATAGAGAATAAAACAATCACTTACAGGTATGTCCCTCTTTTGGATCACTATCGTCAAAGCCTAATGAACATTGTCTCTCATTGGATTCCAAAGATCGACGTTAGAAAACTCCTAGGAAACCATAGAGAAGAGAAATTATAAAACAAAAAACATAGAGAAAGAGAAAGGGTAAGAGTACAAGTACCACTAACCAAGATGCGAGATCTAAAGAGAGAGAGATTTGTGTGTGTGTGTGTGCACAACACAATGCAGGTCAGAATTCAGCTCGCACATGCAAGTTTGATAGAAGTAATGCTCAGTTCGAATGACATGCAAAATGTAAAATTTTTGCTCTCGGGTCACTATATGTTTAAAAGATGGCATCGGTATAGGCATCGGTATAAGCGTCGATAATTCCAACGAATCATTGACCCTCATATCGATGCCTATATCAACGCATATACCGATGCATATACCGACGCATATACCATCGACGGCAACGGATATCGACGATCCGTTACGGTCATACAGACAATCAAATGATTGTCGATATGCGTGATGAGATCTTTAGAGATATTTTCAACAATGATACTGATGCCATGAGGTGACCATCGGTATGGACAGTGTCCGTATGCCCCTCATATGTTGTAGTGTATGTGGACCATGACTCAAAGCACGCTACTCAAAGCACTTCAAAAATTTTTCTATGAAGGATATCATAGATATCTTCCTGATGGGCATGTCTTATGTGAAGGAGAAATTGGCTGACAAGCGCAATGAGAAATTAAAGAAGGCAATTGGAAGTAGTTGTGAGATGTAGGAACACTACTTACTGGCATGAAACAACTGTCGATCTTTCATGATCTCCCTTATTGGAGTGAGTTATTGATCAATCACTTGGTGGGCCCCATCCATATTTTCAAGAATGTGGGAGAGATGCTCTGGAAGACATTGATTGCAAAAAAGGAAAGCAAAGCGCAAAGGGATGACTTGGAAGAGCGAGGTCATATGCAAGAGTTGTGGGCAATTATCAAGCCAAACAGAACAATGTCGCCACCAAGAGTTCCTTGGGTGCTTAGCAAGATGGAAGAGAAACAAGTTAAGAAGGTGATTTTAGAGTTTCAGACACCTACTAAGTGCATGAGGTGTCTAAAGATTATTCACATGAAACAATGATCTTGAAGGGCTCAAGTCTCATGGTTGGCACAAGTTTTTGTAGTTTGTGCTCCTTGTAGCTCTGAAAGATTGTCTTTTAGAGGATGTGCAAACAACCATTAATAAAATCAATTCCTTGGTATGATGGATCTCATCTAAAGAGATAAGAACAGATAGCATAGACAGTGCCAAAGTCAATGCTATAGAGGCTATCTCTATGGTTGAGAAGTATTTTTCGACAAGCATTCTCACAATTCAACTTCATTTACTAGTTCATGTGGTTGACGAAGTTGCAATAGTAGGAATTGTCCACAATCGATGGATGTTCTTCCTGGAGTGGTTCACGAAGACACTAAAAGGGTTTGGTCATCAGAAAGCAAGTCCAGAGGGAAGCATGGCAGAGGGGTGGCTCATACTAAGAGTCTTTAGTATTCATAATAGAGTTTCTACACATGTCAGACTCAAAAATGTCTCGCTTATGGAGCGATGATGAAGTTTGTCTCATAGGCGATGAGCCCCAAGGTAAATGGAGCCAAAGAAAAATGGATGCAATTTTCAAAGAGAATGCAATGAAGTTTTGCATCGTTGACTAGGAGGCCATGAAGAAGTGATTGGAGAGGTATGAGCTTGCTAATAAGAAAAACACAAAGGAAAGATCCCAGTTTAGAAAGAATCACTCCTCTTGCTCTTTGCCTCTTTTGAAAAGTCTTCAACCTCTTCAAGCCTTTCCAACGAGAAAATGGCTAGATGTAGCTGTTTCACAAGCAAAGGTAGTGGGTCAAGATATCTCTAAAGAAGAGGAGGAACTCGCAAGGTATGTGATTGGGAACACTTTCAGATCGCATGCATTGATGAAAAAGGTCTCCTTTTGATAGTGGCGTGATGGTGAACTTTCTCCAAAAAAGTATAGCTAGTGCAAGAGACAACAATGCTCAAGAAGGCCAACTCGAGTGTTGTGGAGTGATCTCGGATATCTTGAAGGTATCATTCAGGAGGTTTGACTACTTTCTGTTTGATGTGAACTGGTTCAAAGTAGTCATCGTTGGAAGAAACACAACAAAGAGGCGGGATAAGAGTGGTTTTCTTCAAGTAGAGTCCACGAAGCTATGGACAGATGAATGAGACACATTTGTACTTCCCAAACACTGTGAGCAGGTTATCTTTATACCAAATTCAAAAGAACCACAATGGCTATTTATTTTACAAGTCTCTCCACGTAGTAGACAATTTTATGAGGACATAGACGTAGAAGAAATTCATCTATTGTGGACTCTAAGTTGCATGGAATAGTCGACGAAGAAGACATCATTGTCCCAAAAGAAGAGGTCTTTGAAGAAGATGAGATACAAGAGGATGTAATGGACAATATGATGTATGAGGATGATGATCAAGAAGAGGCAGTCATACCAAGAGATCAGGAAGTTGCCAATGTAGAGATAGGTATCCTTTGCACCTCAGATCTCCAAGAGTATGCTAGAATAGAGGACTTATGAAGCAAGCAATTGTACATACATATTTCTCTTTACTTATTTGCTACATTTTTTTGTAGACTACTATTTTTCTATATTACTATTATTATCATATGATAATTATTTGAGTTTTCTATTGCAAAGCACAATGGGAGACAGTCCACCATTCACTCCGCATTCCATGATAGAGGAGTAGTGTTAGAGTTCATATCTCAAGCACCTCCTGCTTATCAGGCCGATGTCACATCACAGTACTAGATCTCTTGTGTGAGTACTCCCATCGGGGGCACTCCATTTGGCGGGACTGCTCCCGCTGGTAGCATTCCCTTTGGCAGGACTCCCTTTGGTGGGACTACTCTCGTCGATGGCACTCTTGGCTTTATGGCTTGATCACGACCATCTTTTCAACCATCCCTTAGTGGCTCCAATAGTTGACATGTGTGCCAGCATTAAACACCACAACCCGATACACGTGTGGCCCATCTCATTCATCTAGGTCATTGCTTGGAGGAGCAAGTTCCAAAGGTGGATCTATGAGTGGGTTTGGAGGAGGAGGTGGATGTTATGGATGTGGTGTGATGGATGTTGTGTCATTCACAGCTAGTCCTAGATTGAGTACCTCAGATGCAGATACACCACATAATACACCACGTACATCTTAGGGTGCTCATGACCATGAAGACTCGAAGATGTATTTTACATGAGATGGAGCTCTAGTGATGGATGTGGTTGGAAAGGCCATGCATTAGTGCCACAACAAATGTGCACAATATAGTTTGGACATTCTCTCATGGTCAAGTGGAGTCAATAGGACAAGCATCAAAAGAATTACATCATAGAGGTGATCTATCATAAGTATCAGTTAGCATTTGGACACCCTCTTGTCAGCTCAGAGTGGATTCAACACATGACACGTGAGGTGATATCCCATCGATGATGAAAGGCTCGTGATACTTTTAGAGGAGGCTTATTGAAGCCTATATGGCTAGATGTTGAGGATTGGGAGATGATTCGCGATGAGTAGCAATAGACTCCTGACTGATATTGTCAGCATCGAGATGCGGTAGCCACACGTCTAAATATGATCAGAGCATCACACTTGGGTAGTGGTGAAGATGAAATGATGCGTCACGAGTTTGTAAGTATCATTTTGATAAATGAATTCGCTTATGTTAAGCACATCATGTTTGTTGATCTCACGTTTTGCATATTTGTTATAGGAGTTGGCACTGGGTGGATCGTCTTTCGACACGAGTAGAGGAGGCTTATGGATATTGTCATGGGTTGGCTGCAATGTTGCAAGACTTGGAGGGATGCGATGCGGTCATTTCATGGGAGCATCTACCATGCGGTGAGCGTCTAAACTTGGTTTAGTATTTTTTATTTGTTGTTTATAAACATCATTTCAATTTGTTTGATTTCGTGAATGTGCTTTGTTGCATGATTGCAAATATAGATGTTTTGATCCCTCTAGTTTTGTGTATGGCAATGGTGTACCATAATTTTTTATTTGGCTCATATATGGCAGTGGTGTGCCACAATTTTGTATTTGGTTCATATATGGCAATGTTTTTCCACATTTTTTATTTGGCTCATATATGGCAGTGGTTTTCCACATTTTGTATTTAGGTGATATATGGTAGTGATTTTCCGTAATTTTGTACATGTTTCATTTATGGAATATCTCTTTTGTACATGCTTCATTTATGGAATATCTCTTTTGTACATGTTTCATTTATGGAATATCTCTTTTGTATATGGTTCATGGTTCATTATTCTTCTACATATCTATTTTATGTTCGAAAATGTGTTTTGCTTTATCAAATCTTGTTTTGGTTTTCGATCATTTAAACCCTAAATCAATAATGACTAGAGTACATGTCACAACATGTACTCGATTTTTTTTGGGCAAAGTGTATCGTCCTGTGCTACACAACATCATTGTCATGTCATTGCAGTAAGAGACACTACACTCTTCCCAAAAATAATTTTGCAAATGCGATCATTGGTATATTCATCGGTATAAGCATCGGTATGCCGAGGGCCATATAGATGGTTATACGGATGCTATTTGCCCAGAAACATACTGGCGCTTCATACCAATGAACATATAGACACTTATACCATCAATTTTGCCGGTCAATACCGGCATGTATACCATCGAGAAAATACCAACGTCCATACCGATGCTTATACCAATCGTATTTGATGCATACTCGCATGTATAACGACACCCATACCGACACTTATGCCGACATTATCATACAGCCAATTATATTGATGGTTATACCAATGTCGCAACAGGATTCCCCACGTGGATTTTCACCAAGCCAGTATGAGGCTCATAGGTTGTAGTGATGATGTGAATATCTTCTTGTATAGAGAAAAAATGTAGTGATCCATTGCATGAACAAGCCTAAAAATATTCTCACTATGCTTGGTAAGTTTTTTTCCATCGGCTTGTATATACGCCTATAACCCTAACGGATCACTTATCTTTGTACATTCTCTTGGTAATACATTCAATATTGTGTGTTGTGCTCCAAGCTTCTTCTTCTTCCTTGTGCTGTTCGCATGCTTCCACAAACATCAAACTCCAACATGGTTGACTTTGACATGTTGATTTACATCTTGGAGCTTGAGGACTATGAAAGCATGTGAACAACACAAGGAAGAAGAAGAAGCTTAGAGCACAACACACAATACTGAATGTATTACCACTAGAATGTATAAAGATAAGTGACCCATTAGGGTTATAGGCATATATACAAGCCAAGGAAAAAAACCTCCCAAAGAAGGAAAAATGTGCCCCCACGGTCCTAGTGTGTTGACACACATCACTACCTAAATATATCAGCAAATCCCCCCTAGGACTGATGCAGTGAATAAGGAGTTGGCACTCATGTATAAGGAAGTGCCAAGCTATGTGGAATCAATCCACTATAGGAAGCAAGCC
Organism: Ceratopteris richardii; assembly: GCA_020310875.1. Classification (NCBI taxonomy): domain Eukaryota; kingdom Viridiplantae; phylum Streptophyta; class Polypodiopsida; order Polypodiales; family Pteridaceae; genus Ceratopteris; species Ceratopteris richardii. The sequence goes on from CM035426.1 coordinate 75,961,806, forward strand.
CAAAGCTTTACAGAAAACTTCAAACTTCTCCCTAGGCAAAGCCTTTGTGAAAAGGTTTGCAATGTTCTCTTGTGTGGGCACATATGCCAAACTGATCTTCCAGCAGAAAACCTCTCCCCGACATAATGTTAGTTCACCTCAATGTGCTTAGTGCGAGCATGGGACACAGGGTTCCTGGCAACTGCCAATGTGCTCAAACTGTCAGTCCCTGGCACAAATAAAGCATCTGACAATGTAAAAGAACTACCATCAACAATAGTCAAAATGATCTTACCAACTCCCATGATAAGATAAGAGGAGTTGTTGGTGCATGTGATAGTATTCCCTGTAGGGACAGGCTCGAGTGAAGTGAAGAAACTACACTATGAGATAATATGTTTGGTTGCCCCACCATCAAAGTACCAAACATCTAAGTTGACTACAGACATACACTGTTCATGGGAAGATGGGTCATAAGTGCAAACTGTAGTAAATGCCCGTTCTTCATTCTACACAAGGTTAGCAAACTCTATTTTGGGTGTAGAGGCCTCTACAACAACCATTCCAGACTCTTTCTTCTTTGCCTCTTTTGCAGCCAGTTTTGGACAGCTCTTTATGACATGACCATTTCCCTTACAATATTTGCAAAACAATTTCTGCTTTTCTGTTTTCTTCTCATATTTGTCATCCTTCTTAGATTGTGCAGAATTAGTAGATCTCTACTTACTAGTAGATGAGCTCCATTTTCCTTTGCCCTTCTAACTAGCCAGGAAAGCTTGATCTGCAACACGCATAATGAACCTATTCTGCCTAGACTGATCTTCTTGCAACAAAACAGAGACTAACTCCTCAAATGTTAAGGCATTTGGATTGTCTTTCATGATCAATCGAAGAGTAGAAGCAAAACTCTTATATGAATCTAGAAGACAATTCAGAACAGTCTGCACAAGTGAACTATCGGGCAAGACTTCATTAGGAGAAATCAAATCCCCCTTTAAATCTTTGATTTTTGTCAAAAAATTGTCCATGGAATCTCCTTCATTCATGTGCTCACTCTCCAACTACTTTCAGAGGTAAGCAACATGAGCCTCATTCCTTGCCTGATATAAAGTGGTAAGTGTATCCCAAGCATCCTTAGCTATTCTCCAAGAGCAAATGTGAGAAATAATGGCACGTTTGACAGACAAGGATATCAATGCATGTGTCTAAGAATCTTTTCCATCCCAACAAAGTTGCTCTGTAGTAGGTGCACTAGGAACCACAACACAAACATGAATCTAAAGAATATCACTATCTTCAATGCCATCTACATCACCTTCAACAACTGTGTTTGCAGGTATAATAGGACATTTTTCAACACTCTGCATAATATTTCACAATCCTTTTGCAACCAATACATGATGCATCATATAAGCTTATAATGGGTAATTTGTACCATCCAACTTATCCTCAACAGCCAACATACAGAATACATCACTGCTTTCTGCCATGGCCACTAACTGAAATACATTGATGTAGAAAAATGATTGTATCTCAAAAAGCTAAACAGAAATACTCTGTCGACTTATGCTAAATCTATAGCAAACTTCGAGACCCTTATACTTGTGAACCAAAACCTGTATATACATTTGACACAAAAAGAAAAAATTGCCCACATAAGCATTGTGCTAGTGCATTTCGAGGCCAAAATGAACGCAGATCGCGATTTCAACACGATAGAACGAAGCTATTTTGAACTGATAATCAGCTTGAGTATGCTCACCAATTTTTGTGCAATTCTGAGACTATGATCGGAGAGTTGTTGAGGATGTCCTAGATGAAGCGGCGACCTGCACTGATACCAATTGTTGGAGTTTGAGGTCTGTGGAAGCACACGAACAACACAAGGAAGAAGAAGAAGCTTGGAGCACAACACACAATACTAAATGTATTACCACTAGAATGTACAAAGATAAGTGACCCGTTAGGGTTATAGGCATATATACAAGCTAGGAAAAAAAAAACCTCCTAAAGAGGGAAAAAAGTGCCCCGGTGGTCCTAGTGTGTTCACACACATCACTACCTAAATATATCAACATTATAGAATTCCCATGCTTGTTGAAGAACTTAAAATTGGTGAGTCTAATAGTTAAAGCCTAGAAGAATCTGACACAAATTAACGTAGTTGCAATGTGCATTAGTTGTAGAGGAATTTGAGTTTGGCATGCCACCTCACCTTGATTTTGAATAGCTTACTTGGATTTAGGGATTCCTCAAATTTTTGCCACTTATTGATGAGTTGTTACTCCATACTAGTCTCTATTTGCTGATGGCTCTTCTTGATTGCAATCTCATCATGTATGATTGTATTCCTAAGTTTGTACCTCTCTTAATCTTACTCGAGTTCACTTCATTGTGATCTAGATGATTTTCCCTATGGGATATGTATCTAGGTTGCACCTTCTTTCACTCTCGCTCATGATTGATCATGATCTATCTTAACTTCATTGTGATTTATCTTAACTTGAAGACAACGCCTATGATATGATAAGAATTTCCACATATTTTTGGTTTATTAGACTAGTGTGGAGGGATAAATTGCATTAGTTGGAACATAACAAAATTCATAGTGGTTTTCTATTTAGGCCAATACTAACTAGCTCTCTCTAGCTCTCAAGTCACACTAGATCATCTTATCTATGCGATTTAACTCCCAAATTGCATGTAAATAATCTTTTTGAGGTTTGAAATTTCCTTCAATTTCTTGGTCACCAATGTGACAAGTTGTAGTGGATGAAAAAAAATCAGTAGAGTCTCACCTATCCATGTGAAGTTTGGGGGAAGTGACACTAGGTGGAGTGGATCCACAAGTTGTAGAGGCTTTTCTTCTATGCAAAATCATGATGTGTTGTGCGAGTTCAAAAAACACTCAGATGTCTATCTGACAAGTCACACACAAAGTAAAATGGAACCCAAAAATTCACTTAACTTCCACGAGTCAGTATAATGAAAAAGTGCACATGGATATAAGTCTCACCCTTGTGTAGATTGCACTTGGTTTACTCGACTAGCAAGTAACACCACATATGCACCAGATCACACTCTACTTGGAGGCCAAATTGTACTCTAATTGAAAAGGACAAATAGCACTTCAGCAACTATGCTAAATCACACAAAGTTTGAGAAAGCCGAACTCATATGGACAAATCACATTTTGATACCAAATCAAATCAAGTCATAGTCATGCTAATGGTTAAGTCACACTTTCCTCTCCAAGTGTCACACGAACCAAGCTGCACACCCTTGTTTATGTTGGAGACCTTTTAATCTCCAAAGGTTTGATCTACACTGACTTAAGAACTCTTCTATGTCAGTTATAAACCAAACTTTACACAAACAATGTTCCTTTTTACCAAAACTTCAAGTAACACTTCTCTGAGTGAAGAAGTGTCAACTTCAGAAAGTCTGCTTCAGATATCAACTTCTTTACCTGCACAAATCTTCAAATTTCTTCAAGTAAATGATGCACAAGTATTAGCAATACCTTTGCGCAATCATACTAGCCATTAGTTCTCAAAACTAATCACCAAAAGTTTAATTTGATCATTAAGATCAAATACATGTCAAAAAATGACTCTCAGAAGTTGCGCCTTCGACATAGTCAACTTCTTAACTTGATTTCTCCCAATCTGGAACCCGTTTTGCTAAATGCTTTTAGCCATAGCTTCCTCATCTTCTAACTTAAATTTTAAGTGCTCACTCATCAAAAACTTTACAGTATACACTCAGATCTGATCAAAATACTGAGACGGAAAAGTGCGCTACTTTTGGCTTCAGTTCTCACATTCTACATATGAATGTTCCTAATGATCATTCTCACAGTAGGAGAGGAATTAGATTCTGAAACTCTAGACATAGCTTCATTAGCTTCTCAATTAGATGTGTACAAAAGGATTTCTGATCCACATGATCAGACAGAGAGCACTCAGAGAAAAACCCGTCGTCATTTTCTGGGAAAAAACTCTCTACACATCTTCCTCAAAATTGTCATCTACAAAATGACTCTATTACTTTTTCTCATACATTTCTTGTCATAATTATCTTATATATACATGACTTTGGACTCATCTCGCGTCTATGACTCTACTCCTTATCATCCTAAGGATTTAACTATAGTAGCTTACAAGATTCTTCACTTATATGTACATATGTGTACAAGACAATATTCTGACTTCTTCTTCATTTTTGCAAATGTCTTCCTTTGCTTCATTCTGACCATAAGCATTCTCCAAGATCTGTATAATCACCAATTTGTGATTGGTTTGCTCCAACAGCTCCCCCTCAATCACTAATTGTGATTATTCCATTCTTCTTCACTCCTGCCATCTCCTTGAATCTCTGTAGCTTAGGTCCATCCAAGCTCTTTGTCATCATATCTGCCACTTGTTCTTTTGTTGGAGTGTACATCACTTCAATCTCTTTATCAAGTACCTTTTCCCTCAAGAAATGATACTGTATCTCTATATGCTTAGTCCTGGCATGAAAAACAGGGTTAGCTGCCAAATACAAAGAACTCATATTGTCTCCAAAAATTATTGGAGTACTATGATCAATCTCAAAACTTTTCATCAAGGTCTTCAACCATATGATTTCTTTTGCAGCTTCTACCATTCCCTTATACTCAGCTTCTGTGGATGATAAAGCAACTGTATGTTGCTTCTTTGAACACCAAGATACTAGCTTATCTCCAACATAACATAGATATCCATGGGTAGACCTTCTATCATCTGAGTCACCTGCCCAATCTGCATCACTAAACACTTTGATTCTTGTGTCAGAAGTGAAACCATAATACAAACCTTCACTTAGGGTTCCCTTGATATATTTGAGTACCCTTTGGGCTGCAATCCAATGAGTCTTCTTTGGACAATGCATGAATTGTGACAACACACCTACTGCATATGATAGATCTGGCCTTGTCAAGGTAGCATAGATTAGACTACCTACCAAACTCTGATATTTCTTCATGTCATTGAACTCTTCACCTCCATACCTGCTTAACTTATGATTTACCTCCAATGGTGTAGTTGAGGTCTTGCAATCTTCCATGTTAAACTTGGCTAGAAGATTCTTCAAATATCTTTCTTGTGAAACATATACTCCATGTTGAGTATACACAATCTGCATTCCTAGAAAATAAGATAAGTTTCCCAAGTCACTTATCTTAAACTCCTTCTCTATTTGCTTCTTGAGTTCATTGATTCCTTGAGCATCTGTTCCTGTAACAATAATATCATCAACATAAATGCACATGTAAATATATCCATTTTCACTTGCCTTCACTAGCAAGCTACTATCTGCCTTTGATGCTTGAAATCCACATTCATTCAAGAACTTGACCAATCTGTAATTCCAAGCTCTTGGGGCTTGCTTTAACCCATATAAAGCTCTCTTGAGCTTACACACATAATCTGATCCAATTGATTTCATGAAGCCTTCTGGTTGTTCCATATATACTTCATCTGCAATGTAACCATTAAGAAATGCATTCTTCACATCCAATTGTGATAATTTCCATCCTTTGCAAGCAGCAATAGCAATCAATGTCCTAATTGTAGACATCTTAGCAACAGGACTAAAGGTTTCATCATAATCTACCCCATAAGTTTGGGCATAACCTTTGACCACAAGTCTAGCCTTATATCTAGACACCTTACCATCTGCAAACCTCTTTGTTTTATATACCCACTTGCATCCAATGACCTTCTGATTCTTTGGTCTTGGTACTAACTCCCAAGTTTCATTTTCAAGTAGAGCATCATACTCTTCTTGCATTGCCTTCTCCCAATTCTGTTTACCTTTGGCTTCTTCATAAGTGGTTGGATCTTCTTCTGTTTTCACAATGTAGGCATAATCTTTTGTTGTTAGGAAAGATGTATCATAACTATACCTTATAGGCTCTTTCCTTTCTCTTGTAGATCTTCTGATTTCTGCACTTCTTGAAGTTTCAGCCTCATTTGATTCTGGATCAAATCTTGGCCCTTCTTCTACATGATCCTGCACTCTACATCTAGAGTCAACTTCATCAACAATTTCTTCACAAACTTTTACCTTTGCCTTTCCTTTCCTTTGAACTTCTTCAACACCTGTATACTCATTTGGTGATCCTGTATACCATGTGTTTTGCTCATCAAATGTCACATCTTTAGTAACAAGAAATTGCTTTGTGGATGGACTCCACAATCTGTAACCCATCTGTCTATCATCATATCCAATAAACACATACTTCTCTGCTTTTGGTTCTAGCTTATGTCTTAATTGTGAAGGAACATAAGCATATGCAATACATCCAAATACTTTACAATGATCAAGACTAGGTTTCTTACCCCACCATGCTTCATAAGGGGTTCCTCCATCCAAAGCTTTGCAAGGCAACCTATTCACAAGGTATGTTGCAGTGTTAATGGCCTCTGCCCATAAGTAATTTGGACAATTCTTTTCCTTCATCATGGCTCTTGCAAATTCTACAAGAGTCCTATTTCTCCTTTCAGCTACTCCATTTTGTTGAGGGGAGTACCTGCAAGTCACTTCTCTTTTGATACCTGCATTCCACAAATAATCATCAAACTCTTTTGAGAAATACTCTCCCCCTCCATCTGATCTTAACCTCTTTAGCTTTTGTCCTGTGATCCTTTCTGCATAAGCATGGAAATGTTTGAATGTCTTAAAGACTTCTGATTTGTCCTTGATTACATACAAAGTAATCCACCTGGTTGCATCATCAACAAACAACACATAATATCTGGATCCATTTATGCTATAGTCCCTTGAGGGACCCCATACATCTGTATGAACCAATTCAAGCATATTTGAATACTTGTACCCTGATTTGTTATAAGAACTTTTATGTGCTTTACCTAATTGACAAGCTTCACACTTGTACACCATATGTTGCCCTTCAATGTTTGGCAATCCAAGCACCACCTGATTCTTTGACATCTCCTTTATAGCTCTCTCATTGAAATGACCTAGCCTTTTATGCCATAGGTCTAATTCAGATACCTTTTGACCTCCATAGGTAAACAATGCATGTCCCACATTACCTTGGACCTTGAGAGTGAACAATCTTCCTTCCTTTTTACCTGCAATTATGGTTCTATATCCCTGATTTGGATCTTGTACATAAACACCATCATTTGTGAATCTTACCTCATATCCTTTCTCCACAATTTGCCCTACACTTATCAAATTTTTAGGAATAGTAGGAACATAAAGTAACTTACTCAGAAGTGTACTTCCACTCTTTGTCTTCACTGATCCAATGCTCTCCACTTTATGTTTGGTATTATCACCTGTTTGAACTGTGTGTCCATTCACCCTTGCTTCCATATCAGTCATCAAGGATAGATTCCCACTCAGATGGTTGCTGCACCCTGAGTCAATATAGAACACTCTTTGATCTTCTCGCATTGATTCATGAGTTGCATTCAAGATAAGAGTCATGTCATCCTTCTGATCTGATGCATAATTGTAATAATTATTGTTGTAGGACTGAGATTGGAAGTTTCTTCCACCTCCTCTACCATATGATGTCCTACCACCTCTTCCTCTGAAATTGCCTCTTTGGTTTCTGCCTCCTCTACCTCTTTGACTATAATTCTGATTGTTGTATCCTCCACTTTGATTATTATACCAACAATCATTTGCCAAATGATTTGTTCTGCCACAAATCCAACAAGCTTTAGCATTATCTTTGTTCTTACCTCCTCTTCCTTTACCTCTGAAATTTGTCTTCCCTTTTGTGAAGTTAGCTTGATTTGAATTCCCTTCATCATCATTCGATTGCTTTCCTTTGCCATTCTTTTTCTTGTCTTTGGAGTACATAGCTTGACTTGTACTTCTATCATTGTCTCCTTTAAGATCCTGCTCAAAGGTTAGCATGTGTCCTAGCAATTGATTAAGGTCAGGAGTAAAGTGATCAAGTGACAACTCTATGGATAATATAAAAGGCTTCCACTTCTCATCACCTCTTAGACCTGTAAGTATTTGTCTTACCAACTTTTCTTCTTCAATATCTTCATCCACTGCTCCCAAGCTATCTGCAATATCTTTCATCCTTGCCACATAATCTGAAATTGATTGTGAGCTCTTCTTCTTGAATGTTGTGAACTCAGCCCATAGTGAGGACTTCCTTGACTTAGTAGTATTTTGGAAATGCTCTTCCAAGGCATTCCAAACATCTGTAGCACTTTCCAAACCTCTAATGTGAGGTAGAAGATAATCATTTACAGCCATGTAGATGATACTCCTTGCTTGAGCATCCTTTCTCATCCAAGTCTTCAACATTGCAAGTTCTTCCCTAGTAGGAATACTTGGATCTGCAAACTCAGGTTTTTCTTCATCTCCTGTAATAAATGCTATAAGGTCTTTGCTCATGAGGTGTGCTTCCATCCTCATGGACCATGCTGGATAGTTCTCCCTATCTAGCTTATCAATTTGCAAGCTTTCTCCCATCCTTGACTTTCTGTATCTGCAATTACTATGGTTTATGAAGAGAAAGTGTACCTTTGATATATTCTTTGTCCTTCTTGATTCTTTCGAACTTGTACTATGAACTTCTGCAAGTTATCTTCAATAATTTGTCCTTATCCTCCTTTGATTTGGAAGATCTTCAATATCTGCACCAGTCGGAACTTCGATTATCTTTTCTTCTCTTGTACTTCACCTTTAGCTCTGATACCACTGTTGGAGACCTTTTAATCTCCAAAGGTTTGATCTACACTGACTTAAGAACTCTTCTATGTCAGTTATAAACCAAACTTTACACAAACAATGTTCCTTTTTACCAAAACTTCAAGTAACACTTCTCTGAGTGAAGAAGTGTCAACTTCAGAAAGTCTGCTTCAGATATCAACTTCTTTACCTGCACAAATCTTCAAATTTCTTCAAGTAAATGATGCACAAGTATTAGCAATACCTTTGCGCAATCATACTAGCCATTAGTTCTCAAAACTAATCACCAAAAGTTTAATTTGATCATTAAGATCAAATACATGTCAAAAAATGACTCTCAGAAGTTGCGCCTTCGACATAGTCAACTTCTTAACTTGATTTCTCCCAATCTGGAACCCGTTTTGCTAAATGCTTTTAGCCATAGCTTCCTCATCTTCTAACTTAAATTTTAAGTGCTCACTCATCAAAAACTTTACAGTATACACTCAGATCTGATCAAAATACTGAGACGGAAAAGTGCGCTACTTTTGGCTTCAGTTCTCACATTCTACATATGAATGTTCCTAATGATCATTCTCACAGTAGGAGAGGAATTAGATTCTGAAACTCTAGACATAGCTTCATTAGCTTCTCAATTAGATGTGTACAAAAGGATTTCTGATCCACATGATCAGACAGAGAGCACTCAGAGAAAAACCCGTCGTCATTTTCTGGGAAAAAACTCTCTACACATCTTCCTCAAAATTGTCATCTACAAAATGACTCTATTACTTTTTCTCATACATTTCTTGTCATAATTATCTTATATATACATGACTTTGGACTCATCTCGCGTCTATGACTCTACTCCTTATCATCCTAAGGATTTAACTATAGTAGCTTACAAGATTCTTCACTTATATGTACATATGTGTACAAGACAATATTCTGACTTCTTCTTCATTTTTGCAAATGTCTTCCTTTGCTTCATTCTGACCATAAGCATTCTCCAAGATCTGTATAATCACCAATTTGTGATTGGTTTGCTCCAACAGTTTAGTAAGTCATAGTTGGGGAGTCACATTTAAATTCCAATCTAGTCCATTTATAGAAAACTTTAAGTCTCTGCATGATTTTATAAAAATTTGCACCCCCAATTGTAAAAAAAATAAAGTTTTAATGTGTTTTTCCAAGTATTTCGGCTCAATCACACTCACCTTGACCTTGTTACTCCTTTTTGCTCCTTCGATCACCCATAACACCTTCCACCCCCCTTAGTACCTTTGTTGAATACCCTTACCTCTTATGCCACTTGCACTAAGGCTCTTTGGCCCACATAATCAACTATTTCACCATTAGTAGATGGTAATGCACACTTATTTTGGGCTCCAACCCCACTTTTGAAAATCTTCTTCAATAATAAGTGCTCATTGAGATTTTTACGAGAGCTTCCTTGCTTGTTTCTTTAGGGAAACTCCACCCAAGATGATTGTGAAACTTCTTTTTAGGTTATATGATCTCATTAACAAGCTCCATACTGCACAAATAACTTCATACAGGGTCTCAAACACATGAAATCAACAAAGAGAGCTAAAAATAAAGAGGAAAAAAGATGAAAACCAAGAAGAAACAATGCAAATGATATGTAAACACAAATCGTAACTTGCCAATGAAGTGCTACATCCTCTTACACTTAATTACTGCTCTATTATCTTGATTAAGCTAAAAATGAGCATTAATCTCACTTTTCTAGAGACTTATACAAACATGAACCAAAAGAAATGCTCCGTTCATTGTAGCAAAAAGATCAACATACATTAATAAAATGTGAATCCATGGAGAAGACCCAACATGGTGCAATTGGTGGCATATGATAGATGGAATGGATGATTCAAAGTTGAAGATCTAAATAATCTCTTCCCTAATCATCATCATCATCAAGCAAGATGAAGAACACTTGAATTGATTAATAACTCTTTTTTTCACTTTCAAAGATTACAAATGCGACAAAAATTCGGAACCTTTACAAGTAATAGGGATGAGTTTATATAGTGCCCCTTCTTAGTGCCACTTTTCACATGATTTGAAGATAGAGAAAATACAAAGTTTTTGAGAGAACTCTTCAAAGTTTTTTCTACAATTTAAGTTAAAGGCATGAGTTCATCATTGAACACGACATGGATGTCAACAACTCCTAATTAGTGATGGGCTAGAAGCTTCACAAGTTGGGCTAAAGCTTATGAAGAAAATGACCATCCAAAAGTGCTTAACAAATTCTTGACTTGGGCTATGGATGTTGAAATGTGATAGTGATACTTGTTATCAAGTTTAGACTCATTCTTATTCATTTTTTCGAGTCCTTTTTAGAGGACAAAATAAGCCACCCCTTCTGTTCGAAGTTTTGAAACTTTCCTTTATTACACGAAGTTTTGCAAAAGTCTAATCTCTCGTGCTTTAATTAATAAAAAACAATTGTATAGTGAGGGGGCTTAGAGTCCATGGGATCCCCTTATCTCACACAGTAAGGGTAGGATGGGCACTTCATAACTACTATAATGATCGAGAATTTATAGGAAATCTAAGATTTAAAAAAAGTTATTCAGAAGGCTAATGAAAATTTTGTCGTTCTCTTGGACAATCCACTTATCTTTGATCTTGTTATTTTCTAAGAAGAAAACCTTAAAGTGTCATGGTGTCTGAAGGGAGGGGACTTCTTAAAATTAAGTATTCTTCTGCCATAGTTGTATTTTGACGGTTCACCATGCCCTTATCTACACAATACCTGTATTTCAGATTTTTAATATAATTTTTAAAGATATAATAAAATTTATGACCTTATTTTACGGTATAAAATGGACCAAATGGGCAATTCGGCCGTCAAAAATCAACACTGAAGCAGCGTAACACAGGACGAGATTGAGCACCCAATTACCAACCCAAGCACTCGCATGTGTCTTGGAAGTTGGTAATGGTCATCGTTGGTCAGAGTGCATTATTGACTTCTCTTTTGTATGGACGAAATGACCGCATTCTGGTCTGTCCGAATTCGCAAGTCAAATTCTAGTTATTTTGTTGCCTGAGCTTGATTGCGCCCGAGTCTCTAGGAGTCTTGTGGTGATGGTGCGGTTTCCTCGCTCTTGCTCGTTCTGGCACAGTGCTTACCTGAGCTTAGAGTTCTAGTGTATGCACAATTGAGAGAGAGAGAGAGAGAGAGAGAGAGAGAGAGAGAGAGAGAGAGAGAGAGAGAGAGAGAGAGAGAGAGAGAGAGAGAGAGAGAGAGATGGACTCTCCCTCTGATCCGCATCCGGCCCGCTCTTCCATCTTCCAAAATCAGCCTCTCATGGCAGCCGTGATATCCTTCATGGTTGCGCAGAGTCTCAAAGTCTTCACAACCTGGTAATTCTGCCTTTTGGTTCTGAATTTTTGTGATTTATGGCTGGATCTGAGGCTTTAGATCATGGCTTAGAGTTTACGAATGCAATAACAGCAAATTATGGAAATTTTGAGATGGGACTTGCGATACAGCTTCCTGAATTCTATTTTCAGTTAAGGAGTTTTTGAATGATTCATAGGCTGTAAACCCGTGATTTCTCGGTGCATCCACAGGATGGCGTGCATTTCTATTCATTTCTACTCATTTAGTATTTGTATACTGGTCTTCGAAAGATAAACTACACTTAATGCAGTGATATGCATGAAGCAGTTGATCTTGTGGACGAAAAATAGGAGTTTATAGCTGCACCTTTCTTATAGATGAATTTATATTTCGATTTGTCACAGTATGGATCGTTTTGTGCGCCATCCCTAATTCCTGGGTGGCTGAAAAATGCATGAAGTTGTCTTTTCTATTGATTCTATACATGCCCCAGAAGATGGATAAAAGGATGCTGCTGAATCTTCTCGTCTTTAATATGTTTATCATTATTTTTCGGTGACTGCTATTAGAGTAAGGTTGGCTGCAGAAATATAATCACTGTTTGAAGAAAGTATACAACAGGAAAAAGGAGCTTCAGGATAATATAGCAGAGAAAAGACAATGCACGATTGAAATGAATAGAGGTAGAATGCACCTGTTCATGCATGGAGGGATGGTACAATATAACGGAGAGAAGGCAACGGGCTATTGACACATGTATTCCAATTTGTTTCTATTCACTCAGCTTTTGGACACTGGATTTTTAGAGATAGATGGCACTTTATAACAGTGATATGCATGAAGCAGTTGATCTTGTGGATGAAAATGAGGAGTTCATAGCTGTATGTTTCGGAGGGTTGAATTTATATTTAGATTTATCAAGAAGGGGATCATTTCGTGTGCCAGATCCAGTAGCTGTGTGACCCAGAAATCCATGAAGTTGTCTTTTCTTCCGATTCTATATCTGCATCAGAAAATGGCTAAAAGAAAGCTGCTGAATTCTCATCTTTAATTTGTTTATTATCTTATTTTGGTGACTGGTATGAGAACAAGTATAATTACTGCTTGAAGAATGTGTATAACAGGAGAAAATGAGCTTTAAGAACAGATGACAGACAAAAGACAATGCACCATTGTAATGAATAGAGCGAGAAAACAGCTATCTATGTATGGAGGATTAGTACTAAATAACAGAGATAAGGCAATGCACTATTGACAGAAGCACACACACCTACATTTGCGTGTGGGTATACACATACATGCATATACATACATACACACATGTAAGCAACACGAGTCTCATTTCTTGCTTGGTATAAAGTGGTAAGTGTATCCCAAGCACCCTTTACCCTTTTGCAAGGGCGAATATGAGGGATAATGGCACGTTTGACAGACAAAACTATCAATGCATGTGCCTGAGAATTTTTGCTATCCCATCAAAGTTGCTTTGCAGTAGCTCGAGCATGAACCGCAACACGAATAGGAATTTGACGATCCTCATCTTCAACAGCATCACCTTCAATAACCGTATTTGCAGGTTTAGTAGGTTGTTTTTCAACACCTTACGCAATATTCCACAGTACTTTTGCAACCAATATGTGACGCATCATATATGCCCATAATGGGTAATTGGTACCATCCAACTTGTTCTCCACAAGTAACATATGGATTACATCATTGCTTTCAAGTTTCGACCATGGCCATTGACTAAAATACCTTGATGCAGAAAAGTGATTGTATCTCAAAAAGTTGAACAAAACTACCGTGTCAAGCTCTACTAAACCTATAGCAGACTTTGAGAGGCTTGCACTGGGGAACCAAAACCTATATATATGTTTGACACAAAAAGATGAAACTGCCTGCAGAGGCACTATGATAGTTTGTTTGGAGAACGAAACGAGCTCATATCAAAATTTCGAGAGCACAAAGCAAAGGTGCTTTGAGCTCCTAATCACCCTGAGTATGCTCACCAATTTTTGTGCGATTCTGAGATCGTGACCAGAGGATTGTCGATGATGTCCTAGATGAAGCGGGACCTGCGCAGATACCAATTGTTGGAGTTTGAGGTCTACGGAAGCACACGAAAAGCATAAGGAAGAAGAAGGAGAAGCTTTGAGGAGAAAAACCTCCTAAAGGGGTAAAAAGTGTGGCGGTCCTAAGTGTATTCACAGACATCACTACCGAAATATATCAACATTTTTCATCAACTTCAAGGTGTGCTACACATAGACTTCTTATGATTATTATCTTGTATACTTGCTTGGAGGAGATTTACAAGCTTAGAGGGATTATACCTTAACCATTGAAGAAGTATTGAAATACATGGACAGTTTGAACCTCAAAACTAATTTTGTATTCATCTTCTTATAACTTCAAGTATATGAATATAGTGCAGAATTTGGAGCATGACTCCTTATACCTCTCATGTCTTCTCTCTATTCTTCACGTTGTCTTTATTCTCTTATTGTTTCTATATCAATTATAGCTTATTTGCTAGCAATACATACATACACATACACATGTTTCATACATACATACATATATAAACACAAACACGTACACACACACGTGCACCCACACATGTATGTATGTATGTATATGTATATGTGTGTGTATATGTCTATGTATGTGTGTGTATATACAGACACACACCCACCCACCTGTGTATATATATATATATATATATATATATATATATATATATATATATATATATATATATATATATATATATATATATATATATATATATATGTGTGTGTGTGTGTGTGTATGTGTGTGTGTATATGTATATATATATATATATATATATATATATATATATATATATATATATATATATATATATATATATATATATATATATATATATATATATATATATATATATATATATATATATATATATGTGTGTGTGTGTGTGTGTGTGTGTACACATATACATACGAATCTATACATATATATTACCTATACATATATATTACCTATACATATATATTACCTATACATATATATTACATATATGTTTATGTGTATGTGTTTGTGTTTTAATGTATATATATATATATATATATATATATATATATATATATATATATATATATATATATATATATATATATATATATATATATATATATATATATATATATATATATATATAGATAGATAGATAGATAGATAGATAGATTCATACAAACCTTGTCAAGTATACATTTGCTTGAATTTTTCCTATATGTAGCTTGCGTCTTGTGATAGGGTTCAATATGGACAAGTGTGCCCATCACTTAGTGAAGTGATAGAAACCTAGTTTGCGGAGTTTTCTATGAGTTCATGCTTGTAGTGTGTGTGAGCATTAGTGGGGATTTCTTAGAATCCCATTAATACTATGCATAATGGAGCTTATGACTTTAAAGTTTCATGGTTAACTACCATGAGTTTATAGTTGCACTCCTTTTTGGAATGAATCTGTGTTTGGCTTGGTTCATTTTGATACATATTTGTTTGAATTCTTAGCTAGTTCTACTTTAAATTCTTTGCTTTGGGCAGGTAATGGTCATATTTGTTGTGTCAACTTTCAAACATGTTTTAATTAATACTCGCCATATAAATTATACAAAAATGGTCAACTTAATTTAAGGTATTCAAGGGAAAAAAAGTTTGCATGTACTTAGCCCTTAAAGTCTTACTTATTGTTTGTAAGTCACTTATGTCATTTATAACATTTATGGTGCTCTTTTTTGTTTGTGCATCAAACTTTGAAGATTTCTATCATTTGTTTTCAAGAGCATGTTAGAGAAGCTAGAAAAAGTCAATTCGGAAACATTTATCTGAGTGTGTTTGACATCTTTATTCAATCATTGCAAAATATGGATTTGCATCCTTGTTTGTTTTCCGATTGAGCATAGAATGGGTTTCTTAGGAGGTCAAAATACTTTTGTATTGAAGCTTGGTTGAGAGAACTTTTTTTGGATGTGAATCTTGAGTGGATTGTTTTCCTAAAGGTGTCAATTTAGAAGGAAACTTCGACCTTTCATAAGTGTAAATCTAATTATGAGAAAAGTCCCATGATGTGGCATAGATATCCAAAAGCTTTCTTAGTGAATCAATCTTTCTAATTTCAAGAAGATTGAGTTCTGAAACATAAATTAATCACTCATTTTTGTGTTTTAATAGGATTATTGAACCCCCCATATCAGGCTTTGCTCTTCCATTGATAATTTACCAATGTCCTTTTCTAATGACTTTGTAATTAGCATTTTGAGTGATTTATCTCTCAAGCTTGGTAACTCTAAAAGAAAATTGTTTTTCTTGGATAGAATTATGTGAGAACAGTTTTTCTCATTCATATTTGGGAAATATAACAACATAGTCCTTTTTCAACTTCTATATATCTTGGATTTTTTTCCCATAAGGATTTAAGTCTTAGAGAGTCTCATAGTTTAGCTTCGGGCTCTCTTATCGAGGTTTTTGAAGTCACTTTGAAAACTTTTCCTCCTAAAAGCAGAGGGTCCATTTGTTGGTTACTTTGAAATATATTTAAGCTTTGGGTGAAAAACTTTCAAATATAGCAACCTTATGAAAGAGCATGATATTAATGGTCTCAAGAAAAACTTGTGTTGCAATAGTGGTGCATTTTCCTCTTTCATAGATACAGATTTGAGTGATATAGTTTTTGTCATCGACTGTCTATATTTTCATCTTGTACTTAAAGATGGTTGGAGTTATTCTGAGATTGATTTTTTGGATACAATATGAAATTATGGATGATTAATTTCATAAACTTGGTTGATATGTGGCTATTGCACTAGTGTTCTGTGATAAGACAGACAATGCAACTGAAATGTTGGTGCATTGGATCAGTTAATCTAAAGAAATATTTCCATACTTTTTCCTTGATTGCATTCGATATAATGAACCTTAATGTCCATCCTCTATATGATGAACCTTGAAAGTGGGTGAGGACCCTAAATTATGCTTGTTTTCTGAGTGGTCATTTCAATCCTTGAGAGATGACGCACTCCAATACATCCTGACACCATTGTCCCAAGTCAGCACTTTTCGTTTTTAAAATTGATTTATTAATCATTTTCTGGTTTTCTGTTTTGTTTGTTTGTTTTTTTATGTAATGAAAAAATATTTAGCAAAAAAATCAGGGTGAGACTAAGACTCAGAATTTTAAATAATAAAATAACTTGCATTTTTGTGTGTCATTTTGATGAACTGTGAAATGCATTATTCTGTTTTTAAACGTAATACATTCACATATGTTAGGATATAAATCTTCTCACTCCTCATTTTCAATACAAGGGCTGACCCTGATGTGTCATATGTTCAAATATTTGAAGATTAGAGAGTGATATCACACGTCTATATGTATGAAAACTCATTGACGATTGTGTGGTCTCCTTGTCTGCTGTACGTTTCTTGGTTCATACAAAAATCTTGTAGGTACAAGGAGAAGCGATGGGAAGCGAAAAGACTTCTTGGTTCCGGTGGAATGCCATCCTCTCATTCTGCAACTGTTATGGGTTTAGCTGCAGCCATTGGCCTAAAAGATGGGCCAGGAGGCTCTGTTTTCGCCATTGCTTTGATATTGGCAAGTGTGGTAAGTTCCCCCGGGAGTTTATGTAAGATTCTGTGGCTGTGAATAAGCATTTATTCAACTAATTTCTTTTTAATGGTAATGTTTTGAGGATTATCTGATTCCCACTTATAAATATATAGGTGATGTATGATGCATCTGGAGTGAGACTACAAGCTGGGAGGCAGGCAGAGGTTACAAGCTTCTATAGCCCATCTTCATTTACAGTATTAAACATAAACATGGGTGAAAATTTAGTCTTTTACCTTTTTTGGAGAGAATCGTGTGATCATAAACAATCCTCATATTGCAGAATTTGCCTGTATGCTGGTTAGACATGATTTTTGTTTGATTCATGTCATTATTCTCTTGCAAAGAACTTGATCCTCTCTCTCAACGTGTTTCTTCTTAAGGAAGCTATTTTTAAATTTATTTTATGTTAGGGGTTTTGGTTTTCTGTATTCCATTGAAATGTTGCAAAGACTGGCTCCTATATTATGAAGCCAGATATTCAATTTAATATATGCATGTATGTACGTATGCATGTATGTGCATATGTCTGTATTTAGGTATGTATGTATGTATGTATCTATTATCTAGGTACATATGTATGTATGTATGTATGTATGTATGTATGTATGTGTCTTTTTATGAGTGTTGAAGGAAAGTAACGAGAAACTTTATCAAAGATACTAAAAAGCAAACCAAGAAAGGAAAAAGAACACAAATGACAAGAAGACGAAGAAGGATAACAAACTAGAGACACAAGGTAGCTCCAAAGAAAAGGAGAAGGCCACTCTGGCCTCTAATGTAGTCATTGAGGAGTTATGTGATGTAGAGGAAATGTGCCACCATTGCAGCACATGAGGTCTCCTTGAAGATCACGAAAAGTGATCCTATTGATGATCTTTTGACCTTCAATGATGCATTGTCGCAAACATTGAATTTTGACTTAGGTGCGCCATTTCATGTAACCACTTTTGACACTAATTTGTACTAGGACACTTGAGTGTCCAGGGATATTGAAGTGTCCTTTTATGCCAACTTGCTTGAGTTTTGTTGATGACACACTTGAGGCTTTGATGACATATCAAGTTGGATTTGATAGCCCACACCATGTACTTTTAGAGAAAAATATAAGATTTAATATTTTGCAACATCATATGGGTTATTAAATGAAGAAAAAGAATGAGAATTTTTAAAAACTCAACTTTTAGCATAACTAAAAAAATAACTCCATTCAAACATTTTGACAAATTGTCTATGTTTGAGGAAATGGACAGCCATTGATGCTAGATGGACTTTGGCATTGTAATGCAAGTGTTTGGGGATCTCTTGAGAAGGTTGAACACTTTGAAAAGTAAAAAACATGGACTCACAACTTATCGTCTCTAGATCATTGCAAATTAGCAAAACTTTTGAAGAATGGCTCACTATAATTTATGTGTGAGATTGAAGAGGATTGGGAAGTCATTAATGGACAACCTTCAAGCTAATTGAATGCACATTTTTTAATCAAAGTTAGAAGGCCTTCACTTTGAACTAGTAGCCATTGCATTCGATGCTGACTTTCATGTTCAATTGGCAAAGTGTATATTTCCATGTTCATGAAAAGAACATAGTTCTAGAGGTAGAATACAAAATTATGATGCAAAATAATAATTATTTAAATGTTCTTCTAATTTATAAACTTGCCAAAGAATGCTTTCGTGCCATGCGGTTCTTAATCTTGTCGAAGAAGATGTGATAGCAATGGTGATTGTGAGGAGAATGAAACAAGTGGCATACACATTTCATTTGGAAAAGAGAAGATGGCATCCATGATGGAAATAATGAAATGTTTTCAAATGATAGTTATCATTTTTATGATATTGAAGAGTCTATCAAAGACTTTTGAGTATTATTTTGAGTATATGTGGATGTGTGCATGGGACTATGTGTGTTT
The DNA here is from genome assembly GCA_020310875.1 of Ceratopteris richardii. Classification (NCBI taxonomy): domain Eukaryota; kingdom Viridiplantae; phylum Streptophyta; class Polypodiopsida; order Polypodiales; family Pteridaceae; genus Ceratopteris; species Ceratopteris richardii. The sequence continues at coordinate 75,981,420 of CM035426.1, forward strand.
ATGCGTATGACAACTACCAAAAAAATATTTTTAATAAATATTGATAAAACTATATTTTCTTTTGATTGTGTGTAAGTGATTCTTGTTGCTTGGTAGCAACTAGTTTTTTTAATTGGATATCAACCTAAATGTTTATAATTTGGCATTATTTCAATTTGATGTTGATATTTGCATGTGGATATATTGCTTGGTGTCCACACATATATCTACTTTGTTTGGTGTACATATATATATATGTGTGTGTATATATATATATATATATATGTATGTATGTATATATATATATATATATATATATATATATATATATATATATATATATATATATATATATATATATATATATATATATATATATATATATATATATAATGATAACGTTCCATACCGTTTCATATCCCGACTTTTGGTAGTACATTCCGTACGTACTGTACGTGCCTTACCAAACGTTCCGTACCACCTAGCCATAAGTTGGTTCGAGTCACGTGTAGAACTTAGTTGCTGTTTTTGGTGTATAGAGTGAAGATAATGTATTGTATTTGACTTGAGAATGATTTTTCTAAGTGAATTTCAGTTTCATAGTATGTGCTCTATATTTCGAGGAATGTGTGTAATTTTTTCTTTCATATTATGGAATTTTGTTTGGATAAAAATTACATTTGATTAAAAATTTTCATCTTGTACACTACCATGGCATCTTAAGAGGCTATTAACATGAACACAAAACATGATTTAATGTATGCTCTAATTTTTCACTAACCTTTGTATTATAGTTGATGTGTGTGTTAAAGGATTTTCTCAAATTCTCTTTGAAGGTGTGCAATTTTTTGGAAAAATTGTCAAAAAGGGACACTAATGCGTCATGTTTTGGTACCAAATTAGCGTTAAAGAGTGTTTTGCTACATACCATCCAGCTAACCATGGAAATGTGTATTTTGGAACAATCATGTATGTTCCATTGAAGGAATTGGCATTGTACACTTGTCATTGGATGGTATCAACGAGTTGGTCCTGCATAATGTATGTTATGTATCAGACATTAAGTAAACTCTTTTGTTAGTTGGGAAGATGAACATGCTTGGTTTAAGGTTATAGTACTATCTTTGAAAAGGGCTCATGGAAGCTTGTGAATGGCTCTAGGCTATATGTAAGAGGCACTAAGAAGGAACATTGTATTGTTTGCATGGAAAAGCCTTGCTTGACAAATTCATTGCATCAATGCATTGGCTGAAGTGAGCTCCTACATGGAATTGTGACATAAAAGGTTTTGGCATATAACTCGAAAGGGCCTTGATATATTATCCTCTTTTCATAAGCTTGTTGCAAAGGACGCAAAGCTTGAAGTTTGTAATGATTGTCAATAATATGGAGAACAAATGAAGAACTCCTTTTACTCTACTGTGTTTAGAAAGTCTCGTGTGCGTGATTTAGTGTATGCTGATGTGTAGTATGCCTTCCAAATCTATGGGAGATGCTGTTTATGTTGTGTCTTCTGTTGATGATTATTCTAGAAAGCTTTGGAATTATTTGTTAAAGTCTAGAGATGAAGCCTTTGCTGCCTTTAAGAAGTTTCATGCATGTTTTGACCATCCAAAAGGGTAAAAAGCTGAAATGCTTGTGTACAAATTATGAGGATGAGTTCATAAGTGCTAAATTTAAAAGAGACTGTGACTCGTGAGTTACATGGCATCAAGAGGGAGCTTACAGCCCAATATAGCCCATCGTCTAATGGTGTGGCTGAATATTATAACATGATTCTTTGTGAGAAAATGAGGTGCATGTTGTCCACAACTAATCTCCCTCATTGTTTTTGGGAGAGGCTTTAAAAACTGCAGTACATGTGCAATCGATCTCCTCACACATCCTTGAAAAGTGACATTTGTGAAGAGGTTTGGTCTAGCAAACCTGCTTCATGTGGTCATTCACCTAGCTTTGGCTGTGATGCATTTGTGCATAGAAGGCTTGAATTGAGGAGTAAATTGGATGCGAAGTCCATGAAAGGCATCTTCATGATGAAGGTAAAATGGGTTAGAGGATATGGTTATCTCAATCCAAGAAGGTAATATGCAACCAAGATGGTGTGCTTAAATGAGGCTAAGCTGCGAAAAAATGAGTGTGCCTCAAATGATTACTCCGAAAAAATCAAATTTCAACATGAACAGCTATCCATTAGGCTTGAAATTGACCCTCAAGTAGCTGACAAATGGCTGGAAATGATTATGACCTAGCGGGGATTTATTAGAAGATGCTGGACAGCAAAAAGAGGCTCCTGAAGGGCATGTCCAGCCACCTATTCATGCTAAAAATAGAGCTGGAAATGATGTATAGCAACCTATTAACAATGATGATGTTGTTGTCCCACCAGATGTGGATCCATTGCCAAAGAATGTAGATCATTGGGTGAGGTCTATGCATACTAGGAGGCAAGTGAATAGATACAACCACTCTATGCATTATACTAAGCTATCAGATGAGAGTGAGTCTCTTACTTACAAAGAGGCAAAGTCATGTGAGTATAAGCAAAAAATGGGAGCTTGCCATATGCTCAAAGAGAGGGCATAGACTTCTACAAAATTTTCTCTTCTCTCTTGTTGTAGAAACGACCACATTACGTGAGTTTTTTGCTTTCATGCTCCCGTGGATTTAGAGCTGTTTGAAATGGATGTAAAAGCAACTTTCTTACATGGTGATCTTGATGAAGATCGATACATGAAACAGCTTAAAGCTTATGTGATTTTTGGAAAGGAACATCTTGTATATAAGCTCAGGAGAAGGGCTTCCTAAAACTTACACAGGCTGCTCTCTCTCTCTCTCTCTGTCTCTCTCTCTCTGTGCCCCCCTCCCAAGAGAAGAAAGAAAAGAAAAAAGAAGTATTTCTGTGCCACCATTCTCACTCCTCAGCTACAGGGTCACTTGCCTCATCATTGGCACGTTGAAGAACATCTTCTCGGAGCTCTAGGCACACTCTTTCATTCAGAGTTTGTCATTGATGAGGTTGTGTGCTTGCCATTACGTCAGTAGTAGGAAGTGAGACTTCGAGGAGAAGCTAGGTGGATCTGACATTTTCACAAATGGGTGACTTTAGAGTATTTGTTGTGTGCTAAGATATAGCAGTAACTGTCCATGTGGTGGATTCCTCGCCATAATTTTCATCCTTGTTTTAATTAACATCTCACATCCTTTCGAGGTGCCATCATTTGTGGGTGGTGGACTTGTGCTTTCAACATATTATGAACTTGCTCTCAACATATTATGTACTTGTTCTCAACATATTATGTACTTGTTCATGTTTCAGTTGGAGCTGATGCTTAACTTTATTTGTATCTCTTGCTGCACATTGTAACACATTTTGTGTACTTTTTGTGGTTCCGGCCTATATTCACTCATATTTTGCCAGAGTATTAAAATTGTCCTGTAATTACTTGCCAAAAAAGCTCCTTGGAAAGTCTGCATTGTTTGCAACTTGGTTAGAATTTTTGGTTCACAACTGCGTTCTATTGATAATGCATCACTTGTCTTGTTGCTATCCTTTTGCTGATGACTGTAGGAGCTGCATATCAAACGCATAATTTGTTCTACTTCTTTGGATCCCCCCCACCCCCCCACAAACGTAAAAAATCACACACACACACACACACACACACACACACACACACACACACACACACACACACACACACACACACACACACACACACACACACACACACACACACATGAGATATCAATCAATCAATCCCTTTGGGCAACCATGGAACTCACATATATAGGGTTCTCTTCACTAGCTTGTCAGCTTCCTCCACAGTCTAAAAATAGCCATAGCTCGCAATGATAATGCATCACTCATGTGATTACAACCTCGTTGCTATCCTGTTGCTAATGGCTCTGGGAGCTGCACATCAAAAATATAAATTGTTCCACTTCAAAACATCACTCAAACCCTCATCTATGTAAGCTTCCACTAAATGAGAACAACAAAAAAAGGATCAAGAAACGCGTTTTTGCATTTCAGAAATGTTCAGAAACGGAATGCCGTTTCGGGGAGCCTGAAACGGCCGTTTTGTGCAACTATCACACACACACACACACACACACACACACACACACACACACACACACACACACACACACACACACACACACACACACTCTTTTTCTCTCTCCATCTCACACACACACACACACAGACACACACACTTTCTCTGTCTCTCTCTCTCTCTCTCACACACACACACACACACACACACACACACACACACACACACACACACACACACACACACACACACACACACACACACACATACACACACAAAAAAAAATAATAATCAAAGAATCAATCCCTTCGGGCAACTACAGAACCCATCTATAAGGGGGTCTCTTCACTAGTTTGTCAGCTTCCCCAAGAGTCTAATAATTGCTTTCACTTCTCTGGATTATGTGTTCTATGGTTCACATTAGTGTTGGAGAGGGATGAGAGTGCAAGCATATGTTGGAGCTCCTTTATCTTCCATGTTGTTGTTGTTTTTATGTATGGATATCTGTGTTTGTTAACATTTACTTATGACTTTAGATGTTTCTGAACTTATGAAGGTGTAAAACTGTGGTATACAATTCTTTTAGGTGTATCAAAGATGAATTTGATATGTCACTTACAAACGCATGAATTTGAAAACCTATATTCAAGCTGTGAGAACATTGAAAGATTTTAAAAATTGTATAGCTCATTTATTCTGATGATTTCTCATGGAAGATTGTTGTAATTTTGTCTTCATACATTAATTGTACAAAGACTGTATTGCTCCGTTATTCTCATGAATTTTTCCATTAAGATCATTGTAATTTTGTAATTTGGGCTTCCATCCTAATATCAGTAAAGTCATTTTAAGAAGAGCAATGGAAATTAGAATTTTATATGTTTCTGAATTCTCCTCTGTTTCTCAGCTTTCCTCATCCATGCAGGTGTTGAATCAGATTGTGTTTGAACTTCCTCCAGAACACCCGCTCTCAGAGACAAGGCCTTTGCGTGAGCCAATAGGTCATACTCCACCACAGGTGAATACTTCATGCATGGAGTATCTGACTTTTATCTATTACTACTACTGCTATCATAACCAGTACCACTACAAGTTTTATTATTTTTCTTATCATTCTTTTGTTACCAATAATATTGGCTTCCTGTAAACTCAGTCAGACGCTTGTTTACAGTCATCTCAATACCGTTTAGCATGGGCTTTGTTTTTGTAGTGTCCTTGCCATATTTAGGGAGGGAACTGCCTTGCCAAGGCCACCCCCTTATTATTCGTTCAGCAGTAGTAGAGACACATATGTTATAAAATACATATATACTGTGATGCCATTTAAGTGATTGCCTTTATGGTTGGGCTGATGAATTGCATGTCTTCAGCTCTCAAACATTTTAATGGACAATGTCTTTTGTCTGAAAAAGCGGGTGGGACCCCCAGTGATCCCCATTGAAAATTTAGAAATTTTATGTTGCCAAATAATCCAGTGTAAGGAGTAAGAAACCTAGAAGGATTCTATAGATGAACATTGAATGCTGTGTGCCTTTTTTGGGCAAAACACAGAAGTTTATACTGTCAAGGATGCCTTTCCACAAATTGCAAGGCATCGAATGAAGTAAATTCTTTTCACATAAGCAACAATTGCATACGTGGAAGTCTTGCAAACTGCATGTGTCTTTCAAGTTGGCTTCGTTTAGGCTGATTGCAATTTGCATTCATCTTCTACTTTCTGACATGTGTGAAGAAGAAAAACTGAGTAAACTCAACTTCGTTAATTCCAATTATTAATTAATGAGAAACCATGAACAAAGTACAAGAAATTATATTCTAATTACGCTTGCCAAAATACATTAGAATACTTAGAGTATATTCTAGATGATGAATGATAGAGAAAAAAAACAACACTTCGAATAGTTAGTAATATATGTTATTGACTTATTTAAAGACTATTTCAGCACTTTATGTTATTGACTTATTTAAAGACTATTTCAGCACCTCATAGATAATCTTAATAACTTAACATCTCCATGAACATTTCCATGCATGTGTATTTACATGGAACATGCTTATTTTTTGTTCAGTGATGGAACATGTGATTGGCCATCCATGTTTATTTTTTTATCAACTGAGGTCAGTTGCTTTTTCAACGGAGGGGCATGTTATGAATTATGAAATATGTTGAACAAAGAATTGTTGGAGTGTTAATTTATTAATGTATTAATGTGTTTTTGGTATAGAAGCTCGAGGTGCGTGAGGAGCGTGAAAGGCATGAAAGGGCGGACATCAATAATCCGACTTATAATTTATTTAGCTTGTAAATAAACCCGCGTAGAAGATTCTATTGTTAAAAACAGTTAGAAAAATAGTGGTTAGAATAAGGATCAATAGACCGCAATTTTTGATATTGAAAGCAAAGGCTTTCTAGAAAAGTTACCAAGTTTTAGTTTCACGCTTGCTTTTCGAAGCCGCTCTCATGTAACCACTATTTTTGACTTAATCAAAAATTCCTATAAATACATGCACTCTGTGGACTGTCGAAACAGAGTGCATGGGGGAGATTGCACCCAATATTGCGTTCGGTCTCGTCTCTTGGCGTCTCTATTTTTCTGTGTGTTTTCTGCATTCGTAACTTCTGTGTGCGTGTGAGCAAGATCCTGATAACAGTACCTAAGATGTTACTTTGGTCACACATAGAGATAGATATCTAAATAAGATCACATAACAAAATTGAGCTTAGGTGCACTTAGCAGAGTCACAAGAAACCCTATCGAGCTCACTAATCTTGCACAAAGCAAGTCCTGCCTTTCACAAAGAAAGTCTAAGTCACTTAGACCAAGATGCTTACTAAACGCAATAGAGAACAAAGAGCACTAATCTTGCATAAGCAAGCATTGATGAAAGCTAGATCTAGATGTACCAATCACATAATCTATATGGCAAGCAAGATCTAGATAGAGTACAAATAGAAAAACAACCTTGCACTTAACAAGTAGGTCTAAACTAGGTGGAGGGGCTAATTGAGTATGAGCCTAGGAGTAATAACTAACAAGCACTTAACAAATTTTTGAAAACTTAACTCAAACCAGATAATTCCAAAAATTTTTGGAGAGAAACAAACCTAAGCAAAACACTCTAAAGCTTTAGAAGCTTTTATACATGCACAAATCTCAATATGTTCAACACTATTCAACTCCAGCCATACCTTCTATTGTTCAACAAAGAACCTTAAACTCTAACTAGCTAGAGTTTAAAAGATAATACCTGTTGGAATATTTTATATGTACCTGCAAAGATATATTTTAGCTCAAAACAGACAAGTAGCTGCTGTATATAAACAATTTTCTGGACTGAGCTTTTGTTGTTATGAGAAGAACACCTTTTAGCTCAAACCATGCTCTTGCTGAATGTGCCTGCTGCTAGAAAGTAACTCTTGTACTAGAACAAGAACAAGTATACAATGTGGCAGGTATGAATGCAAGTTTATGTAATAGAGAGCTGCCTTAAATTAGAGATAGATCATAGGAGTGATCTAAACCAGGAGCTTGATGCTGGGCAAATTTAAGCTTTGCACAAAAGCAATAGAGCACAACAGGATTACACAACTCTAGGCTGCTGGAAAATCTGCAGGCATAACAAAAACAAAGCTAGCTTGATTAAGACATGGCAAAGAGCTATTTAGCAAAAAGCTGGAAACAGAGAATTGTGAACTCTTTTGATTAAATTATCAAAACTCACAAAGAGTTACAGAGTAAAAGAGAATCACAAATACTTGCAATGCTCTAAGGTCCTACTCGTAGGTTCCTACCCCTTTTGAAGACCTGAAGACCTGCCCTTATACCAAATTATTAGCCAAGAATCACATAGATACACAAACATAAGGGAAATCACACACATACACGAGCAATTACACATGTGAAGAAATAGGTGAAAAATTAAGATGAGTCCAAAAATGATAAGTGTTACAAAGTAATTATGTACTCCAAATACAAATATAACTCACAAATCATGCACCACTTATGGGAGCTTGTCTGTGTGGAAGGATAGGGATAAGGTATATGAGGTTGAAGAAAGCTGTCAAAATCCTCCAAAAATACCAAACTATAGGCACAAATATTCAATAATCCTAGACGAAGATGGCTGAGATTGCATACCTCCAATCAGCTCACACACAACCTCCAAGTGAAGAACCAGCCCTTGTCCAAGAGTGTAAGAGAGGTAGCACTCACTCAATGTTTTAGTAAATTGATCAATGCCTTGTCCTTATATAGCCTAGGATCTACAATATGTTTTTTGAATAAAGCCTCCCTCCAAATCGTAAATCTTTCATAAATTCAGCTTTCTACTTTTTTTTGTTAAGGATGGATTTAGTGATATAACCAATTATCCAGAAATCTCGATGATCAAGGTAAAGTAGCTTTTGTAACACCATGGGGTACCTATTTATATACCAAAATGGCTTTCGGACCAAGGAATGTCTTTGCCAACTTCAACCGCACTATCTGCTCAATCTTTGGATCACTATTGCTAAAATTCTTGAGGATTTAATGGACGATTTTCAACTTTCTCAGGTACAAGATAGAGAACTTCAAAGGTCACCTAGTACAACTGAATAAGGTCTTTCAAAGGTGTAGGGATATAAGATTTAAGCTCAATCCCAATAAATGTCACTTTTTGGTGACCCAAGGAATACCGTTGGGACACATAGTATTTGCGAAAGGTATGAATCTTGATCCTGATCATACAGGGTACCATAGAAATTTTTTGCACATGTATGCAAAAATAGCCCGCCCTCTTTCTAGGCTAACCAAGAAAAGTGTAACTTTTCAATGGTTTGATGAAGAAGAAAAAACATTTTTGTACTTAAAGGTAAGATTGGAAGCCTCTCCCATCTTGGTCACATGAGATTGGTCTAAGACATTTTATGTGCATATAGACACGAGTTCCAATGCAGGAGGTGCTCTACTCACTCAGCCTAAGGTGCTGTACTCACTCAGCCCAACAAAAAACATAAAATAGACCAACCAATTCACTATGCAAGTAGGCTACTCATAAAAGCCAAAAGAAACTACAACACAATTGAAAGGGAAACTCTTGGTGTTATGTTTGCACTACAAAATTTTCTCCACTAGTTATAGGAGTCTAATTTACTGTGATTATTGATCATCAAGCCATCAAATACCTAATCAATAAGAATAACATCGCAGATGAATATGGAGATGGTTGCTCATCTTCTAGGAATTCAATTATGAGATAGTGTAAAAGCCTGGGAAACAACATATAATGGCATATTCTCTCTCACGGTTACGAGGGTAATTAACACGTGTCGGCATAGTCTTGTCACTTGTGGTTGACTACCATGAGCTTATAGCTGCACTTTCATTTGAGGATGAATTTAGGATTTGCATAGATTCATCCTTGTGTGTAAACTATGGGTTTACTTAGCTCTATACCCACCATTGGGCACTGATAACATTAGTGTGGGTATCATAATGTTTAGTTTATACTATGCCTAATGGAGTTGATACTATGCATAATGGGGTTGATACTATGCATAATGGAATCGATACTATGCAAAATGAAGCTGAAGGCTATATAGTCTTGTCATTGACTACCATGAGCTTATAGTTTCACTTTCATTTGATGGCCAATTTTGGATTTACATAGATTCATTCTAGTTTATATGCTTTCGTTCTTGAATCTTGATCTAGAAAATCCATTAAGGGTATTTCCTACATGAGTTGAGGCAATGTCTAGGTTTTTTCACTCACTTGGGCTATAGACTTTCATACTAAGACATTGACCTCAAGTTTTGTTTGAGAAAAAAATGGGATGTGAAATCTTCCTCTACCACTTGCATGAACTCCATTGAAGGTCAAAATTCTTAAAAGGAGGGGTTTGGGAAAGTGAAGGATGGGTGATCCTAAATAAGGTATTCTTTAAGTGAAATCTGAACGTGGAGTCTTCGGATGTGTCGAAGTCTCTTTCCTCGAGTGTATCGTGAACTCATGTGAGCTATTCCTTCTTCATGTCTTCAGTGACCTCCTTTTTAATCCTTTTGTGGACTACCTCCACCCAAGACTCACGAGCGGATTCTACTTCCGTTTTGATTTCCTTCTTTATTTCATCTTTGAATGTCTCTATGTTGGAGATCTCACCCTCTTCTTTGATTATCCGGATGACATTGGTTTCGAAGTCCTCGTAGGCTGTCCACCACGTGTCCTTGTCTTCTGTGAGGGCCTTTAGTTGTTCTTCAAGTCCTTTAATTTTATCCATCATTTTGCATATCTTCATGTTGAGGGTGCGGTTTGCCTCCTTTTTGGCCTCTTTGATGGCTTTAAAGATAAGTTCATGGACCTCCCTTCGGTCCATTGGAGCCATCTCAATTCTCTCTCACACACACACACACACACACACAGAGAGAGAGAGAGAGAGAGAGAGAGAGAGAGAGAGAGAGAGAGAGAGAGAGAGAGAGAGAGAGAGAGAGAGAGAGAGAGAGAGAGAGAGAGAGAGAGAGAGAGAGAGAGAGAGAGAGAGAGAGAGAGAGAGAGAGAGAGAGAGAGAGAGAGAGAGAGAGAGAGAGAGAGAGGGAGGGAGGGAGGGAGGGAGGGAGGGAGGGAGGGAGGGAGGGAGGGAGGGAGGGAGGGAGGGAGAGGGAGGGGGGGGGGAGGGAAGGAGGGAGGGGAGGGAGGGAGGGAGGGAGGGCGGGAAGGAGGGAAGGAGGGAGGGAGGGAGGGGGGAGAGAGAGAGAGAGAGAGAGAGAGAGAGAGAGAGAGAGAGAGAGAGAGAGAGAGAGAGAGAGAGAGAGAGAGAGAGAGAGAGAGAGAGAGAGAGAGAGAGAGAGAGAGAGAGAGAGAGAGAGAGAGAGAGAGAGAGAGAGAGAGAGAGAGAGAGAGAGAGAGAGAGAGAGAGAGAGAGAGAGAGAGAGAGAGAGAGAGAGAGAGAGAGAGAGAGAAGGAAAGGAAAGTGTTTTTACGTCTATTAGGAGGCCAAAATCGGCCTATGAGACAAATCGATGTACATGGGTGTATCTTCTGTCAATCAAAAAAGCAAAAAATGCTGAAAAAACTGGTAAAGCTGATGTAGATCTCCGTAGTATGCATGTAGAGATACCCATGGAAGTGGGGGGTGTATGGACTACGAGATCCATGATAATCTATATGCAGAAGGGTAGTACAACAAGCATGAAAATGCATCTGAAATGACTAACTAGCTCCATCCTGTGCTAGTGGGTGGGTGTAAGATGTGATACATAGGTGGAGGTGGAGTCAGGGCCACCCTCATGGCTGCAGCGGGGTCAGCCATCATCCAGGATCGTCTCTCCTCCATGGCGCGATGATCACGAGCCTGGATCTCTGCAATCTGGTGTCGGTGAAGTCTCGGGGCCCAATATCCAACAACACGGGGTCGTCTCCTAGCTTTAGAGGTCTGAGCCTGCTGAAGAGTCACCCCTCTCTGTGTGTGAGCTGAGGGCACGAGGGCTGCTGCATGTCGTGGAATAAAGAAGTCAGTGAGCCGACTCTGTCTCCCTCCTATATGGGCTGCTACAGTAGGCTGGAGTAGGGAATCTCTGTGACTCTGTATCTCTAGTAAGAATCGCCCAAGTTGTCGCTGGTCTCTAGAGTCCATGATCTCTTGGAGGGTGGGCTGCCCCATAAAAGAGTCTCGTATCTGCCTCTGATGTCATCATATGCGCTACATCTGCATACAAAGTGCTCCTCATCCTCCATCTCTACTCTACATACCCTGCATATTCGCTGCTCTCTGGGAATGTCTGCGGCTCTGCCCATCTCAATCTCTAGTCGGTGTGATGAGACCCTCAACTGGCCAATCGCTACCCTCGAGCTATGAGGCATGTAAGTATCCATGTAGCATGGTCGCTGGATAAAACCGTCCGCTAGTATGTCCAAGAACAAGTCTCGGTAGTGTGATAGTCTCGATCCCATGTGTGGTGTATGCCATGTCTGACTAATGTAGAGCTGCCAGAGATCCTGTCTGAGCACAACATTCCTTTCACGACGAGAGAGGTGGATGTGGGGTGAGTCTGGGTCATACTGAAAAGGAGGAAGTCTGTCCATATCAAGTCCATGACTATCAAACCAGACTCTAACCTGAGTGTACCAAGCTCTCTCATATCCTGACTCTGATATCTGTATAGATGCCTCAAAAGCTCTGTGTGTGAGTCTGTCTGGAGGGAGCTCCCTCATCCTCTGAATATAGCGGATAGTCTGGAATAGTGCATCTACTACCATGGGTGGTGCAGTTAGCTCTGCCCTAATGATGTCATGTGGCACTGACTGTTTCCCGCAAAATAGTCGCGAGATCATACGTACCTGTGGCCTCTCGATCGCACTCCACTGGGTGACTGTGAGGCCTGGAGCCCAAACTGTCGCAGCGTACATCATAGCTGGTCTGACTAGTGTGTCAAATAGCCACCCCTTCGTGCGGGGCTCCTGGAAGTGTGCTTGGTGACATCTCCGCTCTAACATGGCTAAAGTTGCATACCCTCGTGTGAGTCTATCGATGGCTGCCTGTCGCATGCTGAAGGGGCCGGACAAGCTCGTGAATGTGACTCCGAGGTAGACATAGGAAGTGAGCACCTCAATCTGTCCACCGCCGACTGTGAATCGTGCTCCATTCCTCACCATGGGGGAGGTGTGGAAGATCATGACCTTGGTCTTGCAAAGGTTTACTGTCAAGCCCCTCTGTGCACAAAACTCGTCCAGGGCATCTAGGTGGCGCTGTAATCCCTCGGGTGACTCTGAAATCAATACAATGTCATCGGCATATAATAAAATGTGGACATGTGTACCTGCGAGGTCTGCACCCTCTCCTTCAGCTCGGAGAATGTAGTCCTCAATCTCGTCGATGTAGAGACCAAATAGAGTGGGAGAGAGTGGGCAGCCTTGCTTAACACCGATGGTGCTAGCAATGGCCTCAGACATACCTCCTGGACATTGTATTGATAGAGAGAGAGAGGGAGAGAGAGAGAGAGAGAGAGAGAGAGAGAGAGAGAGAGAGAGAGAGAGAGAGAGAGAGAGAGAGAGAGAGAGAGAGAGAGAGAGAGAGAGAGAGAGAGAGAGAGAGAGAGAGAGAGAGAGAGAGAGAGAGAGAGAGAGAGAAAGTCATATTAACGTCTTCTGGAGGCCAAACTTGGCCTATGAGACAAAAACCATGTACAAGTGTAGTAACCCTGTGTAGAAGATAAAATGAAATAAAAAGTATATCGCTACACAAAGCTATATAGGGCTGGAAAAGGCTGGGGAGACGTGGCTCTGACTGTGCAGATAGTGGCCACCTAATACATGGGGGGATCCAAAATGTGAGTAAAACGCCCTAGCTACTGGTGATGGGTGGAGGTGGGTGTAGTATGTGGTACATCGGTGGTGGTCTGAGTGCCTCTTGAAGGAAGACAACCCAGGGGGTGGTGGTACGCCTATGCTCCATCATGTGGTCGTAGGCAATCCTGATGCGTGAGATATCCTCCTGATATAGTCGTGGTCGACGATATCCGCCCATGCGTGGTCGGCGCCGTGCTCTCTGTGCTGCTGCCTGGTGTAGCGTGAGCCCTATAGACGGACCTCTCTGATGTAGCTCGACTCGTTGAAAGAACTGCGTAATGGTCTGCTGGGTACTCACCCGTGGCTGATGTATGGGCTGTAGTGACCGCTCTCGCCTCTCGTATGCTGCTGTGAGAAAGCGTCCCAAGCGTCTCTTGTCTCCCATAGTCATGCACAGTTGGAATGACTCCTCGATCTGGAACTGTGCTCGTAGGTCTAAGTATGCTGGACATCTGATAACAAAATGCTCCTCACTCTCTACCTGTGTCTGGCATACTGGGCACCACCTCTCCTCACGGGGGACTCCCCTGGACCGACCCCTCTCAATCTCGAGCTGATGTGATGAAACCCGGAGCTGCCCAATGACGACTCGTAGGTGGTGGGGAAGGTAGGTCTGCATGTATCTCGGAATCTCGATGAAGCCCGTGCCCGATATATGTAGAAAATGCTCGCAGTAGTAGAGCATTTTCGGTGGCAATGTACCCCTAGGGCTCACCCATGTCCTCTGTATGTATGTATGCCATATCTCCTGACAAATGATCCTATTCCTCTCTTGATGAGAGAGCGAGTAGGTGGGTGCATGAGAGTCGTACTGTAGTGGTGGTAGCTTGTCTATGTCAAAGCCATGATGGGCAAGCCAGTCTCGTGTCTGTGCATACCATGAGGAGGTGTCGCCTGCTAATGCCATATCACGTGATGCCTCGAAAGCACGATAAGCAATGCGCTCTGTATCCATGCTCCGAAGTCTGTGTAATAGGCATACTGTCTCGAATAGTGCCTCGACTAGCATCGGTGGTGCAACGAGCTCTACTCTAATGATATCATGTGGTACTGAAGGCTTGCTGCGGATAAGTCTGGCAATCATGAGGATCTGTGGCCTCTCTAATGCTGTCCATACTGATGTAGCTAATCCTGGTCCCCATATGGCTGCCCCATACATGAGCGCTGGCGTAACCAAAGTGTCAAAGAGCCACCCCTTTGTGCGGGGCTCTTGAAAATATGCATGGTGGCACTGTCTCTCCATCAAAGCTAGTGCTGCGTACCCATGTGTGATGCAGTCACGGGCTGCCTGAGCCATAGAGAAGACCCCTGATGCTGCTGTAAATGTCACCCCCAAGTAAACATATGATCCGACCACCTCGATCGGTCCACATGCTGCTGTGAACAAACTATGTCTGCGTACCTGTGCTGATGTATGAAAGATCAAGACCTTGGTTTTACCAAGGTTCACAGATAACCCTCTGTGTCTGCAAAAGTCATCTAGGCCGTGTAGATGATGCTGTAGACCTTCTGGAGACTCTGAAACCAATAAATATCATCAGCGTATAAAAGAATATGGACAGTGGACCCGTGTACCTCAATGCCATCTCCCCCCTGCTGCTGTATGAAGTCCACTATCTCATCAATGTAGAGACCAAAGAGGGTGGGTGAGAGAGGGCATCCTTGCTTCACCCCGGTAGTGCTAGCAAGTGGATCAGATAAGCCCCAAGGACATCTGACTCTACCAGATACTCTCTCGTATAAGGCGTAGATCCCCCATATCATCTCCTCCGGAGCTCCGATGTCAAGTAGTCGTCTGAAGAGTCGATCCCTGGAACAGTGTCAAATGCTTTGCGGAAGTCCGCAAAGCAACAATATAATCTCCTCTTCCTCACCCTGGCCTGGTCGATCAGGCATCTCAGAGTGAAGATGTGGTCAATGGTAGAGTAATCTCGTCTGAAACCTGCCTGTCCTGGAGCCCTGATGCCCTTCCTCTCAGCGAGAGTACTCAACTCTGTCTCTAGTACCGCCCCATATAACTTGGCCAATATAGGGCCAATCATGATCGTTCGGTATGTAGCTGGATCCATAGTATCACCTGACTTATGAATGGGCACTATGGTGTGCTCAATCCATGAGTCTGGGAACCCTTCAACCAATGAGCGGTGCGAGAGTCGTGCCTCCATAGATGAGGTGCTCTGTCTGTAAACCGAAATGATCATGGGCCCTGCCATGCTGCAGTCGGGCAATAGCGCGTCCCACCATAGTGGGTGTGAAGAAGTCAGAGGTAGTAGGACGTGGGCTCTGCGGTCTGGGAATGGGAGGCTGGTCTGAGATCTCGTTTAGGCTCCGTGCATAGCTATGCCAAGTGCTCGGGTCTCGGATAGGTGTCTGCTGTCTCCTCTCTCTCAAATGTCGCCATGCCACTACACTGTCTCGACTCATGAGCAAATGGTAAATATCCCAATACTGTCTCTCCTCCCAATCTCGCCGTTTGTGGCGAGTAAGTCTCTGCATGCGACGCTGTGCCTCTGTGTGTGTAATATCTCCTCTATGCTCTAAAATTCGTAGGTGCTTCCGCAGCTCACGACAGTCTGCATCATACCAACGGTTCTGGGGCATGGATCCTGTGCGTGGAGGGTGCATATGTGTGGTGTGGGAAGCTGTGGAGAGCTGAGTCCTGTAGGATGGAGGTGACATGTGATGTAAGTGTGTCCAAAGGTGAGAATGGATTGAGGGAGAGTAGGCGGGTGTGTAAATGGTGTGCATAAACGTGTGAGAGCTCGTGTGTGAAGTGTATCGTGGTATGTATCTCAGTGGGTGAGGGAGGGTCTAATGGAATCGGAGATGAGAGTGTGAATGTAGTAAATGTGTGGTCAGCATCGAGTGGGCGTCGTCCAATACTAAGTGAAGGGATGAGTGAAGCTCCAGAGGTAGTACCCAAAATGTAGTCGACTGTGCTCTCACCTCCCCCGTGAGGGAAGCAAGTAAATCTGCCTGAACCTGGCCACCGATTCATCCCGTTATATATAACGAGATGATGTCGACTGCCTAGCTCGAGTAGATGTCTGCCATAGCCGGTGGTGTCCTGACCCGTATCTACCGATACTTTGCTGGTGCTAATCTCAACCGGGTCTCTGGCCCTCATGAGATGCGGGTGATCCATGTCATATGCCTCGCACTGATGCGACTGAGTGCGGCCATTGAAGTCCCCCATAAGGAAGACTTCACCAAGTGTGCTGTAATGTAGTATCTCATCTGAAAGCGCTGTGTATGGTGAGTCTCTATCTCGGATCGGTCCCCCCATATCCTGTCCTGCGTATCGAGATCCGCCCGGTGGGAAGTAGCATATAGCAATGTAAATCGAGCTCCCGTGTGCTATCTCTATGCGAACCCACATGTATCGTGCCTCCTCATCTCTACCTATAATATGGATCCGGCTCTGTATCTCCTGTCGAAATACGATGGCCACTCCTCCCAATCCTCGCGCTGTACTCTGTCTCGTCGTAGTCCTGAATGCGGATTCCCAATGGAAACCTGCAATGCGTGGTAGACCTCTCTCCCGGCTCTCGTGTGTCTCTGTGATGCACGCAAAGTCATGTGATGCGAGGATCTCCTCGACTCTGTCTGGTCGCGTCCATAGTGCCCCGTTGCAGTTCCACACTGCTCCTCTGAGTGGTGTCTCCTGGTGTAGTGATGTCTCATAGGCCGCATGGCCCTATTTGATAGGGCGTCCATCTATGAAGACCTTACCATCACGGTAAAAGGCCTTCCTCCCCTCTCGACGTGCCTGGAGTATCTGTGGCATGCAAGCGCGTCGGTGTGCCACCTGCATACGCGTGAGGTCCTTGTAATGTTTGCGCCTCATCTTTTTTGCCATGGCTTCTTGCGTAAGCTGCTCGCTGCCGTCGACACACACAGAGATAAGCGTTTCGTTCATCCACCCGTCCGCCGAGCTCGATCTTCCTAACTTATCATAGGAGATAATATCCTCTTCATTCTTCTACCATAAGACATAATTCCAAATAGGTGCCATGTGGCATCTTTGCCACCTCACCCCAAAAGGTGTTCTCATACAACCTCTAAGATGTGACATTTCCTTCCCCTTAGAAGCATTTTCGTCCTCGAAAATGTAAATGAAATGTCCATAATGGTAGAAGAAAGTGCTCGGACTCCCCTGAACCCCATGTACTCTATGTACATGGTCATCTCTGTGTGTTGTTTCCCCGTATCCTTCCCCTTAAGGAGTCTCATATGAGATCATCTCAAGGATGGGAAACCGTCTGAGTGGTGCCTACTATCTCCCCTGTACACTTCACTTCCATACTATCACTCCCATAACATACAACATCACCAAAATGACCTAAGTCCACATGATGTATCCTCTATGGAGTAATAATATGAAAAGCAAGTGCAAAGTGCCAAGCTCATAGGCTTGACCATACCATAATGGAGGTAATAAACCATATAATCCTCTAAAATATAGAACAAAGTCCCATAACAAGTGACTCCAAACCCGTCTAAGACTAAATGATAGATTGTCCTCATAACACTCCAGGTCTTCCTAACCTTGAGTGTAATCACAAGTAATAGTTTTGTCTAAACTACCTTGTGAACTATGCAAATCCATCATCTAGCTCATACATAAGAATTTCTTGGTAGTAAAATGCAATCTCTACATTTCTCCACCCAAGAAATCTGTGGTTTGTCATCCTTTACCATTGGACTAGGTTCTATTGGAAGAGCATCTATTGGCACTTGTGCAAACTCTAATATTTCTCTTCCCTGTAGTTTGCCATATGAATGCAGAAAGCATTCCCTTTGAGATTCAGATAATCCCTAAGTACCCATCCTCCTAACTGATGTTTACTCATCATACTCATGATGTAACACCAACTAAGAGTTTGGTACCATAATAGGTTAGATATATCCCTATCTCCTGGAAACTCAAAAGAGAAGTATCATCAATCTACTCCCAGTCTAACTAATGTCAATAACTAGATCATCTCATCTAGTCAAAGACCATCACTGGAATAACATAATGGCTCCTCTCTAGAGTCTCCAAGTGAGACTCAATCTAACCATCATGACTAACTGATCTCCCTCTTGCCTTTGATAGAAGAGTGCCACTCCTATCTAGACAATCTAAATGAGAAAGTGAAACTCTCTCCATGTCTATCTCTGTAATCTCTTCTAAGGAGAAAAGCTCTAGCAGTGGAAACTATTCCACTTTCCCTTTCCCTTTGAAAGAGATTGTGTTGAATCCATTTTCTCTACTCATCCATAGGTGAGAACATGCACATAAGTTCTCCATACATTTCCTTCCAAAATAGTGGAGAATCATACTCCCATATGAAGGAAAATTAGATGGAAAAGTAGAGGAAATGAATTCCTTCTCAAATATAGATTAAGAGATGTTTTCAGAACACCTCTTCTATCTAAAGAAAAACATACTCTATTCTTCCCCTATGAAGAAATTATGTTTTCCTTTCCTTCTTTCTCTCCCAAAGTATAGGAGCTAAAGTGAGAGTACTGAACTAAAGTAAGATTCCTCATGGATCTCTGAGCTGATTCCCACTTTCTCCTTACTTTAAAAGAGAAACTCATGAATTTATTTAGTCCTCTCTTCCATAACTAATGCATAATCCCTCATCACATATTCCTATGAATATGGAGAACAGATCTCCGTTAACTAATGAAGGTGTATGTAGTGAAGAGTGGAGAAAATAAATTCCTAATAAGGGCCAAAGCCCTCTACTAAAAATGGTCAGCAATGATGTGACATGATACCGTAAACATATATGTATCCATAGTAAAGAACTATCTCTGCCAACCATACTCTGTGCATGGATCTATACGATCCAATCAATCTGATGGAATTATCCTTCCTGAAAAACTGAAAAATGAGTATGTGATACCAATGGTGATAAAGTCACCCATCACATTCTCTACTGGAAGAATAAATCTTCCCGTACTGTGAAAGATAACTCCCAATCTTAAGGAGATGTCTACTAAGAGCTCTCCTCTGATCTAGTGAGACATGACGCCATGAATGATGAGTCCTTTTCTTCCTGGCCATAGAAGAAGAGTGCTCAAAGGGAAGTCGTTTCCACCGTCCTATACCAGTGGAAACTTCTTCCAATTCACGGTGTCATACCTACACTAAACCAAATATCTATTCCATATAATGGAATATGTAGGTGGACTCCAATGAATCCCATATCCAAAAATCATGTAGGTGGACTCAAGTGAGTCCCATGTCCTCGAACTAGTTAGTTTGGTTCTAGTCAACAATGTGACAATGGATATCCCCTTGTGTTCCAAACCAACTTGTTCCTAGGTACAAAGACTAAGTCTAGGTACCTCTCTGTAGATCCCAAGATACATATGTATGTATTGGGTACCCCAACTATTCCTGAGTAAGGGATCTATGCTCTGAGTCATAGAGCCAGTGCCATGCCTGTGGCCTTCCTAACCATCACTCGAATCACATAAGCATCCGTCGATGCTTTCTCATGAAACCCATCTTTATGATCCCAATTTATTGGTTTCCTTAGTAGTGTAGCAGAAATGCTTCACTACTCGCTCAAGTGATGTATATGAGTGAAACTAATCACTCTTTGGGTATGCATCATGATACCCCATAGTCTCCTAATCATCATGTGAGACTCTTGTGAAGATAATTAAATCTTCACTAACTTGGAGATTATAAAAAATGCATCTCCCGTGCCTGAATGCAACTTCCTGAACCTATAGGATTGCTTGTGCACATTACTAATGGTGAAGGTGTAGCTCCTTCCGTTAGCAATCCTATGGTCTAAATCCATAAGGATTATGTGTAGGGATCCTGCTACTACCGAAGTTGCCTTATATATAATAGTCTGATGGTCCTAAGTCCATCAAATACATGCTTTTAAGCATGCCTAAAACTTATTGATGCTTGCAGAAAGGGCATGCTACGATGCCATAACATTCCTACCTAAAGGAAAGTGCGTATATAACGCCATACGGTAGGAAAAATTTCGACAGCATTTCCCCAGGAAATGGAATCCCAAAAAAATTAAACCATAGCTAAGTGGCACTCAGGCCACCCAAAAACATAGGGCTTGACAGGCCCATGGCATGCACGCCATAAACTTATATATGGATTCCATGACCTGCAAAAACACAAAAGTATTTGCTAGCAACCATTCCCGGTGTTGCATAGCCATATGTTTTCTGTAATCCTCTTTCCTGCAAACAATCAAAAGTATACTTTCTGCATGTTGATCCATACTTTTAAGAGCTTAAACAATGATCAACACTTGATGTATGCAATCCCATTCATGCATGTAAATACAGACATGCCATAACATAAATAAAATGCCAGAAAGCATAAAATATACATCCCTGAGTAGTCTGATTTTGGAATTGCATGCATCCAATCGCTCTCGACAAGCTTCGAGACCTCTGCACCTTCCTCCTCAGGTCCTAACATACACTTTGAAGTGTCCGAAAATATAGGAGCACTCCTCAAGCATAAAGCATGGTCAGGTGATTACAAAAATAATGCAAATTAGTCAAAAAATGCCTTAGTAATCCTTCTTTAGACCTGCAAAACCCACTTTAGGACCTGCAAATTTTCATAAACTGAAATATAAAGCATGTGCAAAGAAATCGAAGTGAAATTACTCAAATCTCCTTCCCGGTTTGAAAGATATGGCTCCCGGAAGGTAGTCGCCAAAAACTGTTCAGACTTTGCAGACCTGTTCAGACCTGCAAAAATTTTTACTTTCCAAAATTTCTTTTCATAAAATGAAAGTAGACCTTGTGCTCTTCGAAACGAGCCATAGCACGTCCAATTTGGAGTTTTCTAGCCCAAGATATGGCCATTCCAAGTGGGACATGTATCTGATACCAGTGTAATGTTTGCGCCTCATCTTTTTTGCCATGGCTTCTTGCGTAAGCTGCTCGCTGCCGTCGACACACACAGAGATAAGCGTTTCGTTCATCCACCCGTCCGCCGAGCTCGATCTTCCTAACTTATCATAGGAGATAATATCCTCTTCATTCTTCTACCATAAGACATAATTCCAAATAGGTGCCATGTGGCATCTTTGCCACCTCACCCCAAAAGGTGTTCTCATACAACCTCTAAGATGTGACAGTCCTCGTCCATGTAGAGGGTGCCGCCGGGTAGTCCACGTAATACCGATCGACATCTAAAAAAGGCGGTCCGTGCCTCCTCCGAACTCATCTTGAGGATGAGTGCTCGCAAACGTGATGTATCCCTCCCAACCCTCCATGCGTCTGTTTAAGGCATGCTCTCGTATCCAAGTCGATGGCAAATGTCAGTGGCGTCTGCCTCCGGTGATACCCCTTCGGGTAGGCCTGTAATCCGAATGTGAAGTCTTCGAATGTGTTGAAGCCTCTCCTCCTCAAGTGTATCCTGGACTCGTGTGAGCTCTTCTTTCTGCACTTCTTCCCTAACTTCCTTCTTAACCCTTTTGTGTACTACTTCCACCCATGACTCTCGAGTAGATTCTACCTCCGTTTTGATTTCCTTCTTTATTTCTTCCTTGAGTATCTCCACGTTGGAGATCTCCCCCTCTTCTTTCATGTGCTCATAAGCTGTCCTCCAATGGTCTCTTTCTTCTGTGAGAGTCTTCTCTTTCTTCTGTGAGAGTCCTTTGACTTCATTCATTACTTGTTCTTCGAGTCCTTTGAACTTTTCCATCATCTTTCGTATCTCCATATTGAGGTTTCGGTCTGCTTCCTTTTTGGCCTCTTTGCCACTTCCTTCTGGTCCATGGGAGCCATTTCAAGGTTTAGGATTAGGGCTCGGGTAGAGAGAGAGAGAGAGAGAGAGAGAGAGAGAGAGAGAGAGAGAGAGAGAGAGAGAGAGAGAGAGAGAGAGAGAGAGAGAGAGAGAGAGAGAGAGAGAGAGAGAGAGAGAGAGAGAGAGAGAGAACCCTAAAATCAGATCTTCGGGGAAAGAGGTGCTGAACTCTAAATTAGAGCGTCGAAACCCTAAAATCAAAGATTTGGAACCCTAAAATCAGTGCTATGTCTAAGATCAGAGAGAGATTGGACCCCATTGCTTAGAGAGAGAGAGAGAGAGAGAGAGAGAGAGAGAGAGAGAGAGAGAGAGAGAGAGAGAGAGAGAGAGAGAGAGAGAGAGAGAGAGAGAGAGAGAGAGAGAGAGAGAGAGAGAGAGAGAGAGAGAGAGAGAGAGAGAGAGAGAGAGAGAGAGAGAGAGAGATTAACGTCTTCTGAAGACCAAATTTGGCTGATGAGACAAAAGCATGTACAACTACAGTTACCCCTGTGTAGAAATAAAATAAAATGGAAAAGTACTCGCTACACCAAACTGCGTAGGCTGAACATGGAAACAACCACAGGACAGTATACCAGATGACGGAGAGGTAGTGGGGATGATGTGGTGGTGTGGGGGGAGATATGGCTCTGACTCTGCAGATAATGGCCACCTAATACATGGGAGCCCGATGACAGGAGTGAATATGTATATCCTAACTACAGGTAATGGGTGTAGGTGGGTGGAGTATGTGGTACATCGGTGGCGGTTTGAGTGCCTTGTGAAGGAAGGCTACCTAGGTGGTGGTGGTGCGCCTGTGCTTCATCATGCGTGAGATATCCTCCTGGTATAGTTGTGGTCCTCCGTATCCAGCTCTATGTGGTCGACGTCTCACTCTATGTGCCACTGCCTGTTGGAGCGTTAGCCCTATGCCTCTAGAAGGTGGGCTCGTCTGATGTAGCCCATCTCTTTGAAAGAACTGAGTAATGGTTCGCTGTGTACTCATCCTTGTCAGATGCGTGGGCTGTAGCAGTTGCTCTCGTCTCTCATACGCTGCTCTCGTTTCTCATACGCTGGAGTGAGGAATCGTCCCAACCTCCACTGGTCCCGAATGGTCATGCACTAATGTAGTGACTCCTCTATATGGAACTGTGCTCGTAGATCTGAGTATGCTCAGCATCAGGTAACAAAGTGCTCCTCTCTATATGTGTACGGCATACTGGGCACCACCTCTCCTCTCTAGGTACTCCCCTGGTCTGACCCCTCTTGATCTCGAGCTGATGTGATGAAACTTGAAGCTGCCCAATGACGATTCGGAGGAGGTGTTCGGAGGTGGTGTGGTAGGTGGGGGCTTGTAAGTTGTACTGCAGTGGTGGTAGTCTGTCTATGTCAAATCCATGGTGGGCGAGCGAGTCTCGTGTCTCTGCGTACCATGAGGCGGTGTCTCCTGCTAGTGCCTTGTCGTGTGACACCTGGAAAGCTTGATAAGTGATGCCCTCTGTGTCCATGCTCTGGATCCTGTGTAATAGGCATACTCTCTGGAATAATGCCTCTACTAGCATCGGTGGTGCAGTGAGCTCTGCTACGATGATATCATGTGGTATTGAAGGCTTGCTGTGGATGAGTCTCGCAACCATGAGAATCTATGGCCTCTCAAATGCTGTCCATGCTGACGTAGCTAATCCCCACCCCCATATGGCTTCTCCATACATGAACATTGGCATAGCCAGAGTGTCAAAGAGCCACCCTTTTGTGCGGGGCTCTTGAAAATGTGTGTGGTGGCACTGTCTCTCCATCAAGGCTAGTGCTGCGTATCCACGTGTGATGCGATCCTGCGCTCCATGAGACATAGAGAAAACCCTTGCGGCTACCGTGAATGTCACTCCGAGATAGACATATGATCCGACTACCTCAAACGGTCCGCTTGCTGCTGTGAAAGAAATACGTCTCCTCACCATTGTTGATGTATGAAAAATCATAACCTTGGTTTTACCAAGGTTCATAAATAGCCCTCTATGTATGCAAAAGTTGTCTAGGCCGTGTAGGTGGTGTTCTAGACCTTTTGCAGATTCTGAAACTAGCACAATATCATCAGCTTATAAAAGAATATGAACAGTAGTCCCTCGTACCTCAATGCCCTCCCCTCCTTGTTGTCGTATGAAGTCCATTATCTCATCAATGTATAGACCAAAGAGGGTGGGTGAAAGAGGGCACCCTTGCTTCACCCCGATAGTGCTAGCAAGTGAGTCGGATAAGCCACCTGGACATCTGACTCTACCGCATACTCTCTCATATAAGGCATAGATCCCCCATATCATCTCATCTGGAGCTTCGATATCGAGTAGGCATCTGAAGAGCCGTTCCCTGGGAACTGTGTCAAAGGCTTTATGGAAGTCCACAAAGGAGTATAATCTCCCCTTCCTCACTCTTGCCTGGTTGATCAGGCATCTCAAAGTGAAGATGTGGTCAATGGTAGGGTAATCTTGTTTTAAACCTTCTTGTCCTGGGCCTTGATGCCCTTCCTCTCTGCGAGAGTGCTCAACTCTATCTCTAGCACTGTCCCATATAATTTGGCGAGTATGGGGCCAATCATGATCGTCCGATATGTAGCTCGATCCATACCGTCTCTTGAATTATGAATGGGCACTATGGTGTGCTCAGTCCATGAGTCAAGGAACCCTTCAACTAGTGCACAGTTGAAGAGGTGGGCAATGAGCGGTGCCAGAGTCGTGCATCTGTATATGAGGTGCTCTGTGTGTAAACTGAACTGGTCATGGGCTTTGCCATGCTGCAGATGTGAAATAGTGCGGCTCACCATGGTGGGTGTGAAGAAGTAAGAGGTAGTGGTGCACGAGCTCTGTGGCCTGGGAATGGGGGGCTAGTCCAAGATCAGGTAAAGGCTATGTGCGTAGCTATGCCAAATGCTCGGGTCTCGAATGGGTGTCTGCTGTCTCCTCTCCCTCATATGTCGCCATGCCACTGCAGTATCTCGACTCATGAGCAAATGGTAGATATCCTAGTACTGTCTCTCCTCCCACTCGTGCCGCTTGCAGCGAGTAAGGCTCTGCATGCGATGCTGTGTTTGTTTGTGTGTAATATCCCCTCTATGCTCTAAAATTCGTAGATGTTTCCTATGTTCGCGACAATCTGCATCATACCAATGGTTCTGGGGCATGTATCTTATGCGTGGAGGATCTGTATGTGCGCGATGTGGAAAGTTGTGGATAACTGAGTCATGAAGGATGGCGGTGATTTGTGACATGAGTGTGTCCAAAGGTGAGAATGGATTGAGGGAGAGGAGGCTAGTGTGTAAGGGGTGTGCGTACACGTATGAGAGCTCGTGTGTTAAGTGTATTGTGGTGTGTGGTTCAATGAGCGAGGGAGGGTCTAATGGGATAGGAGATGAAACTATGAATGTGATAAACGTATGATGAGCACAAGGTGGGAGTCATCCAATACTAAGTGAGGGGATAAGTGAAGCTCTAAAGATGGTACCCAGAATGTAGTTGACCATGCTCTCACCCCCTCTGTGAGGGAAGCAAGTAAGTCCGCTCGAGCCTGGCCAACGGTTCATCCCGTTATATATAACGAAATGGTGTCAACTGCTTAGCTCGGTGTCAGCTGCTTAGCTCAATCAGACATGTCTGCCATACCCGGTGGTGTCCTGACCCATATCTGCTCATACTCTACTGGTGCTCGTCTCATCTGGGTCTCTGCCCCTGCCCCTCATGACATGTGGATGATCCATGTCGTATGCCTCTCGCACTGATGTGACTAGGTGCGGCCATTGAAGTCCCCCATAAGGAATACTTCACCTAAGGTGCTGTAGTGTAGTATCTCATCTCAAAGTGCTCTATATGGTGAGTCTCTGTCTCGGATCGGTCCCCCAAGGTCTTGTCCTGTGTATGGAGATTCTCTTGGTGGGAAGTAGCATATGGCAATGTAAATCAAGCCCCCTGGTGCTATCTCCACGCGGACCCACATGTATCGTGCCTCCTCATCTCTTCCTATGATATGGATCCGGCTCTGTATCTCGTGCCTAAATATGATGGCAACACCCCCCGACCCTCGTGCTGTATTCTGTCTCATCGTGGTCCTGAATGGAGATTCCCAATGAAAACCTGGAATGTGAGGTAGGGCTCTCTTTGGGCTCTCGTGGGTCTCTATGATGTAAGCAAAGTCATGTGACTCGAGGATCTCCTCCAGTCTGGCTAGGATCTCCTCTAGTCTGGCTGGTTGTGTCCAAAGTGCCCCCTTGGAGTTCCGCACCACTCCTTTGAGTGGTGTCTCTTGGTGTAGTGATGTCTCATACGCCGCATGGCCCTATTTGATATGTTGTCCGTCTATGAAGACCTTACCATCACAACAAAAGGCCTTCCTCCCCTTTCGGTGCATCTGGAGTATCTGTGGCATGCAAGAGTGTTGGTGGGCTACCTGCATCCTTGTGAGGTCCTCGTCCATGTAAAGCGCGCTGCTGGGTAGTCCACGTAGTACTGATCGACGTCTAAAAAAGGCAGTCCATGTCTCGTCGGAGTTCATCTGAAGGATGAGTGCTCACGAACAGGATGTGTCCCTCCCAGCCCTCCATACGTCTATGAAGGGCATGCTCTTGTATCCATGTCGACAACAAATGTCAGTGGCCTCTGCCTCCGGTCATGCTCCCTCTGGTAGGCCCGTAAACCGAATGTGGAGTCTTCGAATGTGTTGAAGTCTCTCCTCCTCGAGTGTATCCTGAACCTGTGTGAGCTCTTCCTTCTTCACGTCTTCCTTTGACTTCCTTCCGCACTTCTTTTTTGACCTCCTTTTTAATATTTTTACTTACTATTTCCACCCAAGTATTTTTCATCTCTGATCTGATGTGTTCTTGCATATCCATCTTCCAATCATTCTTGATTTCCTCTTTTAAGTCATCTAGCTTTGTGATCTCTCCTTCTTTGGAAATCTTAAGCTAAACGATTTCTTCTTGAAGCTTATGTGTCTTAGCTTTCCATTCATCTCGGTCTTCTTGGAGAATTTTGATATGATCTTCTAGAGCTTTTATTCTCTCTGTGATCTTCCTCATTTCTTGGTTCAGTATTCTGTCTGCCTCTTTCTTTGCTTCTCTCATTGCTTTAGTAATCATGTCCTCTACTTCTTTCGTTTCTAACCGTGCCATGTTGTTGTCTGCTTATGTACCTACCAGATGAAAGTGGTGTCCACTGTAGGTTTTTGCAAAATTTCGTTAGTAGGGTGCCATCAGTTGGAAATTAATCACCACCTAACTTTTGTCAAGCTAGGGTTTTTGGCAGCAAATCCTAACACCTCTGAGTCATGTCTCATGAGCAGAACAGAACTTTCAAACAACTCCACACACACAGAGAGAGAGAGAGAGAGAGAGAGAGAGAGAGAGAGAGAGAGAGAGAGAGAGAGAGAGAGAGAGAGAGAGAGAGAGAGAGAGAGAGAGAGAGAGAGAGAGAGAGAGAGAGAGAGAGAGAGAGAGAGAGAGAGAGAGAGAGAGAGATTAATGTCTTCTCAAGGCCAAACTTGGTCTATGAGACAAAACCATGTACAATTGTAGTAACCCCTATGTAGAAATAAAATGGAAAAATACTCCCTACACAAAATTGTGTAGGCTAAAAAAGGCTGGAAACAACCAAAGGATAGCGTATGGGTGATGAGGGGATAGTGGGGAAAAAGTAGTGGTGCATGGACTCTGTAGATAATAGCCACTTAATATAGGGGGACCCATGGGGGAGTGACTATGTATATCCTAACTATTGATGATGGGTGGGGGTGGGTGGAGCATGTGGTACATTGGCAGTGGTTTGAGTGCCTCTTGAAGGATGGCTGCCCAAGTGGTTGTGGTGCACCTCTATTCCATCATGTGTTCATGGGCTACCCTGATGCGTGAGATATCCTCTTGGCACAGTCGTGATCATTGGTATCCAACCATATGTGGTCGGTGTTGCACTCTCTCAGCCCTATGCCTCTGGGAGGCGGGCTCGTCTAATGTGACCCATCTCGCTGAAAGATTTGATTAATGGTCTGCTGGGTACTCATCTGTGTCTGATACATGGGCTGTAGCGTCTGCTCTCATCATCATATGGTGCCGTGAGGAAGCACCCCAGCCTCCGTTGGTCTCCAGTGGTCATGCACAACTGTAGTGACTCCTCTATCTGGAACTGTGCTTGTAGGTCTGAGTATGCTGGGCATCTGGTAGACTGGTAACCAAGTGCTGGTCACTTTCTATCTTTATGCGGCATACTGGGCACCACCTCTCAAGGGACTCCCTTGGTCCGACCCTCTTGGAACTTGAGCTGACGTGATGAAACTCGAAGCTGCCCAATGACGACTCGAAGATGGTGTGGTAGGTATGTCTGCATGTAGGGTGGAGTCTCAACGAAGCCCTAGTCTAAGATCTGTAGAAAATGCTCACGGTAGTGGAGCATTTTCGATGTCTATGTATCCCTCAGGTTGATCCATGTCCTCTGTATGTATGTATGCCATATCTCCTGACGAATGATCCTATTCCTCTCCGGATGGGAGAGTGAATAGGTGGGATCTTGAATTAGTATCTGCTTAGCATTCCCACTCCATGGAAAATGATTGACACTGATGCCATGATGGCACTTCGAAGAAAACTATGATTTGAAGTGCATGAAATAGTCAACAATGTTGATGGTGAAGTGATTACGTTGGGGTAGATTGCTATAAGCAGCTTGAGATACAATGCCCAACACTTGACAATAGTGGAGTAGTTTGCATCTCCTATTCATCTTGCAATGATGTAATTAACTTGGCCTTCAATGTCCACATCTGTCACGACCCATGGAATCTTAGCATGTTGTTTTCTAACCATAATGCCATCAATGTATGAATTGATCATGAATCAAATGCAATCTATATCAAATACATAAATAAAATGATTGTAACAACTTGCATCCCTGAAGTGTTATCAACGTATCTTTTTTTTTGCCATAAGTAAGGCTTCAAACCATAAAATCCAACAATCATTAGTCCAAGAGTCATGCTTGGAATAAAGTCTAACTCAACAGAATTAACTTCTGCATTTGGATGTTGTGTTGAAGGCTTCTTAATGTAATGAACTAGATAAGACCCATTATGAGTGGAAGCGTGTTATGAAAGAGTTGAACAACTAGGATTCGAGGATCATCCATGGTCTATCTAGTATCTTCGAGGTGTCTTAAGGTGGATCAACATGTAGACATGCCAAGATGAAGCCTTTGTGGAGAGTGGCGAGATATTGAGGTAGCATGCCCTTGGATAGATGGGTGGTTGTCCCTTGGATTGATCGATTGCTCGGATCATATGCCACATTCCCAAGGAGAGGAGGCCTTTGTTGATACCTAGGCACTCATGGAGAGATTGGGGAAACATTCTTGTTATTGAGCATCTATGTGACCCAAGTTCAAAGTTTGAAAGCCAATGCTGAGTTCAAGGAAGTAGGCTCAATAGCATATGACCATATTGGTTGCGTTGATGCTCTAGCTCTCATATTTAGTATATGTAGTTGGTTGTCTTTTCCTGTTTGACCACTTTGGAAGCTAGTCAATCTTGACCACTTTCCTTTGCCCTTGCTCTTTAGGTTTAATTGAATTTGATCTTTCTTTGGCTATATTATGTGGTAGACATGACCTCTGCAATAACCTGTCATCTTATCTCATTGTTAAGGATTGCTCCTCAAATTTCATCAATGGTTAGACAAATGTTGGTAGATAGGGTAGCAACCAATGCTTCACATGACGTTGGTGATGTCAAAGTAGAAATATGGCCTTTACCTCATCGCCAAAGGCATGCAAACCCACACCTTACAAGTGACTCAAGAACTACTAAATGACTATATGTGCTTCGCTGTTGTCCTGGCCGCTTTTGGTTGAGAAGCCATTCACCTCCTCATTAGTGAACCTCGTTTTGACGGTCAGTATTCATATGTAGCCTTGGGTTTACTGACATCACATTACTCTTATGCAGCCCTTTGATGTTACCCAGCATCTCCTGTATTCTGAAACCACCATTCTAGAATGTTGTAGCTCCTCAAAGTGGCATCCTTTTCCCATGAAGGTAGAGTGCACTCTTCATTTTCACTCTTCAAAAATCATAGTTCAGTACCATCAAATCGTCTGATCCTGATCTTCATATTCATAGATGTTTGATTCATGATGATAAAAATGGAGACAAAATTGCACCTCTCACTCATTGAAATGAAGGGAAATATGTTGAGGTCCAGGAACATTAGGAAATATGAACTAGTGCTGTAATGGGGCCCGTTCTTGTGAGGACTTGAGTAAATTTAGAAAACCTGAAAAGATAAAAAATGCAGCCCCATGATTGTTCTTGACAATACAGCCAAAAAAGAGGCAAATAGTAGTGCAGTTAATGTAAACAAAGCAGTTAATGTAAACAAAGCAGGGGCAGGCTGCTCCCCTAAAGAAAGACAGACCTACAGAAATGTTCAAGCACAAGTGATTGAGCAGCTTGACAAGAGAAAAACGAAATGCTTCTATCACTGTTTTGGACTGGATGCATTTGCAGTTAATTATATTTGATCGCCAGCATTTTCATTACACGAAATGCTTCTATCACTGTTTTGGACTGGATGCATTTGCAGTTAATTATATTTGATCGCCAAAAAAATTGTTCCCTTTTTTTTTTTTGGTTGGCGCCAGGTGGTTGCTGGTGCTATCATTGGTTGTTTCATTGCATTGCTGCTGTACATGGTGTCACGGGAGGGGAATATCTGATTTTAAGAGCTTTTGATGAAACTACAAGATTTTATCCCTCCTGCTGAGGTTCTGTATTTTCTTTTTTAATCACAAATAACTCATTGGTAGGCAGCGAAGAAGCTGTCATTGCCCATTGTTGGATAACAGATACATATATTCAGCTTGATTGACCATATATTTTTTGTATATTTTCTATACGTTTTCCCTCATGTCTCTTGTAAGAAACAAAAGACTGGCTGCTGGAAGTCTGTTGGCTGACTAATCAACGAATTGTTTTTTGGGAATTACAGTGATTGACTTTGTCATTTTTACCTGTATTGTGGGGAATAAGCTGATCGGTTTGTATTTCAATAACATATTGTGAATGTGGAAGTCCAGCAAACGCGCAATATACATGAGTGGATGGGCGTTCTTCACATTTGTTTCGATTGGTAATCATGATACAGAATTTAGTCAATGAGTATTAAATATAGTCCTCTGATCTACGTCTTCCACAAGTTTTTCTTTCTTTTGGAGAAAAAGAGTAATAAATTTATAACATGAAAGTACGAAAAATACTTCAGAACTGGGCTGAGGATCCCCATCTGACAAGCTAGAAAGCTCAAAGTCTTCAGGAGACCTGATAGATAGATACAACAAATTTTAAGAGTTGTTAATCATGTTTGGCGTCTAAAGGTTTTACTGTTGGCTAAGATAGTTTAATTCTCAATATTTTGGATCTAGATCAATAACTTCATTCAAGTCGTACATGGGAGCAGTGAATGATTCGTGTTGAGGGAGAATTTTGCAACCTTGTATTCCTCAATATATAAATTAGGTCCTTGTGACAAAGAATGTGAGGGACATATAGAAGATCCTAGTCTTAGAATACGTTCCATACATATAAGAGTCTTTAGAGCTATAATTGTACTGTTTATGAAACAATAATTTGGTCACAATTTTCCATTTGAATCCAGTTTGATCATTCAAAAGTGTTTTGTTGCCCATTTCTTCTTCTTCTCCTCAAAATAGCTGCGCGAAGAATCCATTGAATAAAGCTGCACAGTTTGTCTACAAAACGAAAAGCAGAAAAAAATTTGTTTGAAAACAAAAAAGAACTATTATTCTCTATCCAAATTTGAAATAACATTTTGTAGAGCCATCGAAAAAGTTTGATATCTTTGCGTTCCCCAAGTAGAATTGTTAAGATGATACTTTCTCCATTTCCATTGAAGCGAAATCCATAATTATTTGACATGTGGACAATTAGAGAATAGAGAAATTATATCTTTTGATTTTTTGCACATTGGACATAAATAATTCTTCCCCAGAAATTTATTAGCTTTTTCTATGTTCAAATAGCTTGATGATAATAAGTCAAAGATGACATGCGCCTTTTATATTGGTTTTGAAAGCTAACGAATTTTGAAATTTGTAAAAGCATTTATTTTGGGATCTATTAAGTTTCCAATGAGTTATAAAAAAAAAATCTAGAACTCGGTTAAAATGCATGGATCCCCCATGAAAGGGATGATATGTTTATTAACTTGCTCTATATCTCTTCCTAACTCTCTTTCTTTTCTTTAATCTTCCAATGTGAATTGAGTTTAGGCACATTTTGGGAATCAATATGGCTTTTATTAGTTTGAATCCACGAATCCTCACAAATTAATGAATTCTACATTTTTCTTGACAAAAGTATTTCTAATGTTGTATTGAGATATTATAACTTCAAATAGAACAATGAAATTTTCTAGCCATAATATTAAGAGATTTTAGATTACCTTGATTATCAACTACAAAATGCCAATTTATGAGGCCTATTTTTAAAGGCTTTATGAGAAGAATTAAGATGTATAAAAAAAAGAGAGTTAAATCATATAGATGTTTTGTTGATAAACAACCATCTACAAATATTTAAAACACTTAAACTTGTGGTCTTGCCAAGCTCTCCATTCACCATGAATTAATGTAGAGCCTTTGAATTCGAATTCTTGTCGGCTAAAGCATATAAAAAAGATGTCAATCTAATTATGAAAATGGATATTTTAGAAAATATTGGGACACTTGTCTTTTGATTAAATAAGCGCAATACCGATTTGAATGAATGCCTATTAAAATAATTTTTGTTAATGGTTTCTTAGAAAGATATTTGACATCAAGTAATCGATGTTGGGAGAAGAGAGCATTTGAATGAATGCATATTAAAATCCATTTTGCTGATGGTTTCTTGGATAGATATTCGACATCAAGCAGTCGATGTTGGAAGATGAGTGTAAAGAGTACACATGTGGAAGCGAAATGAAAAGAATGTACTCACAAAACAAGAGTGTGAGAGACTCAAAGTGCATGGATCAAGAAATGGGTAAACTCACATGGATTAGAAATGAGCTTACCAAGAGCATGGAATAGGCTCCATAAGCTTCAACCAAGTACAACGTATGGGAGAGGTCCTCCTTATATAGAGTTGGACTCCAAAATACATCATATATGGGATAATTTTCCTGAAGGAGAATGAATACAATGGTAGAAGCAAAAGATAAGGTACCCAAATAGAATGAGATACAATATAAAATGATGTAAAATGAGTGTCTCTTAGATACAAAATGGAGATGCACTCATGTAGATACATATGGAAATGCGGTAGAAGAACTCATGTCATCAACACCCCCTTTGCATCTACATTTTGAAGTGGCTAAATGTTGTAGAGGTCCACTAAGCACTGAAGCGAAACTGGAGGAATGGCCTTCATGAACATGTCTGCTAGGTTCTCTTGAGAGGTACAATATTCCAGAGTAATCTTCAGAGATACGAGCTTCTCACAGATGAAATGATATTGGATCTTGATGTGCTTTGTTCGAGCATGGAACACAGGATTCTTGGCAACGGCCAAGGCTGACTGGCTATCGGTACGGATGCACATTAGAGTAACTTGCAAAATACCAATGTCAGATAATAAACGTCAAAGCCAGACAAACACACATGTTGCAAAGTTGGATGCTCGGTACTCAACCTTGGTGGATGACATAACAAGTTTAAGCTACTTTTTACTTGCCTAAGTGATAGGTCATGAGCCATGCACGGATATGTATCTAGAAGTAGAGTGTTGGGAACTAGAATCACCAACACCATCTGAATCTAAATATCTTGCGAGATCAATGCCCCCTCTATACCAAAGACTATGATGTCGGATGAGGGCAAGGTATCAAAGTAGTCTTTAAATAGCATCCAGATGTGTCTAACAAGGTTGATGTACAAACTAACTGAGTATAACAACTACATATACAATATCCAGCCTTGTGTTGGCTAGGTAAAGTAAAGAGCCAACAAGCTGTCAATAAGCATGCACATCCACTAGTGATGATGAGTCCTCCAATGTGAGCTTGATGTTTGGATCAAGTGGTGTAGACACTGAGCCACACTAGTCTACGTTAACTAGAAAGAAGATTAGAGTAATACTTCTTTTGTGATAGGAGTATACCTTCTTTTCTTTGCCACACTTCCATGCCTAAGAAGTAGTGAAGTAGACCAATATCCATCATGGAGTACTTAAGGTGAAGTTGTGTGACAATGAATTGGATTCGTTCATCATCTGAACTTGTCAAAATCAAGGCATATACATGAAGGATAATTATTGCAATTAAAGATTTTTTCTATTATATGTATAAGTTAGCATCGGTAGTGCTCCTTTGAAGTCCATTAGCTTCGAGTAACTTGTGGATCTTTTCATACTAGGCCTCGGGTGCTTGCTTAAGCCCATGAAGTGCTTTGCTTGTATACATGATCTTCCTTGCTTTTGATCTTGAAACTTTCAAGTTGTTCCACGTATACTTTTTCTTGGAGATCTCCATTGAGAAAAGCACTTTTGATGTCGAGTTAATAGATGGGGCATTTGAGGTATGCACTTAGTACAAGAATGACTCTTATAGTAGTAAACCTTGCAGTAGGGGCAAAGATTTCTTCATAATCAATGCCATGCTTTTGCTTATAATCCTACACTAGAAGCCCTTTTCAATTGCATCCATTTTTTTTGCATAGCTTCTTTATTAAAGAAGTTGGAGAAGCTTGGAGAGGCTTGGAAAGTTGAGTTGTCAAGTGGAGAAGTTGGTCCAACAAACCAGCATAGGACCAGGACTAGCTCTTTGGATATGTAAAGTAGACCTCATAGGATTGTGGTTAGTGCAATAAAAACCAATAGGTACTTCAGAACATCAACAAGAACAAGTTGATGCGAGACAGAGAACTTGCACTTGACTAGCTCACAAAAATCTTCTAGAAATGGATGGAAGTTATGACTTCAAACATTGAGAGTAGCCAAAAAAGTTACAATTGGAAAAATTTCTCTGAAGGGAGTGTCGTACATAGGGTTGGATTGCTAAAATGGATAAAAACCCTAATTTATAACAATGAATGAAGGAGCAATCACCTTAACACCAATTGGATGTCATCTCGATTTTTCAGGGATGTGCAGACAATGACCCCGAGACTATAAAACTCAGATTTCTCTGCACGTACTAAACCAAATGACTTGAAAATTGGTAAACGTAAACTAGAAAATTATACCTTTCTAATAAATGATTAAAGACTAGATTTAGAGCTCTATAGAGAGAGCAATGATCTCTGCAAGTTGACTAAGTCTGAGGAAGAAGGAGGAGAGAATAGAAGCAGCACCAAGCAATGATCAAAGAGTATATGTATTGCTTCAAATCAACACTCTAATTTTTGTAAAAATGTTTTGGAGTCTTTATATAGACTCTTATGGGTATGGCCATAGCTTTTTTTCATGAATTTGAATTTGAAATTAGGCGGGTTTGATAGTTTAGATTGATTGGAATCTTTTCCTACAATCTAGGAAAAGAGATAGTTGAAGTCAGATCTACCTCTTGATTGATTGATTGAGAAGCAATCTCAACCACTTCTAACTCATGAGTTTAAGGCATTTTAGTCTTTCCTTTGACAAAGTTAAATGCCTCAAACCTTAAAAGAAACGATCATAAGTGATCAACCAATTAATACAAAGAAATAATGTGCATAAGTGCTATTCTTCAAGGTACATATATGGCACCATCCAAATGACGGATTTCATGTGGAGCATATCCACCTCATGCATAATGCAAGCTTGATGTTCCAAAAGTTCCCCCTCAAGCTAAAGTATGCTTGAGTCTTCAGTCTTTGATAGGTTCATTTGTTCCTACTGAGAAGCAAATAGCAGATATGATGACAAAGGCACTTGATGGGATAAAGCTTTGTAGATTCAAAGCTATGTCAGGTATTCTCTCTTACAAAGCGGTGATGGACTTCTATGTGCTTTGTTCTTGCATGCAAAATTGGATTTGGAGCTAGATGCATGGACTTACATATCCAAATGATGGATTTGATGTGGAGAATATCCACCTCATGCATAATGCAAGCTTGATGTTCCAACAGTTCCCCCTCAAGCTAAAGTATGCTTGAGTCTTCAGTCTTTGATAGGTTCATTTGTTCCTATTGAGAAGCAAATAGCAGATATGATGACAAAGGCACTTGATGGGATAAAGCTTTGAAGATTCAAAGCTATGTCAGGTATTCTCTCTTACAAAGTGGTAATGGACTTATATGTGCTTTGTTCTTGCATGCAAAATTGGATTTGCAGCCAGATGCATGGAACTTACATTATCCTTTTCCATAAGCTTCTCTCTTACAAAGTG
Organism: Ceratopteris richardii; assembly: GCA_020310875.1. Taxonomy (NCBI): domain Eukaryota; kingdom Viridiplantae; phylum Streptophyta; class Polypodiopsida; order Polypodiales; family Pteridaceae; genus Ceratopteris; species Ceratopteris richardii. The sequence continues at coordinate 76,017,945 of CM035426.1, forward strand.
GTAATGGACTTCTTTGTGCTTTGTTCTTGCATGAAAAATTGGATTTGCAGCTAGATGCATGGAGCTCACATTATCTCCAAGTAAGTGAGGTTTGGAACTTATAAGTCCCAAATTTGAGTACAAATCCTTGAGCCATATTGCTTCTTGAGTTGCAATAGTTAGATCTCTATATATTGCTTCACTTGAGGATAAAGCAACTATTGGTTGCTTCTTAGAACTCCATGACACCAATTTTGAACCTACAAATGCTAAGTATCTAGTGGTACTTCTTTTATCATCCTTTGCTCCTGCCCAATCTGCATCTGAATAGATTTTGATATCCAAATCTAAAGAGTAAGGATAGTAGATACCTTCATTAAATGTCCCTTTGAGGTACTTGAGTACTCTCTTTGCAGCATCCATGTGTGGCCTTCTAGGTGAGTGCATGAATTGACTAATCACTCCCACACTATATGATATGTTTGGTCTTGTGTGAGTAGCATATATCAAGCTACCAACTAAGCTTTGATACTGTTTAGGATCATCAATCTGCTCACCTTCATAAACACTTAGTTTATGGTTCAACTCCAAAGGCGTACTTGCAAGCTTTGTGTTCTCCATTTTGAACTTGAGAAGTAGGACTTGAATACATCTTTGTTAAGTTAGACACATCCCTTCATCTGTATAAATCACTTGCATACCTAGGAAATATGTGAGCTCACCTAAGTCACTGATTTTGAACTCCTCTTGCATGTGTCTCTTGATCCTTTGAATGCCATTCACATCATCAACTATCATAATAATATCATCTACATATACACATAGATAGATAACCTCATTTTGATCCTTTTTAATGAATAAAGAAGGATCTAAGTTGCTAGGTTTGAACCCTTGATCTTGAACGTATGTAACCAATTTGTAATTCCAAGCTCTAAGAGCTTGTTTCAATCCATACAATGCTTTCTTAAGTCTACGAGCATAAGATGTATGATTAGGGTTTTCAAAACTTGGTGGTTGTGACATGTATACCTCTTCACTTATCCAACCATTTAGGAATGCATTTTTCACATCAATATCGAGGAGTCTCCAATTTCTTGTAGTAGCTACACTTACCAATGTTTTGATTGTAGTCATCATTGCAACTGGTGAGAATGTTTCCTCACAGTCTATACCATGAGTTTGTGAGCATCCTTTAGCAACTAATCTTGCCTTGTACCTACAAACTAATCCATCTGAGTTTCTTTCAACTTTATATACCCATTTTCAACCAATTACCTTTTGATTGGATGAAATTGGAACTAAATCCTAAGTCTCCATCTCCTTCAATGCATCTATTTCTTCTTTCATGGCTTTTTCCTAATTAGGGTTTCCCTTTGCCTCTTCATAGGTTGAGGGTTCCTTTGAAATTGAGTCCTTTGCCAAGTAGATTGAATGTTTTGTAACAAATGTGGAATCATATCCATACCTTTTTGGTTGTCTTCTCCCTTGTTGACCTTCTAGGTGCTTGCTTGGAGCATTCTCCATATTCTTGCATCTTTGCATTGCCTCTTGACTTCCATAGCTTGTAATCCTTTTCCCTTTCATCTTGGTCATCATCTGTATCACTTCTTGGATCCTACACATGTGTATCATGCTTGCTTCCTAATTGATGAGAATTAGAATCAAGATCATATGGTAGAGTTACCTTTTGTTTATCTTCATCATACCAATACCTATGTTCTTCAAACACAACATCTCTACTTATAGTGAATTGCTTGGTTGAAGGATTATAGAATTTGTAACCCATTTGAGTTGAATCATACCCAATAAACACTACCTTTGCTGCCCTTTAATCTAACTTACCTCTTATTTATGATGGTACATGAAAAAAAGCCAAGCAACCAAACACCTTGCAATTTCCAAGACTAGGTTTTCTTCCATACCATGCTTCATAAGGATTCATACCTTGGAGTGATTTGGATGGTAGTCTATTTACAAGGTACACAATAGTTGAAATAGCATATGTTCATAGATAATGTGGTAACTTCTTCTCTTCAAGCATTGTTCTGGCTGATCCAACCAATTTTTTGTTTCTCTTCTTTGCAATTCCATTTAGTTGAGAAGAGTACTTAGTAGTCACTTCCCTTTTGATACCTTTATCTTGCAAGAACTCATTAAACTCTCTAGAGAAGTATTCTCCCCCTCCATCAGATCTGCGCTTCTTGAGTGATCTACTTGTATGATTCTCCACATGTGCTAGATACTTTTTGAAGCAATCAAACACGTCATTCTTATTCTTGATAAAGTACAAAATAATCCATCTTCTATGGTCATCAATAGACAAGACATCATACCTTGAAGGTTCTTGGCTTGGCCCCCATAAATGTATATGTACTAAGTCCAATAAGTTGTTGTGGATGTAGCCTTTGTGGTTGAATGGTTGTCTTTGTGCCTTCCCAATCTGACATGCATCACATCTATTGATCATGTGCTACTTTGATATGTTTGGAAATCCAAGAACACTTTGATCCTTACAAATATCTTTCAAGCTTCTTTCATTCACATGAGATAGCTTTTTATGACACACTTCAAGTTCACTTAGGATTTGTGACCCAATATTGAATAGAGCCATGTTTTTGGTTTCTCCTACTTCAAAAGTAAGAGCCTAGCATGCCTGTCACCTTTAGCTATCTTCTTGAAGCCTTGACATGGATCTTCCACAAAAGCTCCATGTTGGGTGCACCTAACTTGCAAGCCTTTCTCAACTATTTAGCCTACACTTATTAGGTTTTTATTAATAGTGGGAACATATAGTAGCTTTCTTAGAATATTCGTCTTGTCGTTGGAAGCTTTGACATTACCAATCTTCTCCACAGTATGCTTTGTGTTATCCCCTATTTGAACTTCATGTCTATGCTTTGGACTTTCTAAATCAGATAAGAGAGCTATGTTGCCTACAACATGGTTTGAACATCCTGAATCTATGTAGAATAAATGATCATCTTCTTTACCTTCCTTGTCGCTTAGATTCATCAAGAGAAATGAGTCTTCATGTTGTTGATCTTCAGAATAATTGTTGTACTCCCTTTTATTATGGCCTCTATTGTTATTGTTGAAGTTGTGCCCACCTCTGCCTCTATTGTTTCCATATCCACCTCTTCCACTGGCTTTCTGGGTCTTCCCATTGAAGTAGCGATTCTGAATATTGTGGTTGGTCTTATCATAGATGGCACAAGGTTGAACATTCTGGCCTTTGGTCTTGTCATGCTTTGGTCCTTTCTTCTTCCATTTCCACTTGCTCTTGCCTACAAAGTTGGCTTGGGAAGTTTCCTCTTCATCTTCTTCCTTCTTCTTGCCTTTCAACTTCTTGTCCTTCTTATGTGCATGTAAAGCAGTAGTTAAATTACCATGATAGGAGTTACCTTCCTTTATGCTATTGTTGGCCTCTTTATTGAAGAGTTGTCCAAGAAAGATGTTGAGGTCTGGAGTTTGCGCATCCATGATGAGATCATAGCCTGTGGTGAAAGATTCCCATTGGTTTTCACCTCTAATTCCATTGAGAATTTGCCTCGTGATGGCCTCTTCTTCAATCTACTCTCCAATGGATGCCAATCGATCAACAACCTCCTTGACCTTTGTAACAAACTCAGTGATGATTTGTTTTGGAGTGTTCTTCATCTAGTTGAACTCATTCCAAAGGTGGTTCTTCCTTGCTTTCGTACAAGAAGAAAAGAAAGTCTCTAGGGAATCCCAAGTCTCTTGAGATTTCTTGCATCCTCTAATATTTGGTAATAGAAAATCAGAGAAAAAATTGAGTATTTTATGACCTTGCTTGAGCATCCCATGCACAGCAAAGTGTGAGCTTATCTGTTTCCTTATGAGTAGGTCCTCCCTTGGATCTTGGAATAGGCATTGCTTCATCACTTGATACAATCCCATATAGATTTCTTCCTTGCAAATAAGCCTCCATTTTGATTTTCCAAGTAGCATAATTGTGTCTATCAAGCTTCTCAATCATTGATGGAAAGACATCTCCCATCTTGAAGTTGCTTTGATACCACTAAAAGAAGTTGAAGAAGCTTGGAGAGGCTTGGAAAGTTGAGTTATCAAGTGGTGAAGTTGGTCCAACAAAATAGCATAGGACCAACTCTAGATCTTTGGATATGTAAAGTAGACCTTGTAGGCTTGTGGTTAGTGCAGTAAAACCCAATAGGTACTTTGGAACATCAACAAGAACAAGTTGATGCAAAACAAATAACTTGCACCTTGAGTAACTCACAAAAACCTTCTAAAAGTAGATGGAAGTTATGACTTCAAACACTGAGAGGAGCCAGCATAGTTACAATTGGTAAAATTCCTCTTAAGGGAGTGTCATAAATAGGGTTGGCTTGCTAAAATTCATAAAAGCCCTAATTTATAACAACGAATGAAGGAGCAATCACCTTAACACTGATTGGATGTCATCCCGATTTTTGAGGGATGTGCAGACAATGACCCCGAGACTATAAAACTCAAATTTCTCTAAAACTATTAAATCAAATGACTAGACACTATACCTTTCCAATGAATGCTTAAACACTGGATTTGGAGCTCTGTAGAGAGAGCAACAATCTCTGCAAGTTGACTGAGTCTGAGGAAGGAGTAGAGAATAGGTGTGGCACCAAACAATGATCAAAGAGTATATGTATCGCTTCAAATAAACACTCTATGTTTTGTAAAAGTGTTTTGGAGTCTTTATGTAGACTCTTGAAGATATGGCCACATCGTTTCTTCATGAATTTGAATTCAAAATTAGGCAGGTTTGGTAGTTTAGACTGATTGGAATATTTTTCTACAATCTAGGAAAAGAGGTAGTTGAATTCATATTTACCTCTTGATTGATTGATTGAGAATCAATCTCAACCACTTCTAATTCGTAGCTTTTAGGCCTTTTAATCTTTTTATTTACAAAGGTAAATACCTTGAACGTTACAAGAAATGATCATAAGTGATCAACCAATTAATACAAAGAAATAATGTGCACATAAGTGCTATTCTTCAAGGTACATATATGGAACCATACAAATGATGGATTTGATGTAGAGCATATCCACCTCAAGCATAATGCAAGCTTGATGTTCTGACACTTTCAACTCATATTGACCTCAAGCTTCTTTGAAATCGGAAGGCTCTAGAATCTGCTAAATGTGGTGCATACATGCATAATTCACATAGTGACTTTGTTCACGTTGTTGCTTCACGATGAGCCTTTGAGATCTCCTAGGTTGGTGAGAAGTACTTGCTTGTGATTTTTGCTTAGAAATAATTGTGTCCCCCTCTGAAGTGTAGATGGATGGACTCAAAATTGAACTTGGATCTTTGGCTGAGTACTTTCAAGCTTCATCAAAGATGCAATCTTTGGAAATGGTGATGTAGTGATTCTCAAGATCATACAATTTGTAAGCTTTAGACTATTCACTATAGCCAATAAATAGATGTTTCTTGGACTTATGTAGCTCAGTGATGAGTAGCACCTCCTTTAATGTCAATCCGGGAAGACGTGAGGATGGTATGAAGACCTCGAGCAAGTGGCGGCACAAGTGCGTGAGTGGGAAGCACACAAGCATGCACACACATACACACACACGCGCACACAAGGCAAGACAAAGAGTGAGAATCAATGGAGTTCTTTAGATTACTTTCAATAGCTCTTACAAGTTCGTTTCAATTACAATCTACCCCCAAAAATGAGCTCTCTAGCTCTTTTTATAGTTTTTGACTAGCTTTTGGCCCTGTCCAGACCTAGTGTCCGGCCTAGTTAAAAATTAGGTTCCAGGGCTTATTTGAGGGCTCAAACGAAGTCTAAAAATTATGAAATTTGGTACGATGGTACTTCTAATACTCCTCAAGCTCGAGGACTCCTCGGCTTGCACAAAATGGAGTCTAATCTACCAAAAACGGGATTTACAATGTTTGTGTAGTGATTGAAATCACTTGGGTTGTACATAATCTATGGGAAAAAATGATCTGGCCTTGTTGCCGTATTGTGCATGACTCCTTTGTTGCTTTGTATGCCAACACTCCCCCCTTCCTAGCGTCTGTCGCCCCTGACAGACCTTTGTTCGCGCGGGTGGTCGATGTAATATTGGATGACATTGGTGGCCAGTTCATGTTCTCCTATCCTTAAGCCTCTTGCTAGATCGGCTTCCAATGCCTCCCAATTTATTGCACCGGGGGTTTCTGGTTGCGGGGTGGTGTAGTACTCTGAATACATTGCTTGTTCACAAGCAAACAGTTGAAGCAGATGTGTCGGCTTTGGTGCGAAAATCTCCGAGTGGTACTCCCAGAACCCTGATCTGAACATTTCTTCGAAGGTCTGTTTGTAGCAGGCGGGGAGGTACTTGATGCGTGCATGCCAAGCGTAAGCCACACGGATACTGGGGGTGGTGCTCATGTCATACACCAAATCGTAATTTCCATTGCTAAACCCCGGAAGACGTACCTGCGGTGCGGCTGCATTTCTAAAGGTCTTCAGCACTACTTGCATCATATCTAAGATTTTAAGCATCATTTGCGCTGCTACATCTTGCATGGGCTTCAAGCGCGGCATCCAGTGGCGAATGGTCCCCATCATATATGCTACCGATGGTGGTCCTTGTGGTGGCGCGATGTACGGGTAGTTCAGCCATTCCTTGCATTGCGCATTGTTCTGTACCTTGATATTAAATGCCTTCCACGACCTGCGGCGGGGGACTGGACCGTAGCATGGGTTGTACAGGAGGTGCAGAGGCGCGTTGTTCCATGTGCGTAGCATTTCTGGATAAGTCTCTAAAAGTTTCTGCCGCCATGTTGGTTGACGAATCTTGCCTTTTCGCACCTCTGGAGGAAGGTCTTCGGGTTGAAATTGGGTCGCAAAAGTAGGAATCTGACCCGTGACTCTTTGTATTTCTGCATTATAATCAGCCAAGATAATATAATATGGCCTGTACTGGAGTTCCGATGAGAGAATCAGGCGTCTCGATGACAAGTTCTTGAAGTAATCTGATTGTAAAACAGTCTCCTCTATGACCCTCATAGCCTGATTTTGCACTACAGTGCGCTCTTCATGCGAGGTCCCTATTTCCTCCACTTGTCGTAACCATGGCGGCCGTGGCGCCTCGAACGTGTCCTGCGCTTCTTCTGTTTGTTGGCCTCCTGGGAATGGTTGCGGATCATATTCTTCACCAAACGTTTGTTCCACAGGAATTTGCACAACTTCTTCGTCCGTGGGAGCCTCCGGAGGGGAAGATGGCCTCTCATATTGTAGTAGGCGTGTTTGCAATTCAGTTACCTGTTCCTGGAGATCTTTTATGGCCTCTGCGTTGAGAAGTGAAGCCGCAGAGGGGGTGGTTGGAGGGGCAGCTGTTGGTCCTTGTTGGTGTTCCTGCTTCAGTTGTCCTAGCTCCTCCGATAGCTTATCATGTGCTTCGAGCAGCGTGGCATAATCTTCCAATATAATCTTGATATTATCGGGGGTCACTGCTTGAAACTTGGATGGGCTGATGGGTGCCCCCGGTGTGCTCTCAATAGCTGCCTCCAGGTTCTCTTGATTTTGTATTTGCAGACGTCTGTTCTCTTCCTGAGCCGCCGCAAGATGGCGTTTAAGTAGTGCCATATTTCGCTGAAGTTTTGAGTTGCGTTCCAGCTGTGTCCGTAGGTGACCTTCTACCACCTGCACTGCTTCTTGATCTACGTTCTGTAGCTGTACCTCCAATATATTGTGGGCTTCTTGGAGGGTGTGGAACTGTGTGTGGAGGCGAGTGTTCTCCTCTTCTAGTACCGCAAGGCGGAGCTGTAGTGTCGCTGAGTGCTCTTGCAGGCGTGCGTTTTGTTGCTGGAGTTGAATGTAATCTGTTCTTAAATTTGATATACAAGCCAACATGGTGTCCAATGCATTACCTATAGATGAGTGGGGGGTGTTTACCGTGGAAGATGCATGGGAAGGGAATTGGGGAAGGGAGACAGTGAATGATGTGTCTACGAAAGTTGTGTGTGTGGGTGAAATTGGTGGGGGGGGAATGGGAGGAGGTGAAACCGTGGGTGGAGGTGCCGTGGGTGGTGAAATGTCCATCCCTTCAGGAGTGGGTGTTAGTGTGGGGCCTGCCATATACACTGGTATGGTAGGTGGTGTGTGTGTGGAAGTGGTGAATAGATGTGAAGTGGGGTGGGGAGCTGAAAAGACAGGGAATGGTTGAGGGCCTGGTTGAAAAGCCCTAGCAAAGATGTCCTGGAGGGATTGTAGAAATGGAGAGAGGGATATCGGGGGTTGAGGTCGTAAGTTTGAGGAGGGCTGAAAGGGTTGCGTGGTAGCAGGGAAGCCCATGAATGTGGATCTAGGGTCAGGATGACCCGTGGCTGAGGGCGTTGGGGATGGTTGCCCTAGGGCAGAGTCTAGGAGGGGTTCGGTGGATTGTGTAGTGTTGGGGTTGTCTTCGAAGATAGGATTATCAGTGGTAGAGAATAGGGTGGCACTGGAGATCGGAGTACGGAAGATGAAGGTGGGGTCGGTGGGTTGAGTAGTCGATGTGATTTCTACTGTTTCTCTTCTAGGAGGTGATGGTGGGGGAGTAGGTGGTAGTGGTTCGGTGGACTCCTCATGGGTGGCTGGGTGCTGTTGGCTAGCTGTCTGGGAGGTTGTTCTGATAGTTTCAGGTGTAGTAGTCGGCTCTTCTGCAACTGTAACGGGAATTTGTATATTTTTACCTGAGCGAGGTCGTGTCTGGAACCTTCGTGGGTCATATTGAACTGAAGGCCTCTGAATGGCAGTGCGCACAGCTTCTACAACTCCATATGTTTCTGCCATCAATAAGAGACCTTCCCTGTACTCTGAGTCAACTCCCGCTTCTTCCAACAACTGAGTCATAAGTACTCTGCTGCTCTGTTCAGTGAGTAACTGCTGTGATCGCACTCTTTCCATAATCTGATACAGCCTTCGGAGTTCTGTTGTATATGCTGGAGCTTCAGTGGTCTCTTCTTCATACGCTTCTTCTTCTTCCGGGTGTCCGTGTTGTTGACTTTCCTGAGTGTCACTCCAATGGACATGTCTACCGTCTGTAGACTTTCTTCTTCTTCGTGAGGATGTGCCCTGCTCCTCTGCCTCTGAATAAAACTCCACATCAGAGAATTGTGTGCTTTGTAGGAATGCTTCGAAATCCTGGGGGTCCAGTCCTTCAGCCTCTCCAGTGGCAGCAAATTCGAACTCAGGTGTGCCAGGAGGAGCCGATGGGGTAGGTTGTGTCGTAGTGTCGGATTCCGACCTGGGTATCCTAATGGTAAAGGGAGGTACCGTGCCCTCTCTTAATGGTGATGCCTCAGGAGTAGTCAGGACTTCCCTTGTCTGGACACAAGGGATCGCGCCCCTCATGCGCTTGGACTGATGTGTGGATGTCTTGAGCCTTTTAAACATTTGTAATTGTGCCCAAGTTAAGGCACGTTCAATGGGGACATCATATGCCAAGCATCGATAAATGATGCGTGTGAGTGCACAGCATCCGTTCACCACTAATTTCCTAGATGCCCGTTTGTTTGCTTCATACAACTGATCTATAATCCACACTGGTAGTTTAATAGGTAACGCACCTGCTTCCGCCAAGTAGAGAGCAAACCAGATCTTCTTGTGTGGTTGCGTGAATCGGTCTTGGCTGGGGAAGGCGAAATGTTGCATGCACATTCGGAGAGGGATGGACACATTTGGGGTGAGTGCTGCCATGTCTTTCAGCTTCACTAGTTTCCTGTCCTTCATGTTGGTGGGAACGAGAGCATCCTTTTCTGAGGGTACATGCGTGCCATGCATATTTAAAGCATCACTCACCAGCTCCACAGTAAGTTCAAACCTCTTCAACTCGTTGTTGCCCAGCAATGAGGGGAGAACAAATGATCCGGGTTGGTCCTTATCTTCATGAGCTTGTAATGTGGAAACCAGATAGTAACATCGGAGGAGGTCGGGTTTAGGTAGTGGGGATTCAAAATATTCCGCCAACCCTGCTCGTTGCCATATGGTCTGGAGATCTTCGGTGTTCTGTAAAGTCTCGAACTCCTTGGAGAAAAATTGGAATCGCACCCATGATCTGTCATACTCGCATTTAGACTCCCAGATATACTTGGCCTCTCCTAATGGACCGGGCATGCCATTGAACCAATGAGAATTGGCATGGACTCTTTCCGTGATTCCTGTAGGTGGATCTGGCACCGGGAGTTGCTGAAGGTGTTGCATCTCCACTGGTCGTTCCGTCGGGGGCACATCCACGGGTATACTATCCACATCAATTCCCGCAGTAAGTATCCCTACTTGTGAGCCCGAACCTGTCGCTTCTGCCATTTTACTGCTTGTCTTCTGATTCTGTGAGAATATAGAAGCATGTGTTAACATCGTAATGGACAGAATAAATCCGTTGCTGTCCCCGTTACAACATTAACATGAGGCAGGTGATGAGTTAGTGGTTAGTAAGTGCACGAAGACAGTGAGTGTAGTTAACGTTTGTGTGTTCCTAGGAGACTAATGCCGTTAGTAAGTGGGGTGAATTTACAAATCGGGGTCGGGGGGTTTATTACAGGTCTTAGACTGCCAAATGCAGTGGATGGGCTTTGCTTTCGGTTTCGTAGGGACTCTAGAGAGCTGTGTCGGTGTCGCCGTTTGGGAATGGGGCCTTTTAGGGACCCACCTATAAGTGATTTTATGCATGCTCATGGGTCTTGGTGTGTTCCTAAGTGTTGAGCACGAGGGAATTCTGGTTGTACTCGTAGAAGGGTTATGCTGCATAGGTTGTGGCCTTGGCGTAACTACTTGTGCCCTCAAGCAAGCCTTAGGCACCCAAATTTGTCTTGATTGTGGGCTTGCCTTCATAGACTTCTTGGGCACCCAAATAGATTTTACTTTAGCAGAAGAATTTCTGAAAGACTTCTTATTAGCGTCGTGTTGTTGGTTACTAATAAGAGGCTCTGCCCGTGTAGTTGACGGTGGTGCACCCGGTCGTTCGCATTTCCGCACCCACACCTGGTTTATTTTCTGGGACATTCTGCTGCGCAGGTATTTTTGATCTCGGACATAGGTAGTACTCTGCTTCTTCTGCTTGTGATCCACCTTTGGTTGCTGCCTCCTTCTGGCCTTTGGAAAAGAAGGGAGATCCGTTGCATCCCTGACTCCTTTTTTGCAAATGTCATTCCTCTGCAACACAGGGTTTTGAACAAGAACAGTATGGTCATCTTCATGTGTACCCCTGGAAGGACCAGGAGTCTGTGCCTTTCCTAGTTCCTTGAGTGCTCCATTGTCTAATTCTACTGTAACTCGACTATGATTGAGCCAAACCTGGAGAAGTCCACTTCTTAGGTTTAGATTGACTGCTTGGTCATAGATCCAATCCTGACCCAAGACGAGGGGTTCAGTGAGATCCTCATCTTGACACACTAGTACTTTAACGGTCATTGCCTCATCGTGAATGTAGAGGGGAAGTTCCACCTCGCCCATGCAAGGGGTTTCCACGCCTCCCAATCCTATGAGATATGCTTCCACAGGATGGACAGTTAACTGTAACTCTTGACAGTAAGACAACTTAACAGCGCTAGTGGCAGCACCTGAGTCAATCAAGGCTCTTACGGTCCTTGCACTCTTTCCTTGTCCTATATCTATGGTTATGAAAGGACGTCTATCAATTATCCTATGCGAGCTTGTTCCTGCAACTTCACACATGGCCATAGGAAATCCTTGGTCTGCATAGTCATTCGCTCCAGGCTGATCTCTACCTTGCCTTCGTAATTTCATCCTTCTGATGCGTTCTAAAGCTTCAGCTTGAGCTTCTTCTGGAACTCGCTTTTCTTCCTCTTTGCGTTTCTTAGCAGTGTTGAGTCGACTGAGCATTTCCTCCGTGAGGGGTTCCTGATACAACTTGACTCTGCAACCGCTAATATAATTTGGGAGAACATCACCCTCTAATGTGGCCAATTGTACTGCTCCGCTCGTGGAGATCCTATTGATGATCATAGGTCCGTAGCCTCTCTTTTCTAGCTTCCTCGCGTGTTGTTTTAGTGTATAGACTAAGACTAGATCTCCTGCTTTCAAGCCTTTATCCTTCACGTGGGCATCAAAGTATGCCTTCTGTCTCTTCTTGGCTGCATATATCCCTGCAGCGGCTCTCAGTCTTGTTTCTCCTAATCGTTCAAGGTCAAAGATCCTAGAGGAGAGCTCATGACCTGTCCATTCGTGCTCTCATGCTACTCTCAACGTAGGGATCAAGAAGTCCAAGGGTAACACAGCGTTTTGACCGAATACCATCTGAAAGGGAGTGGCTTGGAGTACCGTTTTGTAGGCCACTCGGTATGCCCAAACAGCATGGTGTAGCTGTTTGTCCCAATCAGAGCGTTTAGTGTTCACTAATTTCGTCAGTACATTGCATAAAATCTTATTAGTGCTCTCAGCTTGACCATTAGCTTGAGGGTGATAAGGGGCAGACTTCTTGTGTATTACCAAGAATTCTTGGAGTAGATTTTCAATAACTTCATTCAAGAAATGAGTGCCTCTATCACTTACAAGCTCTATAGGTAGTCCATATCTCGTGAATACATTCTCAAACAAGAATTTGGCAGTTGTTTGAGCATCGTTCTTGGTTGTAGCTTTTACCTCTACCCACTTGGTGAGATAATCTGTTGCCACAATGATGTATTCCGCATGAGAACCCTTAGCTGGGGGATTAATAGGACCTACGAAGTCTATTCCCCACTTAGAGAATGCACGTCCACCCATCATAGGTTTCAGTGGCATCTCATCTTTGCGTATAGGATACTGGGTCCTCTGACAGACATCACACCGTTTCACATAGGTATGTGCATCCATGTGAAGTGTAGGCCACCAGAAGCCCGCAAATAGAATTGCCTTGATCACCCGATCTGGTCCAAAGTGTCCTCCTGCTACACCTTGGTGAGCAGTTTCCAAGATCTTAAGATATTCACTCTCATGGACACACAGTCTCAGGTAACCATCCTTACCGTGTTTGTATAGATTATCACCAATGAGTGAATAATCCAAGGCTTCTTGTTCTAAACTCCTTTTCCTAGCCAGAGTCATGTCTGGAGGGAATGTGTTTGTCCTCAGGAATGATACTAGTGGTTCGCTCCAATCTGGCACAATGGATACTTGATAGAGAGTGGCATGTTCCACAGGTGGTTTAGTGCAACAGATTGGGCATTCCTTGCACAACTTTTGGACATCCGCTTCCATAGTTGGCCAGTGCACTCCGAATCTCTTTAGAGTCTGTAAAGTTCGTTGCTTTGAATGGTGTTGCTCTAACGCACCTACATGTGCTAATTGCAACCATTTAGCATACTCATCCTCTTCTACGCAACAAGCCAAGATCCCTTGATCTGTGTGCTTGTACATGCTTCCTGCCATGATGTGGTATTTTTGGGCTTTTACAACCTCTCTGTTCCGTGTGTTTACCACAGGATGGTTAGGCCCGTATGTCAATACTGGTACCAATGGCTTAGCCCACTGCGGTACAACTTCCAGATTAAACAAGTAAGCATCAGGAAGGTCATCTGATACTCCTTGTGGGGCTTCTCCCGATGTGAGCCTAGAGAGATGATCAGCTCTCAAATGAGTCCTACCTTTTCTTACCACAACCTCAAAGTCATATTCCATTAGCAAGAGAAACCATCTCACTAATCTTCCTGTATTGCATGGCTTGTTTACAAGATATAATAATGCCTGATGATCAGTAAAAAATTTAAACTTATTTGCAAGCAAATAGTGTCTAAATTTCTTAACTGCATATACCATGCCTAAGCCTTCTCTCTCTGTAGTGGTGTAATTCCGTTCAGCCGCATTCAATTGTCTACTGGCATAGGCAATTGGAAGATCCATATTACCTTCACCAGTAGGTTGTGCAAGCACACATCCAATAGCGTAATTGGATGCATCAACATGAACATGGAATGGCTTATTCCAATCTGGTGTGGTCAAGATTGGTGCTGAACATAATCTTCGTTTAAGCTCTTGGAAGGAATTCTCACATTCATCCGTCCACTCAAAGTTTGTCAGAAGTCCGTACATGGGCTTTGCAATGACAGCATACATGTGTATAAATCGTCGGTAATAACCACAGTGCCCCATGAAAGCTTGTACTTCCTTGACATTCTTTGGCCTCGGTAGCTCTGCTATGGCTCTCACTTTTTCTTCGTCTGTAGATATGCCATTCTTTGACACTATGTGTCCTAGAATCTTGCCTTGCCTGACCATAAAAACACACTTTTCTGGGTTCAGGCAGACTTGATATTCTCTACATTTGTCAAAGATTTGTCTGAGTTCAGGGATATGGGTTTGTCTAATGTTGGAATGAGCACAAAGATCATCAACATAGACTTCTAAACTCTTCCTTAGGAACTCCTTAAACACATGGCACATCAGCCTCTGGAAAGTAGCTGGTGCATTGGTAAGCCCGAATGGCATTACTCTAAAAGCAAAAATGCCCCATTCTGTGGCAAAGGCTGTCTTATGCTGATCCTCTGGAGCTATGGCTACTTGATTGTAGCCCGAAAATCCATCAAGGAAGCTGTACACTTCCTTGCCTGCCACTCTTTCTAAGAGATGTTCTGTGATGGGAAGCGGATAGTTATCTCGAATCGTGGCGGCATTAACCTTTTTCAAGTTAATGCACACACACAGCTTGCCATTCTTCTTGGGCACCACTACGATGGGGGATACCCATTCAGTGTGCTCAATTTCATAGATAAATCCAGCTTCGACCAGTCTATCTATCTCTTCCTTGATCTTAGCAGCATAATTATCGTTATATGTATAAGGCTTTTGCTTAGAGGGTTTAGCATCTGAGGTCATGGGAATGGTGTGTGAGCATATCTCGGGGTCTACGCCTTTCAAATCTTTGTAACTCCAAGCGAATACATCTCTGTATTCTCTTAGCAAGGCAATCAATTCGTGCTCTTCTTCTTCTGTCAGGTCATGGCCTATATACGTGCATCTCTCCTCTCCTTCTTCTATGGCCACTACTATTTTCTTTGTGGTTTCTTTGTTATCATAGGCCTCTCCTGATTGTGCCTCCCGTTTAGGCATTCTTATCATGACTCTCCTGTCATCTATCTCATACTTCTTAAAATTTTCTGGGACCTCAAACAAAGATTCTTCCTCTTCTGGTAAGGCTTCTCTCTTCTTTCGTTTCTTTCCTTCTTCCTTAGGGGTCATATGTGTTGCTAATCTTACATCATTTGTAACCTCTCCATGCCTCTGGGGTTGAAATTCTATTTCATGGAAGTATTCTTCATCTGATGCAAATGGTGGGTCCATAATGATTGACTCTAGATCGGAGTCACTTGCATCCTCAAATGCATCAAGGCTAGGTTCGCATTCTTCTAAAACTGCCTCTCCCATGATTGGCTCTATGGAGAAGACTGAAATGTCATAGCCATCCTCATCACAGTGAGGTGTCCATTGTTCTTCGTTGATGGCTACGTCCATTGTTGCTAAAATTTCCGCCCAGCCATGGGGTTCAAACTCCTCATCTGGAAAGACTATAGGTGCATAGGCTGGGTCTTGAATGCGTCTATGAGTTTCGTTCGCACCTACCTCTCTGGCTTTCTCTCTCTTCTCTTCTTCTACTGCTACCTTGCACATCCATAAGTGAGTATCTTCATGCATCCATGAGGATCCCGACCCTATGGAATGCACCGATTCTGTATCCTCTTTGGCTCTATGGATGGGATTCCATTGGATAGGAGGGACATCTCTATGAGAATAATCCTTGAGATTGACTTTGGTTGTAACACCTAAGTGCTGCAGGTACAAAGAATTGGTTCCCCAATCCTGTACCACTTGTAACTGTCGCATGAATGGTCTTCCTAAAATCATCTCATAGGCATGATTTTTGCTGAAGTCACATATAGCAAAACTATGCTCGAACTCAACACCACAAGTGGTGAGAGTTATTCCTTCTAGCAATCCTAAGGGTTTCTCAATATGACCATCGGCCATTTGCAATTTCATCCTCGTTGGCCTGAGTGCTGGCTTGCCCCAACGCTTCCATAAGGAGGTGGTGGCAATTGCAACTCCTGCACCTGAGTCCAAAATCGCTTTGGTGGTGTACTCCTGGTAGGTGATGGGAAGATAGGTGTTCCCTTCTTCACCTTCACACATATCCCCTATCTTATCCAAGGGAACTTTTGGCACTGTCCTATGGGATCCTACCTGGGAACGAGGTTTTGCTATCTCTGGTACTTGTTTGGCTACATGTTTCCATAATTCAGGTCTAACCTTGAGTAGCTCTTCTAACTTGAGATTACACTGCACGTTAGTGTTCTTCACTACCTCTGTGTTCCTAGGTATGACTGAGTCGTCGTTCCTTACCATGACTGTGGGTGCTCTCATACATGTGGACTTTGCTTCCCATGGGCCTGTGAAGTGGGGTAGCTCTTGTATGGAATTCGACTCAAAGTCTAATCTCTCGTGAGACTGAACACTCTCATGCTCCCCGTAAATAGATGGGATGTCTTGTGGGAATTGGTCGTGTGCATCGTCCACAAGTTCAAATGGAGGGGCGACCTCGCTTTCGTTATCCCATTTGTCTTCTTGAATCTCTCGTAGGAAGTCTGGTGCAAACCGATTCATAGAAGAAGAAGTGTCTGGCTCCGTAGAATTGGGCGCATAAGCAACCTGTGAAGGAGGGCTGATTCTATTGTTGACTCTCTCCTCGTTCTCACAAATGGCTGGAGCACAAGCTTCTTGGGGAGGATTACTTATTCTATTACTTTTCCGAACAGGCTCACACATTCCCTGAGAAGGAATGTAGGCAACCTGTGGAGGTACTTGAGCTTTCGAGGGAGGCTCATCTGCCTTTTGGGGGGGAAGATAAGCTTCTTGAGGAGGCACATGGGCTTCCTGAAGAGGCTGGCTTATCCGTTCTCTTGCCCTTTCCTTTCTTTGGGGGGTAAGTTCCTTTTCTGACTGTGCAATTAGCCGCTCTATTCTTTCTAAGGAGGGGAAACTGTCTGGTTTAGTGGAATTGGCCACATAAACTTCCGATTGGGAATGATTCATGTTTTTGCTTGCTTTTTCTTGGTCTTGATTTTTTTCTTCCTTGTCAGATCTTGCAATTATCCTCTCTAACTTCTCTAGGAATCCATCCAAGTGTAATTGCGTTTTGGCTGAGCCTGAGTAATTGAAAAGGCGACTGGCTTCAAACATAGTCTGAGCCAATGCGACCATTTTCGCGCATAGTTTGGTTCTTTCTATCTCTAGGTCAGCTCTAGGATAGCACTTGTCATGATCCGTGACGTTTGGCCCTTCTTGGATTCTGGCCTGATATGCTTTAAGCATCATGTCTATGTCTTCGGGAGTGGGATCAGCTAATACCGATCCTGTTTGGGGTGGTGGGTGGGTTACGTGGGGTGTCTTAGAGGGTGGATGGATGGAGAGTGATGGGGATGGTAGCGGTGGGAATGTGTGAGAGTGCGGTTGAGATGTGATCTCTATGATTTTAGCCTTGGTTTCTCGTAGACTTTCCTCAAGTTCACTCATCTTCTTTGCCCATTGCCTTTTCATACGTTCGCGGCTATCTTTCCAAGCTCTTGTTCTCTTTTTATTTTGGCTCTCAGTATCGCTAGCATCTGGACTCTTTTCCTGGCCTACCCCTTGGTTTTGCTGCAAAGCTTGAGCTCGAGTGACTACCTGTACTGGTGCAGTGGAAGTGACACTTCCTAAGGAGTCTACCACTAACCCAACAACGTTGATAGGGGTGATTTTTGGCATGCTATTGGGGTTCTTAGGGCAATCTCGTAAGAGATGCTCTTTTCCGCAGTCTTGGCAAAAGCCTTGGATAGTCACGGACTGAGTTTGTGTAGGCGGAGGTAAGGGACAATCACGAATGAGGTGATCACCTTGGCATCTGTAGCACGGTCCTCTTGGGAATGGAGGTCTGACTTGCCTAGATTGAGGCCTAGGATTGGGATTTGCATACATGATGTTCGTGTAGTCTGACTCCCAACTGGGTTCGCTTGTCTCTTCGCTATAATAGGACTCACCATGCTCAGGAGACTGCATGTAGTAGGCCTGGGGGCTATCAACATGGGTAGAATCAAAGCTATGATCACTTGGGTCATTTTCAGAGATCAAGGGTGTTACTGGGACTATAGCTCTATTTAGGTTCTCTTCTGCAGCAGTATACTTTACCGGAATCACATTAGCTGGGGCTGGGGGTTGTTGTGCTAGCACAGGCTGAGGCCTTTGTTGGTTTTGATATTGAGGTTGGAAATTTTGTTGTGGCCTGCCATATGGTTGTGGAGGGTACTGGTTCTGGTATCTGCCTTGTTGGTAGGGCTGAGGGTAGGGTTGCCTAACCGCCTGCTTGTTGTATGGGCAATCTTGTGCGGTGTGGTTGGTGTATCTCCGTTCTATGGTGCAGTACTGGCTACTAGGGTTTACTTGGGGTTGAGCCATAATGGGACAGACGTTCGCCATATGGTCACCACCGCATGTATAGCATCTTTTCACTGGGGCAAACCTTGGGATTTGTTTGCTAGTTACTCCTAATTTCTGGGCCACTTTCTCTGCGAGTTCCTCAATTGATGTGGATTGCGTGGAAGAGTGACTAGATGCACTGTCTGAATCTTTGTAAATTTTGGACAGCTCTAGCTCTTCTCCTAGGTTATCTTCAATGTCAATGCATATACGTACACACTCTTCTATAGTCCTAGGGTCTTTCAGATACACGTAGGATCTCAATTTTGGACTCAGCAGTCCATCAAGGAATAAGGCTACTTGTTTAGCAGATGTGGGTAGCTCCGAAATAGGGCACCTTTCAAGATATTGTCTAAATCTTCTTCCTGCAAGTCTCACAGTCTCTTGAGGGGTTTGCTTGAAGCTGTGAATCAGTGAGGAGGTGTTGTGTCTTATGCCACTCTTGGAGAACTCAATAATAAATGCTTCTAGGAGTTGGTCTATGCTCCTGAACTGGCGCTCATCCAATGGTTGAAACCATGTAAGTGCTGTGTTCCTAAGGGTTAGACCGAAGGCATTGTACTGCGTGAACAGATCCTCAACCTGTTCAGCTCTCAAGACTTGCTTGAACTCCGCCACATGATCATAGGGATCTCCTGTGCCGTCAAAGTAATTCTTCATGGACTTAACTAGCTGGGTGGGTCTCAAAGTTCTTGTGTGCTCTCTAGGCCTCGGTAGAGGGAATCCATCTACATTTCTTTGGTTCCTGTGGGCTCTAAGCATCTCAGGTTCTACCCTATTCGCCTTCGTTCTCGTTCTTTCTCTGCCCACTGGGTTGGCAAAACTTACTTCTGGTCTCTCTCTACTTCTGTCTCTTTGCGTACCATGAGCTTGGGAAGTTCCAGCCCCTGGGTGACCATAGGATACATTTGATCTTGGTTGGGGGAAAATGAATTCGCCCTTCCAAGTGTAAGCATGCCTATCATTTTCTGTCACCACAAAGATCCTCTCCGAAGTGGGATCTAAGTAGGTCACTCTACCTGGGCTATCTGGATCCTTAAACTCATAGATCATGATTGTTCCTATATCAGTTGGGTGATCCGGTTTATATCTCCAAAAGGCTTCGTCCGTTTCTCGATTGAGAAGCAAATCTATGCACTTGTTATCTTGGGGGACCCACTCAGGCGTGATAATTCTAGTGAGAACTGATTTACCTCGAGGGGTTCTAGGTTCCGCACCCATGTTCCCTTGTTCCAGGTCACCTAAGTCCGCTTCTGAGATTACATTCCCAAAGTCATCTGTCCTATCAGGATGACTAGTGACTACATATATAGTTCCTTCTTTGTCCAGGTATGCACCATTTTCAAACTTGACAGCTGGGTGTTCTAGTCCAATGGATTGGTCAGGGTTTTTAATCTGGACCACGGATCTTCCTAGGCCGTCCTCATAGATGCTAGCACCTAATCGGTTGGTCCTAAGGTATTCTAGCTGCGTTTTGTAAGGGCCTTCTACCCTGTACAGGTAAGGCACACCTGAACTTCCCGTAGGTCTGTCCATGCCTGATTCACTGGTCTCAGAGCTAGGGTAGTTCGATTGGTGGCTCAACTGCTGGGTCCAGGACCTAGCAGTGTGGTTGACACTAGCCTCTGAAGATCTAAGGCTTTGTCTCTCTCTTACTAGGTGTCGTCCTGATCTAAGGTTCATATGCCTATCTAAGTAGCCCAATTCTTTGCCCAGAGTACAATCTCGTTGTCGATCAATTGGTACCAGTCACTTGATTCTTTTTAGTTATTTCTCGTGTTTAAAGTCTTGTCTGCTATTACGTCGCCCGGAATACTTGAATGTTCTTCGTACTTTCAGGTTGATCGTTCCACGTTAGGTTCTTTCCTTTATGTTGTCGACAGTACAGAGATTAAGTTTTTAGCTTGAACTTGAGTTTTTAGGTAGTCTTCAACTTGATAGTGGCCTATCGTCGCCCTGACTTGCTCCTACTTCTAATCGCTCTTAGCCTAAGCTAGGAATTGACGAAGAGGAGTTGAGAATATTCCGACCTTTCTTGCCGAACCTTGCTCTTTAGTGCTCGAGAAGTTGATTCTCAAGCGTGTGCCACACCGTTGCTTGGATACTCTCAGTTGCTTCTCAATGGGCCTGCATAAATCCCAAGATTAGCTCCAAGTAGACCTTTCAATTGACAGACAAATTATTTCAGACACTTTGTTCCCCCTGATGTATTTCTAGAAATTTCCTCTAGAGCTCCCTTGGTGTTTCTACCCCTCTGTGGATCAACTTCCAAAGATCCTATCTGAAAATCAACGCGTTATTCTCATAAAAAACAGTTGAGGGCGTGTAGTATATGTCACGAGCTTTCCGACAAGCCCTAGAGCTCAGAAAATGGATTTCGTATGAAAAAGTTATGACCGTTCAGGGTTTAGGGGGTTAACTAGACAAACAGAACCTTTCGGGGGTTTTAATGCATTTTCTAAGGCCTTCGTAAGTAGATGAGTACATGAAAGTGCAATTATGCCCAAAATTTAGCCTAAATTTCCAAAAATTCACTCCTTAATTTTTTGCCGAAAATGCCTGTCTATCGCGATAGACGGTGTCTGTCGCGATAGACACAATCTATCGTGGGGGCTGTCTGTCGCGATAGACGGTGTCTGTCGCGATAGACAGTGTCTATCGTGGATTTCTGTCTGTCGCGATAGACGGTGTCTGTCGCGATAGACGCTATCTGTCGCGGAATTCTGTCTGTCGCGATAGACGGTGTCTGTCGCGATAGACGCTCTCTGTCGTGAAATTCTGTCTGTCGCGATAGACGGTGTCTGTCGCGATAGACGGTATCTGTCGCGGATTTCTGTCTGTCGCGATAGACGGTGTCTGTCGCGATAGACGCTATCTGTCGTGGGTCTCTGTCTGTCGCGATAGACGGTGTCTGTCGCGATAGACAGTGTCTGTCGCGGAATTTCGGTCTGTCGCGATAGACGGTGTCTGTCGCGAAATTTCGGTCTGTCGCGATAGACGGTGTCTGTCGCGATAGACGCTATCTGTCGTGGGTCTCTCTCTGTCGCGATAGACGGTGTCTGTCGCGATAGACAGTGTCTGTCGCGATAGACGGTGTCTGTCGTGATAGACTGAAAAAATGCAAATTTTTGAAAAACTTCTAGTGATCTAGAGTGCCCTCAAGGTGTAGGTTACAGTGATAAACATGCATTCACAAAATGTTAAGATTTTCTGTCTGTCGCGATAGACAGAGGCTGTCGTCCCGGGACCTGTGCAGAGCCTGTCGTACCTGCGCACACTGCTGGGGATGATGATACAGCAAAAACCTGCAAAATAGCTCAGAAAACATGCAAAAACAGCACATGCAAGTTCGCTCTCTCGCTCTCTCACACAAGTGAAATGAGGGAAATGAGGTGGAGGTGGGGATATAGTCAAAAAACTGAAATTTCCGCGATGATGGAGATGGACGTGGGAGATGGTGATGATGATGATGGTGAAGAAAGTAAAAGAAAATCGATGAGAGTGAAGAAAATACCTACAACTCCAACGCGTCAACTCTACGTCTTACCATCACACGCTCGTCCTCAAAGCTCGATCCCCGGCAACGGCGCCAAAATTTGGTGTAGCTCAGTGATGAGTAGCACCTCCTTTAATGTCAATCCGGGAAGACGTGAGGATGGTATGAAGACCTCGAGCAAGTGGCGGCACAAGTGCGTGAGTGGGAAGCACACAAGCATGCACACACATACACACACACGCGCACACAAGGCAAGACAAAGAGTGAGAATCAATGGAGTTCTTTAGATTACTTTCAATAGCTCTTACAAGTTCGTTTCAATTACAATCTACCCCCAAAAATGAGCTCTCTAGCTCTTTTTATAGTTTTTGACTAGCTTTTGGCCCTGTCCAGACCTAGTGTCCGGCCTAGTTAAAAATTAGGTTCCAGGGCTTATTTGAGGGCTCAAACGAAGTCTAAAAATTATGAAATTTGGTACGATGGTACTTCTAATACTCCTCAAGCTCGAGGACTCCTTGGCTTGCACAAAATGGAGTCTAATCTACCAAAAACGGGATTTACAATGTTTGTGTAGTGATTGAAATCACTTGGGTTGTACATAATCTATGGGAAAAAATGATCTGGCCTTGTTGCCGTATTGTGCATGACTCCTTTGTTGCTTTGTATGCCAACAACTTAGATTGCAACTTATGTCGATCTTCCTTGGGAAAATGTATGAATTTTTCACTTCCAAAAACTCTAAAGTAGTTGACATTGGGCTTTCATCTATAGTAGGCTTCAAATGGAGTCTTTTTGTGTAATGCACTTGTGAAGCCTCGATTGATGATGTGAACTGCTATGTGTACAACTTCAACCCAAAACTTGAATGGTGAGGCTTTGTTGTGAAGCATAGTACATGGAATTTCCATGATGCTTCAAAACTTTCTTTCCGCTACCCCATTTTGAGATGGAGTACGAGGTTGAATGATTTGCTTCTTGATGCCCTTTTGTTTTAAGAATTTTTCAAAATCATTGTTGATGAATTTACCACCTCCATATGATATAACGGTCTTGATTGAACTTGATGGCTTGCTCCCAAAATTATCTACCTTAGATTTGGGAAAATATACCCATATAAATCTCATGGATCATCTACTATGAGAAAGAAGTAGAGTGATCCACTAAGTGATGGGGTATTCATTGATCCATAGAGATCCATGTTGCCTAGGGCTAGAGGGTTCCTTGCTTGGGTGGAAGCCTCTTTGGGAATATGATCCCTTTGTTGCTTGCCTTGAGTGCAAGCTTGGCAGATATCATGCACTTGCCTAAACTTGGGTAATCCCTTAACCAAGTGAGATATGGAGATTTTAGTTAAGTAGGATGTGTGTGTGCCACAGGCTAGAAATCGACTTCCTTAGAAAGAAAGCATGAAAGATTGGTAATTGGTTATTGCTTTCATGGAGAGGAGATTCATACATAAGTTTGGTACAAAAAGTATATTTGATAAGGCTTTGCATTCTCCATAGTGATTTGTAATTTGTACTTTGCCCTTGCCTTCTATTGGAAGACTTTTGTTATTTCTTAAATAAACTTTGCATGTGTGGTCTTCTAACTCTTGAAATGCATTGCGATCTTTGCACATGTGAGACGTTGCACCACTATCGAACATCCACTCATGTGAGGAGCTAGAAGTGATTAGGGCATTGGCCTCTCTAGAGATAAATATATTAGCACTTGATCAGTGAGACATATGATGAGAGTTATTTTGGTTGTTGGAGGTAGAGGCTTTAAAATTGTTCTTTGTTTTGTAGTGGATCTTCTCGATATGCCCGTTTTACCATAATAGTTGCAGGTGAACTTCTTGGATGAATTTCTAGAGCCTTGTTTAAGAGCATTTCTCGAATTGTGGCTAGCATTCTTGGCCTTGTCAAATGGACCCTTAGCTATCATGGTAGCTTCCTTCCAATTTGAAGACTTTGCTCGCAAGTCCTAGAGGTGCAAAAGTCTCCATACTTCCTCCCACATTAACACGACCGTGTTTGTAAAGTGTCATGACAAAGGCTTCATATAACGAGGAAGCTTATTTAGAAGCCTAATAACCATATCCTCGCTTGACACTTTTCTTCCATACAATGTGAACTTGCTCTGGTAATCTTTGAAAGTGACAATGACGTTGGTAATGGGAACCCCGGGCCTAATGGAGAGGTTATGGAACTCTACTTCTAAGGCAAAGATTCTAGAGGTAGTCTTATCCTTGTAGAGATATTGAAGCATTTTCCAAGCCTCATGCGAAGTCTAGCAAGAATTGATATGTCCTTTAGTCAATTCATCACATGCTAACAACAATAATCATAGGGCTCTCTAATCTTTTACATCCAAAAATTCCAAGCCACTAAGTCACTATCCTTATTTGGCTTAGGTTCTGTAGCATCAACCACTTTATACAATAAGTTTGTATATAAATGAGCCCTGATCATATCCTTCCATAAATTTAAATTCGTTCCATTTAACCCCTCATGCTTGGGCATGAACATATGCATAAATGAAGGCAAGTACAACTGACTAGAAGACATTGTGTTCACAATGGTAGACATTGTTGACATTGAAGCAGATTTAAGTTAAAAAATGAATCACCACACTTGCAATCACTAAGCTAAAATTCCATTATCCTTATACGGTAAGCATGACATGTAAAGTAAGTCATCAAATAGAAACGGAAGCTCATACAAGTTTGCATCCAAGAAATGGATTGAGCACAAAATGAAACGTATAGGATTTGAATGATATCATCCATAAAAAAAGGAAATACAAATAAAGGTTGTCAGCTGGTCAAATACCATTTTATGTGTGCACCAACTGAGAGGGAGTTTTAAGAATAGAGCCTCAGTGAAACATCCACATTGATGTCATTAAAGTGAAAATTGACCACTAAAAGGAGAATCATGGTGCATTCTCTCTCTAGTTCTTTTATGAAAAAATGGCATAGAGTTTATTTTCTTTTATGACAAAATGGCATAGAGTTTATTTGTGTTTGAGTTTCTACCTACCACTTTGCACTATGCCTATGTTGTAGCAAAATCATGGAGTGCATGCAAACACTCTACCTCTCCCTTGTCTGAAGAGAGAGAAAAGGCACACAACAAGGAAGAGGTTGTCTTCCAAACTCCCACTCGTTGAAGGTATGCAGATAGGAAACAATATGAAGCACCTCTCCTTCTATTGGCAACCGTACCTCCCATGCAAGGCGCATCTGCTATGGTCATTGTCAACAAGAGAATCTGAAGCTTTGCTTTGGCTCTCTCTCATAGATCCTTTCCTGTCTCTCTCTTTCTAAGCATAGACACAATCTCAAGGAGTCTCTCTTTCTAAGCATACAACCTAAAAGACTTGGCTCCATGCACTGCATGGACACCCCTCTAGAGCTTCTTTCTCCCACAAGTAGGTTCCATTCCTTCCTCTCCTTGAAGCTTCTATCACTGCACATACCTATTATCAACAAGGTATTCCTCTATTTCCCTATGTATATCTCCACCATCAACATCGAGCTGGAACCCAAGGAATTCATGATCTGATTCTTGTGAGCAAAAAGTACATGGGACAAGGAAATTTATCAAATTGGTTGTGAATGAAAGTATAGACTCTTCTCAGCTGGTCTGCGATAAAATTTTAAATCACTTGAGAAAAAAAATACTTCTCAGCCAATTTGCTAAAAGTATATCATCTACACCTTGCCACAGACCACTCTACAGGGAGACCTCTACACCTTCTTAGGTTCTAACAAATTTCTCGAGTAGAAAAAGAGCCTAGAAATTCTTTTGCTACTCAGAGCACAACTTCAGGGCTCACCTATTTTCTTCCTTTCCATTATGGAGAAACTAGTGGAGGAATCTTCTCTATTGTAATTCAAGACGGAGCAGAAGAAGTTGAGGAAATTCTCACAACTTTAGTGATCTATTCCAAAATCACATTTAGAGACTTTATTCATGAAGACTTGGGCATGTGTGAGCACCTCTGTGAGCATATTATCACATGTTATTGTTTTCCTACAAATCGAAGAGAGATAGAGCAAGAAAGGCAAAATGTGGAGCCTATGGATATAAGAAAATGTGCAATAACATATGAAAAAATATGAATCTTTGTGAATCATTTTATTCTATCTTGAGTTGTTGCGACTAGTAAATGAATAGATGTCACCATACTACTGTTGTTGTGCAATGTGTAATATACTCAGAGTACTCATGAATAACAATAATAAAAAATGAATGCTAGAATTTGTTGGAACATCAAGCTTACACTATGCTTGAGGTGGATTTGATCTACATCAAAGGCTATTGCGTCGAAAGAATATCCATTGGAGAGTTCTTTTTCATATGCTCATTTATTGTATTTTTTTTTGAGAGATTTTTTATGGTTCATTTACCGTTGTAAAAGTCTTAAGCTTTACACATCTAAAGGTAGAAAGATAGAGCCCAAATCCCACGAATTTGTGGTGGTTGAAGTTGCATTCAATCAAGCAAATCAAATCACCTAAAAGTAGATCAAACTAGATCTTCACTTTTCCTAGATTGTAGGAAAGTGAATTGATTCCCTCCAACAACCATTCCCACCTTCATTTGAATTAGAATTTCACTTGTAGAAGTCTTGGAACACTCCTAGATTCTATATAAAGACTTGAAATCACTTGTACGTTACATGGAAGCAATATACATACACTTGTGACCATCATTGTCTTGCTCCTTCAATTCTCTGCATCATCTTCTTCGCCAACAGTAATCTTGCAGAGGCTTCTGCTCTCTCTCCAGAGGTCCAAATTAAGTGCAAGATTGCTCATTGGAAAGTTATTAGTGTCTAGTTTATGCCTATAAATTTTCATAGCATGTGGTTCAGCAGATTGGGAGAAACCTGAGTTTTGTTGTCTTGGGGTCAATCTCTACGTATTCCTGAAAAATAGGAAGTACCACCAGTGAATGCTGCATTCATTCCTATAGCATATTTTGCTTATTCCTTATGATTTTGTGCATTCTATACACTCAACCTTATGTGTATCACTCCCATAAAAGGATTTTTTCTAATTGTAATCACGCTGGTCGCTATGGGCATTTGAAGTTCATTGTCTCTTCCATAGATAGTAAGTTTTTTGAGCTAGTCGACCTGCGAACCTATCTGTTTTGTATCGACTCATTCTCCTTGATGCTCCAAAGTACATAGTGTGTTTCTTTGCACTTATTGCATGCCTATAAGGTCTATTTGAGTCTCCATAAGCTCAAGGGCTGGTCTTGTGCCGGTTGGCTAGACCAAACTTCGTCGCTTCGAAATGCACTTTTGTACCTTCTACAAGCTTCTCCAAGTTCTTTCAGTGGTATAAGAGCTAGATTAAGATGGGTGACGGCTTTCCCTCAATGATCGAGAAGCTTGATCGACACAACTAGGCGGCTTGGAAAATCAAAATGGAGGCCTATTTGCAAGGTAGAAATCTTTATGGAATTGTAGCAGGTGATGAAGCTATGCCTATTCCAAGATCCAAAGGAGCACCTACACAAGAGGAGACAGATAAGCTCACACTTTGGTGCGCAAGGGATGCTCAAGCAAGGTTGTACATACTGAACTCTATCTCTGACTTTCTATTATCACATATTAGAGGATGCAAGACATCTCAAGAGACTTGGGATGCCCTCGAGACTTTCTTTTTTGCTAGTACCAAAGCAAGAAAGAATCATCTTTGGAACGAGTTCAACCAAATGAAGAAGACACCTAAACAAAACATCGCAGAGTTTGTTACCAAGGTCAAGGAGGTTGCGGATCATTTGGCATCCATTGGAGAGTTGATTGAAGAAGAGGTCATCATGATGCAAATTCTCAACACCATTCGAAGTGATAAGCAATGGCAATCCTTCACGACGGCTTATGATCACATCATGGATGTGCAAAATCCAGACTTCAACATCTTTCTTGGACAACTCTTCAATCAAGAAGCCAACAATAGCATAAAGGAAGGTAACCCTTATCATGGTAATTCAACTAGTGCTATATATGCAAATAAGAAGAATAAGAAGCAGAAGGGCAAGAAGAAGGAAGAAGATGAAGAAGAGACTTCTCAAGCCAACTTTACAAGCAAGAGCAAGTTGAAAGGGAAGAAGAAAGGACTAAACCAAGACAAAACCAAAGGTCAGAATGTTCAACCTTGTGCTATATGCGATAAGACCAACCACACCACTCAAAATTGCTGGTTCAATGGGAAGACCCAGAAAGGAAGTGGAAGAGGTGGATATGGCAGCAATAGAGGCAGAGGTGGACACAACTTTGACAATAACAATAGAAGCTATAATAGAAGGGACTACAACAATTATTCAGAAGATCAACCACATGAAGACTCATTGCTTCTTATGAATCTAAGCCACAAAGAAGGTAAAGAAGATGATCATTTGTTCTGCATAGATTCAGGATGTTCGAATCATGTTGCAGGCAACATTGCTCTTCTATCTGATTTGGAAAGTCCAAAGCATAGACATGAAGTGCAAATAGGGGATGACACGAAGCACAATGTGGAGAATATTGGTAATGTCAAAGCTTCCAGTGGCAGGACAAAAATTCTAAGTAAGGTTCTCTATGTACCCACTATCACTGAAAATCTAATAAGTGTAGGCCAAATAGTTGAAAAAGGCTTGCAAGTTAGGTTCACCCAACATGGAGCTTTTGTGGAAGATCCATGTCAAGGCTTCAAAAAGATAGCCCGACGTGAGAAGCATGGTAGGCTCTTTACTTTTGAAGTAGGAGAAACCAGGAACATAGCTCTATTCAACTTTGGGTCTCAAACCCTAAGTGAGCTTGAAGTGTGGCATAAGAGACTTGCTCATGTGAATGAAAGAACCTTGAAGGATATATATGCAGGGATCAAAGTGTTCTAGGACTGCCGAACATATCAAAGCCACACATGATCAATAGGTGTGATGCATGTCAAGTTGGGAAGGCACAAAGACAACCATTCAACCACAAAGGCTACATCCACAACAACTTATTGGACTTAGTATATACAGATGTATGGGGACCAAGTCAAGAACCTTCATTGGTAGGATCAAGGTATTATGTCTCATTTATTGATGACCATAGTAGATGGACTGTTCTATACTTTATCAAGAGTAAGAATTAAGTGTTTGATTGCTTCAAGAAGTATCTTGCACATGTGGAGAATCATACAGGTAGATCACTAAAGAAGATCAGATCTGATGGAGGGGGAGAATACTTCTCCAAAGAGTTTGATGAGTTCTTGCAGGAAAAAGGTATCAAAAGGGAAGTGACTACTAGGTACTCTCCTCAACTAAATGGAATTGCAGAGATGAGAAACAAGACATTGGTTGGATCAGCACGAACAATGCTTGAAGAGAAGAAGCTTCCACATTATCTATGGGTAGAAGCTATTTCAACTGCTGTGTACCTTGTCAATAGACTAACATCCAAATCACTTCAAGGTATGACTCCTTATGAAGCATGGCATGGAAGAAAACCTAGTCTTGGACATTGCAAGGTTTTTGGTTGTTTAGCTTATGTTCATGTACCATCACAAATAAGAGGTAAGCTAGATGAAAGGGCAACAAAGGCAGTGTTTATTGGATATGATTCAACTCAGATGGGTTACAGGTTCTTCAATCCTTCAACCAAGCAATTCACTACAAGTAGAGATGTTGTGTTTGAAGAACATAGGTCTTGGTATGATGAAGACAAAAAAAAGGTAACACTACCATTGATCTTGATTCTGACTCTCATCAATTAGGAAGCAAGCATGATACACAGGTCCAGGATCCAAGAAGTGATACAGATGATGACCAAGATGAAAGAGAAAAGGATTACAAGCTATGGAAGTCAAGAGGCAAAGCAAAGATGGAAGAGATTGGAGAATGCTCCAAACAAGCACCTAGAAGATCAACAAGAGAGAAGAAAAAACCAAAAAGGTATGGATATGATTCCACATTTGTTACGAAGCATTCAATATACTTGGCAAAAGACTCTATTTCAGAGGAACCCTCAACCTATGAAGAGGCAAAGGGAAACCCTAATTGGGAAAAGGCCATGAAAGAAGAGATAGATGCATTGAAGGAAATGGACACTTGGGATTTTGTTCCAATGTCACCAAATCAAAAGGTAATTCAGATGGATCAGTTTGGAGGTACAAGGCAAGATTAGTTGCCAAAGGATGCTCATAAACTCATGGTATAGACTATGAGGAAACATTCTCACCAGTTGCAAAGATGACTACAATCAGGACATTGATAAGTGTAGCTGCTGCAAGGAATTGGATACTCCTCCAACTTGATGTGAAAAATGCATTCTTAAATGGTTGGATAAGTGAAGAGGTATACATGTCACAACCACCAGGTTTTGAAAACTCTAATCATCCATCTTATGTTTGCAGACTTAAGAAAGCATTGTATGGATTGAAACAAGCTCCTAGAGCTTGGAATTACAGGTTGGTTACATATCTTCAAGATCAAGGGTTCAAAGCTAGCAGCTTAGATCCTTCTCTATTCATCAAAAGGGATCACAATGAGGTTATCTATCTATGTGTATATGTAGATGATATTATTGTGACAGGTGATGATCTAAATGGCATTCAAAGGATCAAGAGACACATGCAAGAGGAGTTCAAAATCAGTGACCTAGGTGAGCTCACATATTTCCTAGGTATGCAGGTGATATACACAGGTGAAGGAATGTATTTGGCTCAAAGAAGATACATTCAGGATCTTCTTCTCAAGTTCAAAATGGAGAACACTAAACTTGCAGGTACACCTTTGGAGATGAATAATAAACTAAGTGTTTATGAAGGTGAGAAAATTGAAGACATTAAAGAATATCAAAGCTTGGTAGGTAGCTTGATATATGCTACTCATACAAGGGCAGGCATCTCATATGTGTGGGAGTGCTTAGTCAGTTCATGCACTCACTGAGAAGACCACACATGGATGCGGCTAAGAGAGTACTTAAGTATCGCAAAGGTACAATCAATGAAGGTATATTCTATCCTTACTCTTAAGATTTGGATATCAAAAATCTACTCAGATGTAGATTGGGCAGGAGCTAAGGATGATAGAAAAAGTACATCTGGTTACTTAGCATTTGTAGGTTCAAAGCTAGTGTCATGGAGCTCCAAGAAGCAACCAACAATTGCTTTATCCTCAACTGAAGCAGAGTACAGAGGCTTGACCATAGCAACTCAAGAGGCAATATGGTTAAAAGCATTGTATACAGATTTGGGACTTGTGAGTTTCAAACCCACATATTTGGAGATAATGTAATTTCCATGCATCTAGCGGCAAATCCTATCTTCCATGCGAGAACCAAGCACATAGAAGTCCATTACCACTTCATCACAGAGATGCTCATGGCAAAGGAGATTGACATTTCTTTTGTTCCAATTGAAAAGCAAGTAGCAGATATGATGACGAAGGCACTTGATGGAATAAAGCTTTGTAGATTCAAAGCTATGGCAGGTATTCAACCTATCAGAGAATGAAGACTCAAGCATAATTTAGCTTGAGGGGGAGCTGTTGGAACATCAATATTACACCATGCTTGAGGTGGATTTGATCTACATCAAAGGCTATCGCGTCGAAAGAATATCCGTTGAAGAGTTCTTTTTCATATGCTCATTTATTGTTTTTTTTTTGAGAGATTTTTGATGGTTCATTTACCGTTGTAAAAGCCTTAAGCTTTACACATGTAAAGGTAGAAAGATAGAGCCCAAATCCCACGAATTTGTGTTGCATTCAATCAAGCAAATCAAATCACCTAAAGGTAGATCAAACTAGATCTTCACTTTTCCTAGATTGTAGGAGAGTGAATTGATTCCCTCCAACAACCATTCCCACCTTCATTTGAATTCAAATTTCACTTGTAGAAGTCGTGGAGCACTCCTAGAGTCTATATAAAGACTTGAAATCACTTGTACATTACATGGAAGCAATATACGTACACTTGTGACCATCATTGTCTTGCTCCTTCAATTCTCTGCATCATCTTCTTTGCCAAGAATAACCTTTCAGAGGCTGCTGCTCTCTCTCCAGAGCTCCAAATTGAGTGCAGGATGGCTCATTGGAAAGGATTAGTGTCTAATTTATGCGTATAAATTCATAGCATTTGATTCAGTAGATTGGGAGAAATCTGAGTTTTTCTTTCTCGGGGTCAATCTCTACGTATTCATGAAAAATAGGAAGTACCACCGGTGAATGTTGCATTCATTCCTATAGCATATTTTGCTTATTCCTTATACTTTTGTGCATTCTACACTCAATCCTATGTGTATCACTCCCACAAAAGGTTTTTTCTAATTGTAATCACGTTGGTCGCTATGGGCATTTGAAGTTCATTGTCTCTTCCATAGATAGTAAGTTTTTTGAGATAGTCGACCCGCGAACCTATCTGTTTTGAATCGACTCATTCTCCTTGATGCTCCAAAGTACATAGTGTGTTTCTTTGCACTTATTGCATGCCTATAAGGTCTATTTGAGTCTCCATAAGCTCAAGGGCTGGTCTTGTGCCGGTTGGCTAGACCAAACTTCGTCGCTTTGAAATGCACTTTTCTACCTTCTACAAGCTTCTCCAAGTTCTTTCAGAATTCGTGCAAGTTAAAGATTGAAATGTTCCACAAATGACAACAAAACATCACCAAAGTTTTTATAAATACTTCAAAATGTGAGATGCATCACAAATGTGACACAAAACTTTTGCAAGGAGGCAAATCCAAAGGTAATTCTTTCAAAAACAAAACCCTTGGAATTCTACTCTTACTTTATTTGAAAGTACTTGAGCATTCCAACTAGAGTTTCCATGAATACATGAATCCATTACTACACATGATGAATACACAAAATAAAGAAAGTAAATATACCTACAATCAATCTTGAGCAACTTGGTAGTATTCACCAATCGCGGTCTTGGAGAGCTGGCTCTCTACGGATCAATAGTTGCCTCCCCTCATGCTCAAACTAATAAACATGTGAAGCAAAGTCTACGATTGATGATTTCCTTGCCACTTTTTACTTAGGACTACATCAAAATGGTCTAATCATGCTATCTCAAAATCCAATCTATCCTCATAGGACTAGATCTGAATGGGTAAGTCCTAGATCTGAATGGGTAAAGCTACCACTCATTGGTTCCATGTTTCAGTTCCCTCCTTGTCAGCTAACTCTACTATGTAGGCATACTCTGATTGCACAATCTCTAAGTGTAGCCTCCTGACTAGTCAAGAACTAATAACATTATGTGTAGACTAAGTGTCAAAGAGTAGCTTGATAGGCTATCCTACCATGACTCTGTTGGAGACCTCTTTAATCTCCAAAGGCTTGATCTATACTGATTTAAGAACACCTCTATATCAATAATAGACCAAACTTTACACAAATGTTACCTTGATTTAAAAAACCATTCACTATCACTTCTCTGAATGAAGTTTCTTCTTCTTCAAGAAGTCTGCTTCAGAATTTAACTTCATTACCTGCACATAACTTCAAATTTCTTCAATCTAATGATACATATATCTCCACACTACCTTTGCGCAATCATATCATCCATTATGCCTTCAAAGAAATCATTAAAACTCTGATTTGATCATTAAGATCAAAGGTATGTTAGAAACTATCCTCCTGAACAAGCGACTTTGACATAGTCAACTTCTAAGGTTGATTTCTCAGAGCACAAGTCTGATTTTGCTAAATGCTTTTAGCCATAACTTCCCTACCTTCTAACTTAGATTTTGAATGCTCACTCATAAAAAACTTTACACTGTGCACTGAGATCCAAGCAAAAGTTTGTCACGAAAAATGAGTTACTCTAAGAGGTCTACCTACAAACTTTACATATACATGTTCCTATGGATCATACACACAACCTAAAAGGAATTAGACCTTGAAACTTTGATTATATCTTGATTAGCTTCTACATTAGATGTGTACAAAAGATTTATTGATCCACTTGATCAAGCTGAGAGAAATCAGAGAAAGAATCGAGGCTAACTCATGAAGATAACTCTCTACACATCTACCTCATAGACACTTGGCTTCTAATGACTCTCTCTCTTATTTCTTTACATTATTGACTTATATACATATGATTCTAGACTCATCCCACATCTATTACATTACTCCTTATCATTCTAATGATCATCTATACTCATAGTACAAGAATTTTCATCTGTAATGTACATATGTATACAAGCTACATTTCTAAGATCTCTTCACTTTCTTCAATGACTTCTTTGGCTTCATTTTGTTTTCTAACTTTCTTCAAGTTCTTCATAATCATCAATTTGGGATTGCTTTGTTCCACAGCTCCCCCTCAATCACTTATTGTGATTATGCCATTCTTCTTTATTCCTGCCATCTCTTTGAACTTCTGTAGATTAGGTCCATCTAAGCTTTTTGTCAACATATCTGCTACTTGTTCTTTTGTTGGTGTGTAAAAAAGTTCAATCTCTTTTTCAAGTACCTTTTCTCTCAAGAAATGATACTGAATCTCTATGTGTTTAGTTCTAGCATGGAAAACAGGATTAGCTACTAAATATAATGAACTCATGTTGTCCCCAAAAATAATTGGAGTACTCTAATAAGTTCCAAAACTTTTCAATAAGGTCTTCAACCATATCACTTCTTTTGCAGCCTCTACCATTCCTTTATACTCAGCTTCTGTGGATGACAAAGCAACTGTATGTTGCTTCTTTGAGCACCAAGAAACTAACTTATCTCCAATGTAACTAAGATAACCATGAGTAGATCTTCTATCAACTGAATTACCTGCCCAATCTGCATCACTAAACACTTCGATTCTTGTGTCAGAAGTAAAACCATAATACAAACCTTCACTTAAGCTTCCCTTGATATATCTGAGTACCCTTTGAGCTAAAATCCAATGAGTTTTCTTTGGACAATGCATAAATTGTGATAAGACACCCATTGCATATGATATGTCTGCTCTTGTCAAGGTAGCATAGATCAAACTACCTACCAAACTCTGATATTTCTTCATGTCATTAAATTCTTCTCCTCCATATCTGCTCAATTTATGATTTACCTCCAATGGTGTGGTTGAAGGCTTGCAATGTTCCATGTTAAACTTGACCAAAAGATTCTTCAAGTATCTCTCTTGTGCAACATATACTCCATGTTGAGTATACACAATCTGCATTCCTAAGGAATAAGACAAGTTTCCCAAATCACTTATCTTAAACGCCTTCTCTATTTTTTTCTTGAGCTCCTTGATTCCTTGAGCATATGTACCTCTAACATTAATATCATCAACATAAATACACATATATATGAACCCATCTTCACTTGCCTTCACTAGCAAGCTACTATCTGCTTTTGAAGCTTGATATCCACATTCATTCAAGAACTTAACAAGCCTATAATTCCATGCTCTTGGAGCCTGCTTCAAACCATACAAAGCTCTCTTGAGCTTATGTACTTAATCTCATCCAATTGAATCCATGAAACCCTCTGGTTGCTCCATGTACACTTCATCTGCAATATATCCATTCAGAAATGCATTCTTCACATCTAATTGTGACAACTTCCATCCTTTACAAGAAGCAATAGCAATTAAAGTTCTAATTGTAGACATCTTAGCAACTGGACTAAAGGTTTCATCATAATCTACCCCATAAGTTTGGGCATAACCTTTAACCACGAGTCTAGCTTTATATCTAGACACCTCACCATTTGCAAACCTCTTTGTCTTATACACCCACTTACACCCAATTACATTCTGGTTCTTTCGTCTTGGCACCAACTCCCATGTCTCATTCTCAAGTAGAGTATCATATTCTTCTTGCATTGCCTTCTCCCAATTCTGTTTACCTTTAGCTTCTTCATATGTGGTTGGATCTTCTTCTGTCTTCACAATATAAGCATAATCTTTTGTTGTCAAGAAAGATGTATCATAGCTATACCTGAAAGGTTCTTTTCTTTCTCTCAAAGATCTTCTGACCTCTGCACTTCTTGAAGTCTCAAACACATTTGATTCTGGATCAAATCTTGGCCTATCATTTCATCATTTCCGTGCAATTTACTTTTACAATCATCATCATTAATATCTTCTTCATACACCTTTACTTTTGTCTTCCCTTATCTTTGTATTTCCTCAATATCTGCATAAGCATTTGTTGAACCTGTAAACCATGTGCTTTGCTCATCAAATGTAACATCTTTTGTAACAAGAAATTGCTTTGTAGATGGACTCCATAATTTGTAAACCATTTGTTTATCATCATACCCAATAAACACATATTTCTCTACTTTGGGCTCTAGCTTATGTCTTAATTGTGAATGAACATAAGCATATGACAAACATCCAAATACCTTACAATGATCAAGAGCAGGTTTCTTACCCCACCATGCTTCATAAGGTGTTCTACCATCCAAAGCTTTGCAAGGTAACGTGTTCACAAGATATGTTACAGTGTTAATAGCTTTTGCCCATAAATATTTTGGACAATTCTTCTCTTTCATCATTGAGCTTGCAAACTCTACAAGAGTTCTATTTCTTCTTTCTGCAACTCCATTTTGTTGAGGGGAATACCTACAAGTTACTTCTCTTTTTATACCTGCATTCCACAAATAATCATCAAACTCTTTAGAAAAATATTCTCCCCCTCCATCTGATCTCAACCTCTTGAGCCTTTGTCCTGTAATCTTTTCAGCATAAGCATGATAATGTTTGAATGTCTTGAACATTTCAAACTTGTCCTTGATTACATAAAGTATTTATGCTATAGTCCCTTGAAGGACCCCACACATCTGTATGAACCAACTCAAGCATATTTGAATACTTGTATCCTGGTTTATTGTATGAACTTGTGTGAGCTTTACCTAATTGACAAGCTTCACACTTCTATACCATGTGTTGACCTTCAACATTTGGAAATCCAAGCACTACATCATTCTTTGACATTTCTTTTATGGCTCTCTCATTGAAATGATCTAACCTTTTATGCCATAGGTCTAACTCAGACATCTTTTGACTTCCATAAGTAAACAATGCATGTCCCACATTACCTTGGACCTTGAGAGTAAAAAGCCTTCCTTCTTTTTGACCTATAATAACACTTCTATATCCCTGATTTGGATCTTGCACATAAACACCATCATTTGTGAATCTAACTTCATATCCTAGTGTGCTTCCACTCTTTGTCTTCATTGATCCAATGCTTTCCACTTTATGCTTGGTGTTATCTCCTGTTTGAATTGTATGTCCACTCACCTTTGCTTCCATTTCCGTCATCAATGATATATTGCCACTCAGATGATTGCTACATCCTGAGTCAATATAGAATACCCTTTGATCTTCTCCTATTGCTTCATGTGTTGCATTCGAAATGAGATTCATGTCATCCTTTTGATCTGATGCATAATTATAATAGCTGTTATTGTAGGACTGAGATTGAAAACTTCTTCCACCTCCTCTAGCATATGAGGTCCTACCACCTCTTCCTCTGAAGTTACCTCTTTGACTTCTACCTCCTCTACGTCTTTGATTGAAACTCTGATTATGACTTCCACCATTTTCATTGTTATACCAACAATCATTTGCCCAATTATTTGTTCTGCCACAAATCCAACAAGCTTTAACATTATCTTTATTCTTACCTCCTCTTCCTTTACCTCTTGAATTCATCTTCCCTCTTGTGAAATTAACTTGCCTTGAAGATCCTTCATCATCAGTTGACTACTTTCCTTTGCCATTCTTTTTCTTATCCTTGGAGTACATAGCTTGACTCGCACTCCTATCATTATCTTCCTTGATGTCCTGCTCAAAAGTTAGCATGTGTCCTAGCAATTGATTAAGATCAGAAGTAAAGTGATCTAATGACAATTCCATGGACAATATGAAAGGTTTTCATTTCTCGTCTCCTCTCAGACCTGTAAGTATTTGTCTTACCAACTTATCTTCTTCAATGCCTTCACCTACTGCTCCTAAGCTATCTGCAATATCCTTCATTATTGCCACATAATCAAAAATTGATTGTGAACTCTTCTTCTTGAAGGTTGTGAACTCAGCCCATAATGATGACTTCCTTGACTTTGTTGTATTTTGAAAATGCTCTTCCAAAGCATTCCACACATATGTTGCACTTTCTAATCCTCTAATATGAGGTAGAAGATAATCATTTACAGCCATGTAAATGATGCTCCTAGCTTGAGCATCCTTCTTCATCCAGTTCTTCAAACCTGCAAGCTCTTCCCTAGTTGGAACATTAGGATCTTCAAACTCAGGGTTTTCTTCTCCTCTTGTGATGAATACCATCAAGTCTTTGCTCATGAGGTGTGCCTCCATCCTCATGGACCAAGCAGGATAGTTCTCCCTATCTAGCTTATCAATCTGCAAGCTTTCTCCCATCTTTGGTCTTTGTCTTTTGCAAATATTAGGATGAATGAATATGATTTGTACCTTTAATGTAAAGCTTCAGTATTTAAGATCCTTTCAAGCTCAATCTTCACACTTCTTCAGGTTGTCTTCAAAACTTTGATCTTGTCCACCTTCAATTTGAAGAGACTCCAATGTCTTCAAAAGTCGGGACTTCAAATGCTCTTTCATTCACTTTATATTGCACCTCTTGCTCTGATACCACTATTGGAGACCTCTTTAATCTCCAAAGGCTTGATCTATACTGATTAAAGAACACCTTTATATCAATCATTGACCAAACTTTACACAAATGTTACCTTGATTTAAAAAAACCATTCACTATCACTTCTCTGAATGAAGTTTCTTCTTCTTCAAGAAGTCTGCTTTAGAATTTAACTTCATTACCTGCACATAACTTCAAATTTCTTCAATACATGATACAAATATCTCCACGCTACCTTTGCGCAATCACATCGTCCATTAGGCTTTCAAAGAAATCATTAAAACTCTGATTTGATCATTAAGAGTTTGAATGCTCATTCATAAAAACCATTACATTGTGCATTGAGATTCAAGCAAAACATTATCACGAAAAAATGCATTACTCTGAGAGGTCTACCTGCAAACTTTACATATACATGTTCCTATGGATCATACACACAACCTGAAAGGAATAAGAGCCTGAAACTTTGAAAATATCTTGATTAGCTTCTAGATTAGATGTGTAGAAAATATTTCCAAATCCACTTGATCAGGCTGAGAGAAATCAGAGAAAGAATCGACACTAACTCATGAAGATAACTCTCTACACATCTATCTCATAGACACTTGGCTTCTCATGAATCTCTCTCTTATTTCTTTACATTATTGACTTATATACATATGATTCTAGACTCATCTCATGTTTATTACATTACTCCTTATCATTCTAATGATCATCTATATTCATAGTACAAGAATTTTCATATGTAATGTACATATGTATACAAGCTACATTTTTGAGATCTCTTCACTTTCTTCAATGACTTCTTTGGCTTCATTTTGTTTTCTAACTTGCTTCAAGTTCTTCGTAATCATCAATTTGGGATTGCTTTGTTCCAACAGACTCCTCTCATGACAATGAGCTTCGTATTTGGGAATTGGTATCCCTTTTGTGCCACTGGTAAAAGCACAACGTCTGGCATAGTAGGAGCCTTCTTCGTGACTGTCATGGTCACTACGGGAGATGATATCTGGGACGGGGAATCACAAAAATCCTCATCTCCATCACTCCTTGCCTATGTAGGATTGATTACTATTTTTCTTTTTAGAATAGTCCTTGAAAAGGGAATTGGTATCCCTTTTGTGCCACTGGTAAAAGCACAACGTCTGGCATAGTAGGAGCCTTCTTCGTGACTGTCATGGTCACTACGGGAGATGATATCTGGGACGGGGAATCACAAAAATCCTCATCTCCATCACTCCTTGCCTATGTAGGATTGATTACTATTTTTCTTTTTAGAATAGTCCTTGAAAACGTGCTATCCTAGACATCCATAACACAATTCTTCCTTCATTGGCTTCTCTTTCCATCAAGGGGTAAGGATGGACTTATTTTATGCCCTCTCAGCTAGAGCAAACACTTTTCTTTTTCCTCCTGAAACTTTTTTGATCATGTGCATCTGCTTAGCCTCTTTTTGAGTTTGTGCATTGATCGATCCAAGCGTGGATGTGGAAAAGA
This sequence comes from Ceratopteris richardii, assembly GCA_020310875.1. Classification (NCBI taxonomy): domain Eukaryota; kingdom Viridiplantae; phylum Streptophyta; class Polypodiopsida; order Polypodiales; family Pteridaceae; genus Ceratopteris; species Ceratopteris richardii. The sequence goes on from CM035426.1 coordinate 76,057,965, forward strand.
GTCGACTCATCTTAGACCATGAGGATCTCTGACCCTGGGAGCCTATGCCCCTGTGGCTGTCCTCATAAACTAGAGCCATCTCCATGGCATGTGCCAAAGAGTGACACCTATCCTTCCTAACTAAAGGTCGAATAGTTTCTCTAAGTCCCAAGACAAACTTGTGAGCTTGGAGAAACTCTAAGATAGAGTCATGTACTTTGAGAAGTACCTCTCTATACTTATCTGCACACTCCTGAATGGTTTTGTTTTTATGACTGATGGAAAATCAGGTGTCTAGTGCTCTAGACCTCTTGTCAAAAGGTAAAAAATTATTATAGAACAAGTATTTAAATTGCTCCCATGTCATGGACTCTTTCTTTTCTTGCTCTATCTTATGCCACCACTTGTGGGCAATCTCCATTAGATTATATGTGGCTTGCTAAATTTTATGCCTATCGTACAAGATATGGCATAAATAGAAGCACTACTCCCACTTGTTGAGTCACTGCTCAACAACATCAACAATCCTAGCACTAGTAGAGCTGTGATATCTTGGCAGCTTAAGGTCCTTAAGCTGCCATCTGGCCTCTCTAACTAGTATGCTCTCTCTAGGAATCTATGGAGTTTGATGCTTGCCTAGAGCATCTAACTCCATTCCTAGTAGGTCAACGGCACCACTTCCTCTTTCTTGGAGCTATGCATGTGCTCCAAGATATCATGAAGTGCGCTCTCTAGGTATGCTATCCTAGAACTTATGGTCTCTATAGAATATGAGGTGTGCTCAGCCATGAATGTATCTGTCATAAATGGTGAAGAAGGTCTTGATTCCATTCTAGGATAAAGTGAAGGTCTCTTTTTATATTTTATGGTTTTATGTAAAAAAACATTTTTGTGATCGACTTACCTCTAGGGGTTCTTGGCTCCCTTCCTAGATTCGCTTGCTCTATGTCACCCATCTCAGTCTCTAGAATTATGTTACTAAATTCGTCTATCTTATCTGGCTAGTTAGTGACTACATACATGGTCCCTTCTTTATCAAAGTATGATCCATTTTCAAAATTGATTATTGACTATTCTAGTCCAATGGGTTGATTTGGGTTTTTAAGTTGGACAACAGATCTTCTCAGAACATCCTCATATATGTGAGCACCTAATTGATTAGTCTTGATATATTCTAGTTGGGTCTTGCTGAACTTAGAATGTATGGGTATTCACTCAATTGCTGGGCCCAAGACCTTATTGTATGATTGACACTAGCTTTAGAGGATTTGAGGCTTTGTCTATCCCGTCCTAGATACCTTCATGACCTTAGGTTCATAAGCCTTTGTGTTTATCCTTATTTTTTCCCAAGTACAACCTCGTTGCAAAGTTCTTTGGTATAAGTCACTTATTCTTTTTACTTCACTTAAGTTGTCACTTTCTTGTCCAATAGTTTTCTTCGTGAGGAACACTTAAGTTGTTTGAACTTAAAGTTCGATCGCTTAATTTATACACTTTTACCTTAGAGTTTGTTGCAGAATTAAATTATTGATGTTTGCACTTGAGAAATTAGGGTTCTTGTACTTGATCATGCTAAACATCACCCTAATTAATCAAAACCTCTATCCGTACTTAGCCTAAGGTAGGAACTGATAGAGGGGGTTGAGAATGATTTAACCTCAAGCTGGTTATCCCTTGCTCATGCTTGAGTGCTCAAGACAATCATTCTCAAGCTTGCAATATGCTCATGATCAAGACTCACTTTGATGCTCTCAATGGACCTGTAAAAGTCCCAAAGTTAGCTCAAGATTTTAAATTCTTCATTCATGTAATTCAAAGACCCAATTTTGCTTTGTTTTTATGAAAATTTCCCTTAGAGATCCCTCAACTTCCAATGAGCTCAAGATCACTAGAAATGGATTTCGTATGAAGAAGTTATGTCTATTTAGGGTTTTGGGGGTTAAAACAGGCAAACGGGAAAACAAAATTTCTTGAATTATATGCTTGGGGCTCACTATGCTCCTATTACTAGAAATTTATGCTCAATATATGCCAAATTTGAAAATTAAAAAACCCTAAAAAATTGGCCGAATTTGCCTATCAATCGTGATCAACAAGGCTGTCAAGTCAGGATGGACAAAGCTATCCATCATGGTCTATCAATCATGATGGACAATGTCAATCACGATAGACGAGTCAGTCATGATTGATGGTGTCGGTCGTGATTGATGGTGTCAATGGCGATGGACAGAATTTTTGGGTTTTTTGTGTGAATACTTGTCAATTGTGGGCCTATAAGTCTCGATGGATGGGTTTTTTGCCCAGATAGGGTGTCAATCACAATTTCTCTTTAATCATGATAGACAAGGGTGCCCATTGTGATGGACACTTGCCAGTTGCAATGGATAGCCAGTCCATCATATCAATCATGATTGATTGATTTTTTGATATTTTTGCATAGCTATGTGTCAATCAAGGTCTATACGTCATGATGGATAAGTTTTTGGCCGAGTGCACATGTAAGATGCAATTTTTCAGTCGAACGTGATAGATAGGGGTGTCCATCACGATGGATATCGGCTGTAGCAATGGACAGAGGTGTCTATCGGGATCTGTTGATCACGATGGACAGGTTGTCCATCGCAATGGACATTGTTAATCATGATTGATGGTGTCAATTGTGATGGACAGAGAAAATGCAATTTTGTTTTGAAATTTTGGTGGATTTGTGATGTGCATGGCCTCTAGACTATGAATGTGCACTTAGTTTTACCAAATAGCCATTTTTTCTTTCAATCGTGATTGAGAGAACTCAATGCCCCGAGACCTATGCAGACATTTTTTGTACCTGCAGGAGATGATCGAGGTGCTACAGAATCTTGTACTTGCAATAAAAAACATGCAAAACTAGCACATGCAAATTCACTCTCTTGCTCTGTCTCACAAATGAAATGAGGTGGCGAAGGTGATATGACCAAAAAACTGAAAATTCAGCGAAGATGTAGATGGAGGTGAGAGGTGGTGAGGATGATGATGGTGATGAAGTAAGAAAGAGAAAATAAGGAAAAGTAAATAAATTACCTATGACTCCAACATTAGAACTCTACATCTTACCATCACATGCTTGTCCTCGAAGCTCTCTCTTCGGCAACGGTGCCAAATTTGGTGTCACTCTAGCACAATGGCAAGTACCAACGTGAGGAGATCCACCTCATAAATGTCAATCCGTGGAGACGCGAGGACGAGTATGAAGACTATGAGCAAGTGAAGGCACAAGTGCATGAGCAAGAATCACACAAGCATGCATACACATACACACATACATGCACATAAGGCAAGAACAAATAGAGGAACAATGGAGTGCTTTCTATTACTCAAGAAATCTCTTACAATAGCTCAAAACTCCAACAAGCTAACCTAAAAAATGAGCTCTCTAGCTCTTTTTATAGTTTTTGACTAGCTTTGGCCATGTTTAGACCTAGTGTCTGACCTAGCTAAAAATTAGGTTTTAGGGCTTATTTGAGGGCTCAAACGAAGTCTAAAAATTACGAAAATTGGTACATAGATACTTCTAATACTCCTCAAGCTTAAGGACTCCTTAGCTTGAACAAAATGGAGTCTAATCTACCAAAAACAACATTTACAAGGTTCATGTAGTGATAAAAATCATTGTTAAAAAAGGATTTATCTTAAAAAATTCAGATAGGCCTAATTGCCAAATCTTCTTTGGTTTCTCTACCTACTTGGACCTCCTTGGCTATCCCTCTTCTCTGACTCTTTGTGTCGGCTACCTTGTCTTGTCATGCCCTGGCTTCCTTGACTATTGCCAACACCCCCCTTCTCACTAAGTACTCTCTCGGGTACCCTGGCAAAGACTTTTGGCATTTTTTCATCAATCAATATTTCTCCCTTGATGCTATTCTTGATCTCAACTACTATTTACAACTCGCCCATGACCAACTAATCAGAAAATTCACTTGGTGGGAAGATCAGTGTGCAACTTTGTTCATTTCCCACTATGTTTTCTCATCCAAACTTATAGTACTCAAAGCCAATTTATTCCAAGCCAAACATACTATCTCTGAACTGCAAGCTACGGTAGAAGCCTCTGAGTGGAGTATGCAGTCCTTTAAATCCTTTTTTGAATAGGCTATCCATGTTTGAGATGACGTATAGAGCTACAAATAGAATCTAGCCAAAGCAAATGATCATCACAAGGCCACCATTCAAGACTTAATAAAAAATGAATGAAGGATTACAAGGTTCTTTGATGGAAACCCGTTATGCACTATAGAATTCAAAGGAAGAAAATGAAGGTTCTTTGATGGAAACCCGTTATGCACTATCACTTTCCCAATGTTGCATTAATAGAGAACTCTAAAAAATGTATGATGCCCTTGACCAAAATCATGCCTAGCACTAGGGCACAATGATAGTTCTTGCTTGGGTCTAGGAGTAATGGCTCGCAACCTTGAAGAAGGCCCAAACTATCACCCAATAGGACTTCCACTTGCAAGAGGAGCTCATAGGAAAGTTTTTTGAGGCCCATGTGAAGGTGGCTTTATATGATGCCTCTGTGCCCAAAACTTCTAGTGAACATGTAGTGGAGATGGCGAGGGACAATCAATGCAACCGTGAAGCTTTTCCATAAAAAACTTTAGTGCACTTTTGCTGAAGCTAAAGAAAATTTCAAGAATATCCTACATGAAGAATTACTAGAGTTTGAATTGAAGGAGGAAGCTGAGAATGTCAAGCCACCACCACAAATAACATTTTGGGTTCAGGTCTTGCATGCATGCCAAGTTTTGGGCTGACAAACAAACATCAATTTTGTAAATTGTATTTTTATACTTCTCTATAGTGTGTAACAATAGAGCATGGTCTCTGATTGATGTGATGCAACCCTAGAAAATTGTAACTATTCAATTGGCCTAATATGGCATACCTACTCGATCAAAGCAAGATACCACAAGTGGTGCTTCAGGCATGAGGAACATTTCTATAATACTCTATGTCACTGTACATTTTCCCTTATCTTGTTCATTTCATTTTTTTGATAGTTGGTAAGATGATAATAAGAGTACAATAATCTATCAATGTGTGACTCTAAGAGAAGAATGACATAGTTTTTTATCTTTGAGATTCTTTTTTTGTTAAGGGATACGAAAATCACTAGTAGTCTATAGTATATTAGCACAATAATCAATGATTGAAATAGTTGACAATGTTTAAGAAAAATTATAAGGACCCGATCTCTCAGGTTCCTTCCAGCCAAGAATCCAATTTAGACACCAGTGTCTACAAGAATCTTCTTTAAGTATCAATTAAAGTGAAGACATGTGTGCATAGTCCTAGAATCAGCGGTTAACATACCACACCTCCTCAATGGTCTCTAAGAATCAACTCAGTAGAGAAATTGTTGAGAGAAATTATCCTAATTCAAGCTCTATTTTGATTTTCCAATTATATCCGTGTTTCATTTCTATGAGTACATCTCCATTTTGTATATGGGTTTCACTCCATTTTTGTATTTTTTTTGTTGTATTTGGGATCACGTTCCATTTGCTTCTTCCTTGTATTTATTCTCCTTCAAGAGGAATTATCCCATATATGATGTACGTTGAGAGTATCCTCCAAATCTATATAAGGATGACATCTCTCCACTATACCTTGGTTAGAAGCATGAGAACTCAATTCATGCTCTTGTAAAACTCACTATAATCAACATGTGTGTTTTCCCATTTCATGTTCTACTCGCTTTTGAGTCTCACAATCATTTCAATTTTGTGAGCACATGTCCATTTCATTTAGCTTCTGCATATGTACTCTCTATAGATGGTCCATTTGGTGGTGGTGTTGGTGCTTATGGTTTAGTGGTGATGCTTCCTTCTAGTAGATAAGGAAGCATTGTGGCATGTAAGGAAGCACTGTGGCTTTCTCATCTTGCTTGTGATGTGGTGCTTCCTTCTCTATAAGCGCCTAAATTTCTCTTCTTCTCTAGCTAACAGTCTTGCGTAGCATCTAGCATTACTTTAATTATGTGATGCCTTCCTTGGACCATCCCCACTACTCTACATTTCTCTCTTACTCATTGCCGAAACAATATGCACTTGGGCCTTTACTCACAAATTGCATCCTTATTGAAATTCGCAATGTAAGATCACTAATCTCCTTTCATCGTTGATTTCAATGGTGCAATGAGACCATAACTTTCCATTTTTGATGACATAACCATATTTTTGATAGTTGATATTGTTGTTGACACACACAATCATAGATGTAAAAATGATAAAGAGTAGAGTGCGAATGTTAGTAGATTTTCTCCATAGGACTATGAGATTCTATCCTCAATCAATAGTGTGTACCTCTCCTCAACATTCATAGAGTCAAAGAGAGAAATCCATTGGCAAAGAGAGAGAGAGAGAGTGAGAGAGAGAGAGAGAGAAAAATGGATTTTCATTTCTTAACCCTCACCCACGGTTGTGGCAAAATACATGAGGAACTTGAAGTTTATAGGGTGTGGAATATTGCAAGGACCCATTGTTATCTGAATCTTCCAATTTGTAAAAAGGTACAACGAATAGTTCATTCAAATGTTAAATATCTGGATCTACCTCAATGAGCTCATGCTTCACTAATGGCCACTATGGTTGATTGATAATAAAAATAAAAAATAGTTGTTTTGCCACTACATTGATACAAGAAGCTTTTGAGTGTATAATAAAAGGACTGTGGATCTCAAGGATGAGGAGCACAATCCAAGGCATAAGAAATTTGAAGAGATTAACAGACCATATGCAAACTTGGTAGCAAGAGTGATACATCAACGTTTTTGTTTCCTTCTAATGAATAGCTAAACACAACCACATAAGATTATCATGCAACTTATATCATATGTTAAAAGGAATTTGATCCCCCTATTAATCTACAACCATATATTTTGAATAGATTATTAAAGCATCAAATCTATTATAGAACAAATACCAATTCAGTAAAAGTATTGCTTTAACATTTTTTACTTATCATATATCATAATTTCATTGAAAATTGAGGGTGGAACATACTATCAATATACTCACAAAATATTTGGCATCTTTCATCATACATCACACCAAAAGACATCTAGCATTGTTGTTGAGGAGTTTAGACCTATCCCAAAATCAAGTGCTTGCCCTTAAATGAGGGACGTAAATAAAGCCCCAAGAAACCAGGCTCATATAATCCTTATAACTCCATGGGTTATACTTCATTTATTGTATGATGAAGATATAAAAGCCATGATATTGGAGAGACATCACCATCTGTTGAGAGTGATGGATGGATGCACTCAGGAAATCAGTTGGTGCTGCAAAACCTGCTTCACACCTGCCCTCTTTTTCTTTCAGATATGCTTAGTACACTTTCTTAGCTTCCAAATGACACAAAGAAACCATATATGTACTTTGGAAATGGTTTGAGTAAAGATCAAACCAAAACAGATAACTTGGTACTTCAAAATCAAGAAAAAACTTTCTATTCTTGTAGTGATACCTGCTCAGACTTTTACTCAGTGTGTCTAGCACACTTAAAATTGGAACAATTCCTTTTGGGAGTATCATATACCTTAGTAAGCTACCAATCACAAGTGGAATCACTTCAATTGATAAACTATGCACTGAGAAATAAGTTTAGCAAAATTATAATCACCCCCGACTTTTTAGGAACTCTGCAGACACAGACCAATGTGCACTTCGAAGTGGATTTCTCCCAAATGGCTGAATGAAATGCTTTGAGATTTTGTATGCTTGTAGTAGACTTTGAGCTGGTTCCAATGAGCTATAGATCACTTGATTTGGTTCAGTAGATCCAGAGATATGCTTCTTTGAAGTTGACAGACTTGGAGTAGAGCACTCAGACAAAACAGAGATGATGAATGTATACTTCTATTGATATATGTGTTTGTACAATCTCATTAGCTTAACAAGCATAGCTAAATGAGGTATTGTGGTGTTGGCTATGGAGTAACCTTCACACACAATGAGTTACAATAAAGATATGCCTCGGGGAGTGAGCTAGAGTGTCTATATATCCCGCGACTTTTTTCTTCATCTTTTATAGAAGTTTTGAGATCATTTGAATTTGAATTTCAAACTTAGGCTCCCTTGAATCTCTCCTCTAAAAGTAAGGAGATATTCTCTCTATCTCAACATTCAAATTTCCACGACTAATGAGGTAGGTGGATGACTTTAAGTGGTTACAAACAAATGACAAGTCACTTAGACTTTTACAAGGGGTAAAGAGGTAAGAACATATAAGCATATGTTCATGTGAGCCTTGTTTTAAGTGAAGCCTTGATAATCCTTTATCCATGCTAATCTTCAATGAGTCCAAGGTTCCAAGCCAATGTGTGTAGGCTTGTCTAGCACCAACAGCTCCCCCTCAAGCCAAACACTTTGGCTTAAGTCTTCTTCTTCATTCTTCAATTACTTCCTGCAATCCAATCATAGATTTGAATCTGCATAACTTGTTTCCATCCAATGCCTTTGTAAGTAAATCTGCACATTGCATATTAGTAGATACATATGTCAATTGTATATCTTTACTTAGCAATTTCTCTCTCACATAGTGGTAATGAACCTCTATGTGTTTTGTTCTGGCATGATAAATTGGATTTGCTGCAAGGTGAAGAGAGCTAGTGTTGTCTCCAAAGATAATAGGTGGTCTTGTGAATATACCTAACTCTGTATATAGAAGCTTCAACCAGATAGCTTCTTGAGTGGCATTGGCAAGCCCTCTATACTCTGCTTCAGTGGATGACAATGCCACTGTAGGTTGCTTCTTAGCTGACCAAGAGATAGGCTTATCTCCTGCAAAGCAAATATAACCTGAGCTGCTTCTCCTATCATCCTTGCATCCTGCCCAATCTGCATCTGAGTAAACCTTTATGTCAATATCTGATGTAAAAGGAAAATACAAACCATGACTTTGTGTTCCCTTCAAATACTTCATGATCTTCTTTGCTCCCTCTAGGTGAGGTACCCTTGGTTTGTGCATGAATTGACTAAGCACACTTACTCCATATGCTATGTCAATTCTTGTCAAGGTAGCATAGTTTAAGCTACCTACCATACTTTGGTATCCTGTAATGTCTTTGATTTCTTCTCCTTCATGAGCACTTAGCTTTTGGTTAACCTCCATTGGAGTAGTAGATACCTTAGCATCCTGCAAACCAAACTTCTTGACCATATCCTGTACATACTTCTTTTGAGTGATGTAGATACCTGAGTTTGTGTAGATCAATTCAAGACCTAGGAAATATTTTAGTAATCCAAGATCACTAATCTTGAATTCTTTCATCATCTGTCCTTTGATGTGTCTAATCCCATTGACATCATTACCTGTAATGATGATGTCATCAACATAAACACATAAGTAGATTACCTCTGTACTACTTCTCTTTATGAATAGAGAAGTGTCTGCTTTGCTCATCACAAATCCTTGGTCTAGAAGGTAGGTGGTCAATCTGTAGTTCCATGCTCTAGGTGCCTGCTTCAAACCATACAGAGCCTTCTTCAATTTACAAACATAATGTACCTTTTTTGGATCTTCATAGCCAGGTGGTTGTGACATGTAGACTTCTTCAGATATCCATCCATTCAAGAATGCATTCTTCACATCCAATTGGTACATGTTCCAATTCTTGGATGCAGCTACACTCACCAAAACTCTGATAGTTGGCATCTTGGCCACAGGAGAAAATGTCTCCTCATAATCAATGCCTTGGGTTTGTGCAAAACCCTTGGCTACTAACCTAGCTTTGTACCTGTTAATTGTTCCATCTGAATTCTTCTTCAACTTGTAGATCCATTTGGATCCTATTACCTTCATAGAATCTTTCTTGGGTATCAAGTCCCAAGTATCACTCTCTTTGAGAGCTTCTATCTCCTCATCCATGGCTTCTCTCCATTCTGGCTTTGTAATTGCTTCTTCATAGGTACCTGGTTCTTCATTCAACAAGTCTTTTGCAAGATATACAGAATGTTTAGTTACAAGTGATGTGTCATACCCAAATCTGATAGGCTTCTTCTTCTCTCTCTGAGATCTCCTCATTGCTTGAGTAGAAGTTTCTGGCTTATCTTCTAATTGCTTCATCTTCATTTTTCCTTTGGATTTCCAAGCCTTGAACTCTTCAAGGTTTATTGTATCATCATCTGAGCTTGAATCTTCTTGCTGAGTTGGCTCTTCCTTGGTAAGCTTTGGAAAATCTTCCTCCATGTCATAGGGTAGACTTACTTTCCTGCATTCATTCTCATACCAAGAATCATTCTCATCAAATATGACATCTCTGCTTACCTTGAACCCTTTGTTTGTGGGGTTATAGAATCTGTATCCCTTTTGGTTCAAATCATAACCAATGAAGATACATTTTTCAGCCTTTGGATCTAGCTTTCCTCTTACCTGTGAGGGAATATGCACATATGCAACACAACCAAAGATTTTGCAATGATCCAGAGAGGGTCTCTTACCATGCCATGCTTCATATGGTGTCATGCCATCAAGTGATTTGGATGGCAACCTATTGATGAGATAAGTGGCTGTGGATACACTCTCTGCCCATAGGTAATTTGGCAACTTTTTCTCATTAAGCATAGACCTAGCTGTTTCCACTATAAGTCTATTCCTTCTTTCTGCTACCCCATTTTGTTCTGGTGAGTACCTTGTAGTGATCTCCCTTTTGATGCCTCTTTCCTGCAAGAAATCTTCAAACTCATTGGAGAAGTACTCTCCTCCACCATCTGATCTTAGCCTCTTCAAGCTTCTACCTGTTTGATTCTCAACAAGTGCAAGATACCTCTTGAAACAATTAAACACTTCATCTTTATGCTTCATAAAGTATAAAATTGTCCACCTGCTATAGTCATCAATAAAGGACACATAATATCTTGAACCAGAAATGGAAGGGTCCTTGCTAGGTCCCCAAACATCTGTGTGTACCAAGTCTAGGTAGTCTTCATGCATGAAACCTTTCCTTGAGTAGGGTAATCTATGAGACTTACCAAATTGACATGATCCACATTTGTAAATCATGTGTTGCTTGGATACATTAGGTATCCCAAGCACACATTGATCCCTGCACATTTGCTTAAGAGTTCTTTCTCCTATGTGCCCTAATCTCTTATGCCATATCTCTAACTCTGAAAGTGTCTGATCCTTGTAGTTATACAAAGCAATGTTTTTTGTATCTTCTAGCTCAAATGTAAATAATCTACCTGATTTCTCCCCTTTGGCTATCCTTCTGAATCCTTGTTTTGGGTCCTCCACATATGCTCCATGTTGTGTGAATCTGACCTGCAAACCTTTCTCCACAATCTGACCAACACTCATTAAATTCTTAGTTATTGTTGGTACATAGAGTACTCTGCTTAGTAGGTTCTGATTACCATCACATGTCTTCACATTTCCAATTTTGACAACAGAGTGTTTAGTGTCATCACTTGTTTGTACCTGATGTTTGCCCTTGGGCTCTTCCAAATCAGAAAGTAGTGCCACATTGCCAGCTACATGGTTAGAACATCCTGAGTCAATGTAAAATAAATGATCATCATTTGTACCTATCTTGGAGGTCATGTTCATGATCAATAAGGAGTCATCCTGCTCCTCTGTGTAGTTGTTGTAGTCTCTTCTATTTCTGAATCCACCTTGGTAGCTTCCATTGTGGTTGTTGTTGTAGTTGTTGTTGTATTGGTTGTTGTACCCATTGTAGCTTTGATGTTGGTTGAATCTGCCTCTTCCTTGAGAGTATCCACCTCTTGAGTAGCCTCTTCCTCTCTGATTTTTGTAGTTCTTGTAGCATTCATCTGTGGTATGATTGGACAATCCACAGATGTTGCAAGGTGATGAGTTGTAGGGTCTCCCCCTACCTGACTTACCTCCTCTGCCTCTTCCTCTAGATGACCTACCTCTCCCTGCATAATTAGCTTGAGAGGTAGAGCCCTCTTCATCCTGTTTCTTCTTGCCTTTATCTTTAACTTTCTTATCAGTATAGAGAGCAGAGGGGTTATTACCTTTTGATTGATCTCCAGCTTTGGTGAACTTTGCTTCATGTGTAAATAGTTGGCCCATGAGTGTTGTGAGATCAGGGGTATGCATGTCCATGTAGAGGTCCATTGCAGTGGTGAAACTTTCCCACTTATCATCTGCCTTGAGTCCATTTGTCACTTGCCTGACTATTTGCTCTTCTTCAATTTCCTCTCCAATGCTTGCTAGTTGGTCTGCCACATCTTTGATCTTTGTCACATACTCTGAGACTGATTGCTTGGGCTGCTTCCTAAGGGTTGTGAACTCAATCCATAATTGGTTCTTCCTAGCCCTTGTGTTGGAAGAAAAGTAATTTGACAAGGTTTCCCAAGTCTCTTGGGAAGTCTTACAGTTCCTTACATGAGGTAAAAGAAAGTCAGATATAGAGTTTAAGAGATAAGACCTTGCCAAAGCATCCTTTGCACACCATTGGTTGAGTCTTTCATGTTCATCCTTTGTAGGTAGTCCTCTAGTCTTGAATGAGGGCAACTCCTCATCTCCTGATATGTATCCAAATAGACTTCTCCCTTGTAGATAGGTCTTCATTCTTAATGACCAAGCTTGATAATTGTTTCTGTCCAATTTGTCAATGAAGGAAGGGAAACCATCACCCATATTTACCTTCTTTGCTCTGATACCACTGTTGAGAGTGATGGATGGATGCACTCAGGAAATCAGTTGGTGCTGCAAAACCTGCTTCACACCTGCCCTCTTTTTCTTTCAGATATGCTTAGTACACTTGCTTAGCTTCCAAATGACACAAAGAAACCATATATGTACTTTGGAAATGGTTTGAGTAAAGATCAAACCAAAACAGATAACTTGGTACTTCAAAATCAAGAAAAAACTTTCTATTCCTGTAGTGATACCTGCTCAGACTTTTACTCAGTGTGTCCAGCACACTTAAAATTGGAACAATTCCTTTTGGGAGTATCAATATACCTTAGTAAGCTACCAATCACAAGTGGAAACACTTCAATTGATAAACTATGCACTGAGAAATAAGTTTAGCAAAATTATAATCACCCCCGACTTTTTAGGAACTCTGCAGACACAGACCAGTGTGCACTTCGAAGTGGATTTCTCCCAAATGGCTGAATGAAATGCTTTGAGATTTTGTATGCTTGTAGTAGACTTTGAGCTGGTTCCAATGAGCTATAGATCACTTGATTTGGTTCAGTAGATCCAGAGATATGCTTCTTTGAAGTTGACAGACTTGGAGTAGAGCACTCAGACAAAACAGAGATGATGAATGTATACTTCTATTGATATATGTGTTTGTACAATCTCATTAGCTTAACAAGCATAGCTAAATGAGGTATTGTGGTGTTGGCTATGGAGTAACCTTCACACACAATGAGTTACAATAAAGATATGCCTCGGGGAGTGAGCTAGAGTGTCTATATATCCCGCGACTTTTTTCTTCATCTTTTATAGAAGTTTTGAGATCATTTGAATTTGAATTTCAAACTTAGGCTCCCTTGAGTCTCTCCTCTAAAAGTAAGGAGATATTCTCTCTATCTCAACATTCAAATTTCCACGACTAATGAGGTAGGTGTATGACTTTAAGTGGTTACAAACAAATGACAAGTCACTTAGACTTTTACAAGGGGTAAAGAGGTAAGAACATATAAGCATATGTTCATGTGAGCCTTGTTTTAAGTGAAGCCTTGATAATCCTTTATCCATGCTAATCTTCAATGAGTCCAAGGTTCCAAGCCAATGTGTGTAGGCTTGTCTAGCACCAACACCATCTGCATGGACATGGACACAACAATGTGGATGCATGGAGTTATGCATATCTACATGGTACACTATCTACTCACAATTTCCATAAAGTTGAAGATGTAGAGGATATATACAATTTCTTCAACAAGACATCCAATCATGATGAAGAGTGATATGGAGAAGTGGCCATCTCTTGAACTTAAGACCATGAACATAATGAGGTACCACAAAGTTCACCATAAATCACTGGAATTAATGATGATGATCCCTAGCAAGAAGTAAATCAAATGAAAAATCCTATAGGTTTTTGAATGATTTCCAACAATATCGACTAACAACTATCAATTGGGCATCTTCTTCCATTGCCTCCATCTCCAAAAAGTAACATTGAAATATTTCCCATGGATATTCCTCTTTCATACTCTACATCAATAACAACAATGTATATGGACATTTTTCTATGTCACCGCCAACAACACCACCTCCTTTAAGAATGCAATAAACTCTTGATCCAATTAGGAACACATCATTGATCAAAAGGAGGACTTGATGGTGCCTGAAGGGGGGGGATTTCTTACAAGCTCCAACCCAAGTGGGCCCCGCATGAGGGCGATGAGAGGGTGATTAACCTTCTCTGTAATGCAACCTAGGATTCAATCAAGCTTCCCCTGCTTTGTGGGATTTGGGGGGTCCCGTGGGCACTAGTCCCCTTCTATTGTACCTTTGTTTCTTAATTTAATTCAAGTCCGGGAGAGTAGGCTATTGCCGAACTTCCTTTATATTAAAAAAAAAATTAGGAACACATCATTGAAATTTAAGCATCCTTTAAAAACTTTGATTCCTATGAATTAAGGAAAGGATTTCGAGTCCTCTTTGCTACAATGTATTCAATTCACTATATGGCTTCAAGTAAATGTCAACAATTAAAGCCCTCCATAAAAATGATGATGCACAAAGCAATGGGCGTGCAATTCACAATAGCTAAAAATGGAAAAAATCTTGTGGAAGCACATATCATAAGAGTAGTATAATGAGATTACCAACCAATTTGAAGAGCTACTACACAAGCATGAGAATGTAGTAGAAGATCATTCGAGACTACAAAAGTATCATCACACTTGTTATATCACGACTTGGAAACAACTCACAAAGATATCATGAAAATTTATGATAGACTAGAATATGCTTATTCAAAACTATAGAAGAAATATGAGTTAGACCAAAGAGAAAACCTACATGTCAAATAAAATGTTCTTTGCTAGAAAATCTCAAGTAAATGAAGAAACTAAGGTTTGGAAACAATGGTCTACTATGATAACTAATCTTTGACCGACTGCCTTGTTGTAATGTGAAATTCCCCAAACTCTCATGAACTCAAACCAGCATGAAGCATAACATCTGCAATCCATATTGTTAATATGGGATGATAGTTGGTAGTCTGAAGATCCCTATTCTTATGCACACCACTCAAGAAAGATACATGCACACAAGCACACAGATGCATGCAAACCTCTCTCGGGAGCAAGGCAATACAAGCTCCAAGAAAATCAATTCCATTCACAAGACTAGAGAAGAATACAAAGATAACCCTAAAAAATGAGATCCCAATTTCTTTTATGGATATCATTAAAGTTGGGCCCTATTCACATTCTAATGTCCATCCTAATTTAAAATTGTTCATAAACCTTGGTTTCACCTAGGATTCAAGTTCCGAAAAATATGGGAACATTCTAGTAGCTTAGGCTATTGCTTCACAAGCTTAGAGACTCTTTGGCTTGCACAAAAGTGAGTATCTATGCAAAAAATGGATTTTGACATATTCCAATATGTGTAAATAGTCACATTGATGGTAATTCAAAAGAATTATGGCCCCCACTTGGAACTTTTGTTTCTTTGGAATCTCCACCTACCTGTTTAGCTTTCATTTTCACAATCCCATCCATATTCTTGTCCTTTTCTTTGTTTATAATTTCTTCTATGAACTTTTACTTCAACAATCACCCTCCTAGATTTTGTGGTCCTTGAAAGATGTTGATGCCAATGTCTTTGGGAATGCATGGGCATTAACACACCTTGAGGTTGTAGGGTTCCTACTGGACAAGACTTGTGGGTGTACTAAGTGTAGTGCTTGGAGAAAAAGAGAAGAGTGTCTTGTGCATGACCTTGTAGAATAGCCCTATGCATGCCTATACTAAAATGAAGTAAAAAGAAATGGTGTAAAATGGAAACATTCTTGAGTAGAGTGCTCAAGTTGTTAGTAGATAAGGCATCTTATTTTGAAGATTGGAAATATTTCAGCTAAGAAGTGTGGTTGCCTTTTGTGAAGAGAGATGGTGGATGCAATCCAAAGATGAGTTGGTGCTGCTACAACCAGCTTCACACTAGCCAACTGAGACTTCAGAGTTGATTAGTAGACCCTTTGAGCTTCCTAAATCCACCAAAATATCAGCCAAGTACTTTGGAACATGTATCCCAAAAGTTTCACTCAAGACATACTAGTTGTGAAATGACTAGCTCCCAAAACTTGCTATTTTTGGACATACACCTGCTGGAAAAACTGAGCAGTGCTCTCAACCTGGTAGGAATTAGATAAATTCCTTTTGGACATAGCAAATAGACTTAGCAAGCTTCCCAATACAAGTTAAAACACTTCAAATGATGGACTGAGCACTGACAACAAATTTTTGCAAAGTCTGGAACATGCCCGCCATTCTCGAGGCTCTGCAAAGATAGACCAAGAGCAGTAAAATGCAGATATCTCCCAAACTATTAATCCAATGACCATGAAAATTTGTAGGTAGAAACTAGACAGTAGATTTGTGCAATGCATGTTAAAACATTGAAAACGATTGAGTAGAACTCGAGATATGACCTTCTAAAGTTACTACTCTGAGTGAGTATAGCAGAGAACAAAATAGAAAAGTAGATAATGACAAATGTATAGATTCATATATGATTACAACCACATTGGCAATGAATATTTGCAAAATGGGAGTAGAATGATAGAGCTATGGAGTAAGCTCTTCAATCTCTACAAAATGACATGAAATGGTCACGTACAAGGCTTGCTAATTGCCTCTTCCTTCTTGCTCTTTTTATAGCTATTCTTGGAGGGAGTTTTGAATTCGAATTCGAATGGCTCCACCTAAAAGTGATCCCCAAAGTTATGAGATATTCCCTCAACTCAAAAATTTGTGGTTTTAGGTAGTTAGATCCACGACTTTGCTTTTACATCATGGATGAGGTAAGCCATCCTTTTCCTTTTTCTTTTTCACAATTACAAGAGATACAATGTACTCTTTTACAAGAGATGTTCACATGACTACACATGTGACTTACAAATGATCATAATATCAAGCATATCAAGCATGTAGGCTTGGGTAAAATGCACCAACAGCTCCCCCTCAAGCCTAACATGCTTGGCCTCCAAATAAGTCTTCAATTGTCCTTGATTTCCTGCAATCATGAACTTGAATCTACTTAACTTTGTACCATCAAGAGCTTTAGTCAACATGTATGCACATTGCATATCTGTAGAGACATAGGATAGTTGAATATCCTTGCTCATTAGCTTCTCCCTTACATAATGGTAGTGGACTTCAATATGCTTGATTCTAGCATGGTATACCGGATTAGCTGCAAGATGTAGTGAGCTTGTGTTGTCACTAAAAATGTGAGGTGTTGAAGAATGAAGTCCAAGATCTGTGTACAAAGACTTTAACAACATGATTTCTTGAGTTGCATTAGCCAAACCTCTATATTCGGCTTCAGTTGAAGATAATGCCATGATTGGTTGCTTCTTGGATGACCAAGAAATGATTTTTGAACCTACAAATGATATATACCCGGATGTGCTTCTTCTATCATCTCTAGATCCGGCCCAATCTGCATCTGAGTAGACCTTTAGCTCAATATCTGAAGTAAATGAATAAAACAAACCTTCATTCATAGTCCCCTTTAGGTACTTGAGGACTCTCTTGGCCGCTTCCATATGTGATCTTCTCGGCTTATGCATAAACTAACTCAATATGCTAACACTATAGCATATATCCACCCTTGTGAGTCTTGCATAGTTCAAACTTCCAACCAATCTTTGATAGTTTGTGATGTCTTCAACTGGCTCTCCTTCATAAGCACTAAGCTTATGATTTTTCATAGGTGTACCTCCACACTTGGTATTTTCCATCTTGAACTTGACAAGCATGTCATGCACATACTTCCTTTGTGTGATGTATATACCTGAATCTGTGTAGATCAACTCCAATCCAAGAAAATAAGTGAGTGGTCTGAGGTCACTTATTTTGAACTCCTCCTTCATTTGAGTCTTTACCTATTTGATTCCTTCAAGATCATTGCATGTGATAATAATATCATCAACATACACACATAAATAGATCACTTCAGATCCATTCCTCTTTATGAACAAAGTGGTATCCGCCTTGCTAGATTTGAATCCTTGGTCCTACAAATAAGTCACCAATCTGAAATTCCAAGCTCTTGGAGATTGCTTCAATCCATACAAAGCTTTCTTTAATTTGCATACATAGTTAGGATGATGTGCATCCTCATATCCAGGAGGTTGTGCCATATACACTTCCTCAGAAATCCATCCATTCAAGAAAGCATTCTTTACATCAAGTTGATAGAGCTTCCAATTTCTAGATGCAGCAAGACTAATGAGAACCCTAATTGTAGGCATTTTTGCAACAGGAGAGAAAGTCTCCTCATAATCAATATCATGGGTTTGAGCAAACCCTTTAGCAACTAACCTTGCTTTGTGTCTTTAGCAACTAACCCTCTAGACTAGGTCTTCTTCCATTCCACACTTCATATGGAGTTGTTCCATCTAGTGACTTAGATGGAAGTCTATTTATGAGATATGTGGCTGTCGACACAGCCTCTGTCCATAGGTAGTTTGGCAATCCCTTTTCGTTGAGCATGGACCTTGCAGCTTTGACAATAGCTCTGTTTCTCCTCTCTGTTACACCATTGAGTTCAGGTGTATACCTTGTAGTGACTTCCCTTTTAATGCCTCTTTCATGCAAGAAGGCATCAAATTCGGAAGAGAAGTATTCTCCTCCACCATAGGATCTGAGTCTTTTCAAAGTCCTACCTGTTTGGTCTTCAACAAGAGCAATATACTTCTTAAAGCAATTAAACACTTCATCCTTGTGCTTCATGAAAAACAGAATGGTCCACCTGCTACAATCATCTATGAAAGACACATAATCTCTTGAGCCTGATATAGATGGCTCCTTACTTGGACTCCACACATTCGTGTGCACTAGATCCAAAGGATTTTGATACATATATCCTTTCTTATTGAAAGGTTGTCTATGAGCCTTGCCGAGTTGACAAGCTTCACACTTATTAATCATGTGTTGCCTTGTGATATTAGGTAAACCAAGTACACTTTGGTCCCTGCAAATTTGTATGAGTGTTCTCTCACCAATGTGAGCAAGACTTTTGTGCCATATCTCCAACTCTGTTAGAGTTTGAGATCCATAGCTAAACAAAGCTATGTTCTTTGTATCTTCCACTTCAAAAGTGAAAAGCCTTCCTATCTTTTCTCCTTTGGCAATCCTTCTAAAGCCTTGCCTTGGGTCTTCAACATATGCTCCAAATCGGTTGAATCTAACATGCAATCCTTTTTCAGCAATCTATCCAACACTTATTAAATTTTTGGTAATTGTAGGGACATACAAGACTTTGCTTAAGAGGTTCATATTCCCATCTGATGTCTTCACATTACCTATCTTCTCCACTAAGTGCTTTGTGTCATCTCCTGTCTGCACTTCATGCTTGTTATGAGGATCTTCCAAATCAGAAAGTAAAGCCACATTTCTTGCTACATGGTTTGAGCATCCCGAATCAATGTAAAATATGTGATCATCATCATTACCCTTCTTCACTGATAGATTCATAATCAATAATGAATCTTCTTGACTTTGGTCCTCTTCATAGTTATTGTAATCTCTTCTTCCTCTATGGCCACTTTGATAGTTGTTGTTGTTGTTGTTGTTGTTGTTGTTGTTGTTGTTGTAATTGTTGTTGTAGTAGTTGTTGTTGTTGTAGCCTCCATTGTATCTGCCTCTATTTGATCCATAGCCACCTCTATTGAATCCTCTTCCTCTTGAGTTCCTCAGGTTCTTGAAACATTCTTCAGTAGTATGATTAGATAAGCCACATATATTGCAAGGTTGAGATGATTGGAATCTCCCCCTGCCTTGCTTTCCACCTCTGCCTCTTCCTCTAGCTCTTCCTCTACCTGCAAAGTTTGCTTGGAAAGAGCTACCTTCATCTTCATTCTTCCTATTCTTTGACTTGTCCTTGACCTTAGCTTTATCAGAATATAAGGCAGAAGTTTGATTACCTCTTGAGGACTCACCACCTTTGCTAATCTTTGCTTCATGAGTGAAGAGTTGGCCCATGAGTGTGTTGAGGTCGGGTACATGCATATCCATGTATAAATCCATGGCTGTTGTGAATGACTCTCACTTGTTGTCTGCTTTGATTCCATTTATGATTTGTCTAATGATTTGCTCCTCTTCAATTACCTCTCCAATGCTTCCAAGTTGGTCGTAAATCTCCTTCATCTTTGTGACATAATCAGTCACACTTTGCTTCGGGCTTTTCTTCATTGTTGTGAACTCATCCACAATTGGTTCTTCCTTTCTTGAGTGTTGGAAGAGAAGAAAGAAGCAAGTGCATTCCAGGTCTCTCTTGATGTCTTGCATCCCTTGACAAGAGGTAAAAGAAAATCAAAGATTGATTTTAGAATATAGGACCTTGCAAGTGCATCCTTGGAACACGAATTTGAAAGTCCTTCCACTTCTTCATGTGATGGTTGTCCTTTGCTCCTCATGGTTGGCATTGCTTCATCTCCGGATATGAATCCATATAGATTCCTCCCTTGAAGGTAAGCCTCCATCCTTAGAGACCATGCCGGGTAGTTTTTTTGATCCAATTTGTCAATTGTTAATGGAAATCCATCTCCCATGTTGCTTGACTATGCTCTGATACCTCTGTGAAGAGAGATGGTGGATGCAATCCAAAGATGAGTTGGTGCTGCTACAACCAGCTTCACACTAGCCAACTGAGACTTCAAAGTTCATTAGTAGACCCTTTGAGATTCCTAAATCCACCAAAGTATCAGCCAAGTACTTTAGAACATATATCCCAAAAGTTTCACTCAAGACAGACTAGTTGTGAAATGACTAGCTCCCAAAACTTGCTATTTTTGGACATACACCTGCTGGAAAAACTAAACAGTGCTCTCAACCTGGTAGGAATTAGATAAATTCCTTTTGGAAATAGCAAATAGACTTAGCAAGCTTCCCAATACAAGTTAAAACACTTCAAATGATGGACTGAGCACTGAGAACAAATTTTTGCAAAGTCTGGAACATGCCCACCATTCTCGGGGCTCTGTAGAGATAGACCAGTGAGCAGTAAAATGCAGATATCTCCCAAACTATTAATCTAATGACCATGAAAATTTGTAGGCAGAAACTAGACAGTAGAGCTATCCAATGCACGTTAAAACACTAAAAAAGGTTGAGTAGAACTCGAGATATGACCTTTTGAAGTTACTGCTCTGAGTGAGTATAGCAGAGAACAAAACAGAGAAGTAGATAATGACAAATGTATAGATTCACATATGATTACAACCACATTGGCAATGAATATTTGCACAATGGGAGTAGAGTGGTAGAGCTATGGAGTAAGCTCTTCAATCTCTACAAAATGACATGAAATGGTCATGTACAAGGCTTGTTAATCGCCTCTTCCTTCTTGCTCTTTTTATAGCTATTCTTGGAGGGAGTTTTAAATTCGAATCTGAATGGCTCACCTAAAAGTGATCCCCAAAGTTAGGAGATATTCCCTCAGCTCAAAAATTCGTGTTTTAAAGTAGTTAGAGCCACGACTTTGCTTTTACATCATGGATGAGATAAGCCATCCTTTTCCTTTTTCTTTTTCACAATTACAAGAGATAAAATGTACTCTTTTACAAGAGGTGTTCACATGACTACACAAGTGACTTAAAAATGATCATAAAATCAAGCAAATCAAGCATGTAGGCTTGGGTAAAATGCACCAACACCTTTGACATGTTGATTTATAGAATCTCCTTGCACTCAAAATTGGTAAGTCTAATAGCTTAAGCCTAGAAAACTCTGACACAAATTAGCATAGTTGCAATGTGCATTAGCTATAGGGGAACTTCATGATATTCTCTAATAATAACCATGAATTTTGTTGTTGGGGTTGTATGAAGATTAAATTCTTGACTTGAGTAACCAAATTTGATAGATTTCTCCTGGGCAATTTCTGTGTTGTCTGTGATTATGTTGCTTGGTCTTTTCAGTCCATTATTGTTGCTTGTTGGAATGCATGATTCTTCCTTGACATCATTTTCTTTTGCACCTTGGTGGGTTGACTATCCCTTGCTGATATGGATGTAAAGGTCTTCACAATCTAGATTTGATAATGATTACTTTGATTTGTAGTAAGATGTTTAGGCACCCAAATAACACATATGGTGGGTCCTTGCCAATACTAATCCTATGAGACCTTCCTTGATATCTACACTTGATAACCCTTTTATGCATCTTAGAACGTCTCCTTCTCTGAGTGTGCTCTGATGGACCACTTGTTTTAGTTGCTTGAGCCAAATGGATTTTTGGTATCCACATAAAAATTTCTTTCAGATAAGCATGAGACTCTTCCTTTAGAACCCATATTTGTGTAATTGTACCATACAAATTCAAGCCAATGATTGATGTGTCCACTTATAATGTGAAATATTCTTTATTCTATTGTTCTTCCATTTAGATTGAGAATTTTTTATCAAGATGTAGATGATTATATTTCATATCGACTCTTCTCGTATAGGCTCTTCATTTCTAGTTGGAAGAGGATGGCTCATGTCCTAGGGAGTGTAACAACTTCTACAAATAGTTTAGAAGAGAAACTTGGACTCCCCCTGCTTACTAGCATCATAAGGTAATATTGTATTTTCAAGGGAGTCTCCATGATCTTTGTGATCATGATTATATACCTATATCTCCTCAAGTATCGAGGATACGAGAATCTTCAATCCAAGAAATAATCCCAAACTTGTGCAAATATGTATCTAACTAGTCCTCAAATTCTAGATCAATATCTAATCTTGGATTGTAAAAATTCAAAGGCGACTTCTTCTTCTTCTAATGATTGATCGAGAATGAGGTTAGAAACATAATTGTTGTCCTAGTCCATGTAGTCTTTTGGGAAATCAATTTTGTTTTTTATCTTTTTGAGCTTATGGTAATTTCTTTGAAACCCAAAGTTTCTTCTATGATGTTGTTTATGATATTCATGAGAATCTAGGTTTTTTATATGAACTCTTCTATGTGAAGGATTCACTTTTCTACTATATTGTTTTTATCCTTGGTATTAACGGACTTTCCTTTGGCATTTATGGATATTCTTTTTGCACCTCTTTCTTGCAAGGAGGATTTTCCTTTGAGAGTTATGGTTTTTCTTTTGGGTTGAGGGTTACTATTGATTGTTCCACCTTTGGAGATGGAGGATTCGTATTTCTCTTTTGGATGTGTTGGTCGTCTAGGAGCAAACTAGTATCTCACTAAAGTCCCTATAGATCTTTGATGTAGAATTTGCATTGTCTAGGATTATAGGGTGATTGCATAAAATTGGCAATAGACATAATGCAAGTTGATACACAAAATGTGGATTTGATATGAAATGCAAAACAAAAATTTTTTCACAAGATGCATTGTGCACGTATCTCATTAGGTGATATAGTCGAATCCATGCTTAAATTATGTATGGCCAAAAAGACCAATACATACTTTACTAATATTTTGCACAATTTTCCCACATAAGATGCCATTGTATATGTTTCATCTATTCATCACTAACCCATGATTGTAATGAAATTGAAAAAAAAATGATAAGGTAAAGCAAAAAAATAGATAGATTATAAAATAGGTCATTCCAATGAAAATGTAGGAAGGTGACATGCTATGAAGACTTACAAGAACAATGGTAACATGTGTATCAAAAACTTCAATTGTTACATTGTTACTATTGGGAAAATTTATTCTAGTTAATTAATGCTTGAATAATAAAAGCATTGAAGTGCTTATTCTCCAAGAGATGGCACCAAAATAGTAAGGAGTTGTCAAATATTGTTCTACAGAGACCACTCCATGTGTGTGTGGCACAAGGGCTAGCCATAACCAAGGTCCCAAGCTCTAGGGATATCCTAAGGTATTCAATGGTAATGGGGATGAGTATTGCATGATGGCCACATGGTGACACTAGATCACTCCAAAGAATTACTATTTTGGATGCAAGAGGATATATTGGATGGGAGGGGAAAGGCACGCACACCATTCACAAGTCTTGTTTTCAAATATTCAAGGAGAGTTTTAGCTTGTCTAATATTTTGGTATTCAAAGCAATTTTGGAAAAATCCTTGAGTTATTCATGCATGAATTTTTTGAGCCGCATCAAAATTGCACCAACCAACATCGTCTTCATCAAAGGAGGCACCGAGCACTATTGTGTGACTAAGGAGGAGTCCATCATCCTAGTATTGCAAAAGAGGAGTAGTTTTGACCCCCTATGAGGAGTGATGATCCCCCCAAGGAGGGCCACATGCCCACAATGCTCGTCAAATGATAGCAAACCAGAGCAGACCCATGGATGGCCACTCACGAGTGCTCCAAGACTGATCTAGGAGACACAATGAGCTCATTCACTCTCCTCTTCTCTTTGTGTTGAGGAAACTCTAAGAAGATACCTTATTTATACCCGCTTTGGGCACTCAGAGCTTCATATGTGGGATAGAGAGAGCTACACAATTGCTCAACTGAGAAAGGGAGTCCATAGAAGCCAATTCAAACTTTTATTTGGCTTCCATAGCCAAAGCTTCTCTACCATAGCGTATATGATCACTTATCTTCACTCAAATGGGCATATCTCACTCATTTGGTATCCAAATTGAGTGATTTTACTCTCCTTAGATTCCATCTATCCATGAATGGTTAGAAGCATTCATTTGGACCCAACTTTAGACTTGTATAGAGCTCCAAAGTCGGTTGTTCAACAACAAAGACCCTAATACAAGCATCTTTTCGACACAATAGCCATCAAGATACTCTTGGAGACTCAAAAGGAGTGTGTTTTGACTGTAGAGAGTACGCACGCAGAAGCAAAATGAAAAGTAAAGTACTCTCACAAAACAAAGAATGTGTGAGATACAAAATGAGTAGACCATGAAATAGGTAAACTCATGTGGATTAGAAATGAGCTTGTCAAGAGCATGGAGTAGGCTCCTCAAGCTTCTAACCAAGTACAAATGAGGGGAGAGGCCCTCCTTATATAAATTTGGGAGGGGCTCTCAAAAGTACATCATATGTGGGATAAGTCTCCTAAAAGGAGAATGAATACAATTGGTAGAAGCACATGGCAAGGTACCCAAATACAAATGAAATACAATATAAAGTGGAAATAGACTAGAAATGGAGTGCCTCCTGGATACAAAATGGAGATGCACTCATGCGAATACAATTGTAGATGAAGTAGGAGCAATAATGTTGTCAACACCCCTCTCCAGCTCCATTTTGGATCGGCTGAATGTTGTAGAGGTCCACCAAGCGCTGAAGCGGAACCGGAGGTAGAGCCTTTGTGAACATGTCCGCCAGGTTCTCCTGAGAGGTACACTGCTCCAAGGTAATCTCTTGAGATATGAGCTTCTCACGGATGAAGTGGTACTGGATCTCGATGTGCTTCGTCCAAGCGTGGAACACTGGATTCTTGGCAATGGCCAAGGCTGACTGGTTGTCCATGTGAAGACATGTCGGAGTATCATGCAAAACACCAATGTCAGATAATAGACGTCGAAGCTAGATGGCCTCACATGCTGCAAAGCTCAATGCTCGGTACTCGGCCTCTGTGGATGATAGAGCAACTTTAGGCTGCTTCTTACTTGCCCAAGAGATAGGTCCTGAGCCAAGCAAGAATATATACCTAGAAGTAGACTGTCGAGAATCAGGATCACCAGCCCAACCTAAATCGGAATATCTGGCGAGTTCGATGCCCCTTCTATACCAAAGACCATGATGTCAGGTGAGGGCAAGGTAGCGAAGTAGTCTTTGAGCAGCATCCCAATGAGACTGCTGAGGCTGATGTGCAAACTGACTGAGTATACCAACTGCATAAGCAATATCTGGTCTAGTGTTGGCAAGATAGAGTAATGAGCCAACAAGTTGTGGATAGGTATGCACATCCACGAGTGATGATGAGTCCTCTAATGTAAGCTTGATGTTGGGATCAAGTGGTGTAGAGACTGAGCGACAGTAGTCCATGTTATATCTGGAAAGTAGATCAGAGCAGTACTTCTTTTGTGATAGGAATATACCTTCTTTTGTTTGCCAAACTTCCATGCCCAAGAAGTAGTGTAGTAAGCCAAGATCTATCATAGAGTACTCAAGATGAAGCTGTGTGATGATGAACTGGATGTGTTCTTTGTCTGAGCCTGTCAAGATCAAGTCATCTACATAGAGAATGATGATGGCTACTAAAGACTCCTTTTGATAGATATAGAGATTAGCATCAGCATTGCTTTTGTGAAATCCCTTGTCTTCAAAGAACTTGTGAATCTTTTCATACCAGGCCCTGGGAGCTTGCTTAAGTCCGTAAAGTGCCTTGTGAAGCTTGTAGACTTGATCTTCTTTGCCTTTGATCTTGAAGCCTTGAGGTTGTTCAACATATACTTCTTCTTAAAGGTCTCCATTGAGGAATGCACTTTTGACGTCCAACTGGTAAATGGGCCACTTAAAGTGAGCACTGAGTGCTAAGATGATTCTTATGGTTGTGAATCTTGCAGTAGGAGCAAAGGTTTCTTCATAGTCAATGCCATGTTATTGCTTGTATCACTTAGCTACCAATCTTGCTTTGTACTTGTCTAATGTGCCATTTGACTTGTACTTAACTTTATAAAGCCACTTAACTCCTATGACTTGATGATTTGTGGGCTTAGGTACAAGAGTCCAAGTTTTGTTCTTCTCTATTGCATCCATTTCAACTTGCATAGCTTCTTCCCACTCAGGTTGTCCTTGAGTTTCTTTGTAATTAGAGGGTTCTGGGATTTGTTGAATCTCATGCATTAAGGCATAATTGACATAATGACTTTGTTCTCGCTGTCTATTGTCAATAAGTCTTTGAGATCTTTTCAGATGACTTGAAGTACTTGCTTCTAAGTTGGAGTTTGGAAATACTGAGTCCCCCTCTGAAGTGTAGATAGGTGGATTAAGACTTGTACTTGAATCTTTTCTTGAATATGAGGAAGCTTCATTGAAGATTACATCCTTCGAAATGGTGATGGAGTGGTTTTCCATATCATATAGATGGTATGCCTTTGATTGGTCACTGTACCCTATGAATATGTGTTTCTTGGACTTTGATTGTAACTTGTTTCTATCTTCTTTTGGTACATGGACAAAAGCTTCACTACCAAAGACTCGAAAGTAATTCACATTTGGTTTTCTTCCATAGTATGCTTCGAAGGGTATTTTGTTGTGTAATGCACTTGTAAATCCTCGATTAAGAATGTGAACGGCAGTACGCACAGCTTCTGCCCAGAACTTGTAGGGTAGATCCTTGTGATGAAGCATAGTTCATGCCATTTCCATCACACTGCGTATCTTTCTTTTAGCTACTCCATTCTAGGATGGAGTGTGAGGCTGAGTGACTTGTCTTTTGATCCCTTTCTGGTTGAGAAAGTTATCAAAGTCATGATTGATAAACTCACCACCTCCATCTGATTTGATGGTTTTAACTTTAGTTGAAGCTTCATTCTTAACTTCCTTGATCCAAGTTTGAAACTTAGAGAATGTGTCTGCCTTTGACTTCAAAAAGTACACCCAAATATAGTGAGAGTGGTCATCTACTAGAAGATAAAAGTAGAGGGATCCACTCAGGGATGGGGTATTTATAGGTCCGCATAAGTCCATGTGGATATGGGCTAGTGGGTTCCTCGCTCGTGTTGAAGCTTCCTTGGGAACTGGGACCCTGTGTTGCTTGCCTTGGGTGCAAGCTTGGTAGACATCAGTAAGTTGCCCTATCTTTGGCAACCCCTTCACAAGTTGGGATCCTTTGGATGCTTGCCTAGATGTAAAAGCCTTTGATGATTGTTTCTTTTTATAGCAAAAATTTTCTAAGTGTCCTGATTTTCCATAAAAATTACAGGTGAACTTCTTCGATGAATTATGCAATCCTTGCTTAGATCCATTGCTAGCATGATGACTTGTGGTTTTGCCCTTATTGAATGGGCCTTTGGCCTTCATGGCAGATTCCTAGGAGGAAGTCGATTTGGCTCACGAGTCGTGAAGGAGCAATAGTCGACGAACCTCTTCCCAAGATAAGACTTGGCCGCGATTATACAAAGTTGTGACAAATGTCTCATATGACTTAGGTAACTTGTTAAGAAGCCTAATGGCCATGTCTTCACTAGAGATCTACCTACCCAGATTAGATGCTAATGTTAGCAAGAATAGGCAACCTGATGCTTGTAGATAAATAGGAGAGAGGAGTTGGTAGGAGTAGGTGCCCACTTTGCAATGAATCAGAGTCAATAGGATCATTGTTGCATCTTTTTCTAGATTGTGGAGAAGCTGATGACTTGAGGAAGTGGATTGCAGGCTTGCTCACCTTATTGCCAGATTAGTCAAATTGTCCTTGATGGAACGTGCGATAGTCAACTTGTCTTTGTCAAAACCCTCGTAGAATTATGCTATTCCCTCCTTGGAGGGGAGGCTCATAAAATTAGGATTGCCCATTGGGTGAATGTGAGACCGCACTCCAGAAGTAGAGTTTCTGGATTCGTTATGGTAGCTTTCTTCCTTGGTGAAGATATGCCTAGGTACATGAAAGCACTTCGTGGGGATTAAGTTCTGTTTTTTATTTGGATCTTCTTATATGAAGGGAAAATTATGATATTCTCCCTTATTAAGTTTTATACTAAGGAATGAATAAAAGTATTACTTGTACCAATGGTCTGGTTAGGACCGCTTCAGAGATGTACCAAAGTTGAGATGGGAGACTCGCTTTCGCCACGGCCCCTCTTGTGAGCCAATGCCCCTCCTTGGGGTATAGCGTGCCCTTCTCAAGCAACTTTAAAGATTTTTTAGGTAGTTTTAAAATGGTGAAATTCTCTAACATGGCCCATAGGTTCTTATCTTGTGGCCAAGTGGACTTGCCACTCCTTATCTAAGGGTGATTCTGGCGACACCGTGAAAAGTGTTGCTAAGAAATATATATAAGGTATCTTTCTAGATGATGAAGTCATGCAATAATGTTTCTTCTACCTTTGGTTTTTTGGAGGGGAGTCCTTTGGGCACCCATCCTCCCGACACCATAAATAAAAAAGAAGTATGATCTTCTGCATTAATGATATCTAAGAAGCATAATCTCTAGCTTACAATGTCTCTCTTATCTCGCTTCTTGTTGTTTTAAATTAGGCTTGCGCTAATGTGAATACTCGCCATACCTAAGGGATTGCTAATGACAAACATTCAAAATAATCAATCACTCGTATTAACATTAATTGTTGGTAACACAACTTTGTTTTTTACAATCAAAGCATTTTGTTCTCTTATACTCTTCAAGTTTTAGCCATGGAATGAGATTTTAATCAAGCTTGCTCATTTTAATATTTAAGTGTTAGTGTGGTTCAATCATATACTTGAGCAACAATTTTGTTGACTGATAATGGGGAATTTATTTACGTGTTTGAGATTGTTAGACATTGGTTTACAGAGACCATCACGTGTATGGGACAAGGGCTAGTCATAGCTAAGGTCCCTTGCTCGGGGGATATTCCAAGGTATTTAAAAGGTAATGGGAATGAGTGTGCATGATGGACACATGTCCATACTAGAGCATTCTAGATCATTGCTATTTGAGGTGTAAGAGGATATAAAGAATGGGAGGTGAGTTGCACACACAACTTGATACGTGTTCTTATTTTCAAATTGTCAGAACACTTGTTGCATTAGTTACAGCAAAAGGATGGACTTTGCATCAGATGGATGTGAAGAATGCTTTCCTACATGGTGAGTTACAAGAAGAAGTATATATGGACCAGCCACAAGGATATGAAGATTCAAAGCATCCAGAATATGTTTGCAGGTTGCAAAAGGCTTTGTATGGGCTGAAGCAAGCCCCTCGTGCATGGCATGCAAGGATTGCTGATTACTTAACCAGCATTGGGTTTTCTATGTGTGATGCGGATCACTCACTATATGCAAAGAAGGTTGATGATGGCATCACTATTGTGGCTATTTATGTTGATGAACTGATTGTAGGTGGTGATAATGAAGGAAGCATCAAAGAGGTAAAGAAACTTCTTATGCAGGAATTTGACATGAAAGATCTTGGTGTGTGCGCTATTTCTTGGGCATTGAGTTTATACATACAGAAACATGTATATGGATGTCGCAAAGGCAATATGCCTTGAATATGCTGCAAAAGTATGGTATGGCTGATTGCAAGCCAATTTCTATGCCATTAGATCAGAATTTGAAGTTTGATACTACATCAGGTGAAGCATTTATGTACAGGAAAATTGTGGGAAGTTTGATATATCTCACAATTATGAGGCCCGATCTAAGCTACATCGTTGGACTTGAAAGTCAATTTATGCAGGATCCCAGGAAGCCATATTTGGATGCTCTGAGGCGCACTCTACGTTATGTGAGTGCTACTTTGTATTATGCATTATTTTATGAAGCTGGTGTAGATTTGCAGGTTTATGGATACATCGATGCATATTGGGCTGATAGCATTCCAGATAGAAGATCTACTAGTGGTTTTCTATTCTCACTTGGAGGTGCAGTTATTACATGGAGAAGCAAGAAGCAACCCACTATTGCTTTGTCGAGTATAGAGGTTGAGTATAGAGGTGCTACAATGGCAGCATGTGAGGCATCATGGCTAGAGATGCTACTTGTGGATTTAGGTGTGGAAGTGCAAAAGCCTATCACCATTTATTATGATAATCTTAGCAGCATACAGTTAGCACAGAACGCTTTTCGTTTCTCTGACATGTATAGTGGCCACACCGGTATATGTCAGGGATACTTCATTGAGCTTTATTAGATTTATGTACGGAGAGTGATGGCACATTTGTTTCTTGCCAGCTCACTCATTCGCGGACATTAGTTTTTTCCTTATGTATTGGTCTTTATATATTGCACTTGTTGTATTCTTGTTTTAGGTCATTCTTGTATATTCTTTTTTATGTAATAGAAGAAGAAGAAGACGATTATTCTTCCTTGCCTCAATCTGTGTGTGCTTCTCCTTGAGAGTGAGAGTGTGTGTGTGTGAGCTCTCTTCCTTATCTCCTTCATCATTACAAGTACTTGTGAAAGAGTGTCTATAATTGCTTAGCCTCGCCAATTCGTGCTTTATACCTGCTTATGCTACCATCAGCATTATGCTTTACCTTGTAAACCCATTTGCAACCTATGGGTTTCTTTCCTTACGGCAATGGAACTAGCTTCCATGTATCATTTCCATAAAGTGCAGCCATCTCCTCATCCATAGCTTTTTCCCAATCTACAATTCCAATTGCATCTTCAAAGCAAGAAGGTTCAGCATCTTGTATTACCTTTGTCATGTAGGCACAATGACGAGCCATATAACTGTCATACATCAATCGTTGCACTAAATTCTGCATCCTCCCAGATCTTCTTGTTCCTGGGCCACTTCTCCCTGTATCATCTGCATGTGCCCTTCTTACTCCTAGAGTCTTCAAGTTCCTCATTAGGTACTCTTTTCTTAACCGCTTAAATCTCCATCAACGTCTTCAAAACCTGCACATGTTTTACTACCAGCAAAAAGCTTTTCTTTACCTTTCTTGGGTGTATTTGATGAATTTGCTGGACTGAAATTTCCACACAATCTTCCACTCCATGGATTTGAGTTGGAACTATTGCTTGGTGATGCATCCGGTCCACTCAAAACTTGAGATTCTACACTTGATTTTTCAGCATTTTCTTTGTCATTTGGTTCAAGATTCAGTCCTTCTTTGGCATCTGCATAGAAGCTTGACATTTTATCAAATACCACATCTCTGCTCACCTTCACTTGTCGTGTGAGTGGGTTATAACATTTGTATCCCTTTTTCTCAAGGGAGTATCCAATGAAGACACACTTTTCTGCTTTTGTATCAAGCTTCATCCTCAATTCATCTAGAACGTGTACATATGCAATACAACCAAAAACTTTCAGATGTGATAAATTCGGCTTTTTACCTGTAAACTTTTCTTCAGGTG
Organism: Ceratopteris richardii; assembly: GCA_020310875.1. Lineage (NCBI taxonomy): Eukaryota > Viridiplantae > Streptophyta > Polypodiopsida > Polypodiales > Pteridaceae > Ceratopteris > Ceratopteris richardii. The sequence continues at coordinate 76,090,055 of CM035426.1, forward strand.
TAACTTGATGTACAACCGTAATCGGAGTTCTGTTCATGATGTATACAGCGGTATGAACAGCTTCTACCCAATAACAATGAGGCATATTCTGCATTAAGGCTCTTGCTATTTCTGCAATATGTCTATTTTTGCGTTCAGCAATACCGTTCTATTGTGGTGTGTAACTCACGTCGAATTCCATGTTTTTTAAGAAAATTGTTGAACTCATTTGACATGTATTCACCTCCTCCATCTGACCTTAACATCTGAATATACTTTCCTATCTGCTTTTCCACCATAGCCTTAAAATTTCGGAAGTGTGTGAACACCTCACTCTTCTCTTTCATGAAATATACCCATACTTTTTGTGTATGGTCATCAATGAAAGTGACATAAAACCTGCAACCGCGCATAGGTGTGGTCTTTGCAGGATCCTAAACATCTGTATGTACTATTTCTAGCACATTCTCACTAACATGCTTATCATGTGGAAACGATGATCTTGATTGTTTACCAAATTGACATGCTGCACATGCCTTTTGCATCTCTGAAACCTTGAAATTTGGTAGTCCATGAACGATCTCCTTTGATTGCATCAGTTTCAACCTTTGCAAATTTGCGTGTCCAATTCGTTTGTGCAAGATCTCTATATCAGCAATAACTCTTGCACCTTTTGCAAACATGGCTACATTCATTTCAGGAATCTTCACATTTAAGGTGAACATCCTACCCACTTTGTTTCCTTTGGCAACCAATCGTCCATCCTGCTTGTACTCCTCTACATATAATCCATTAGCATTGAACCTGACTTGTAATCCCTGGTCAACCATTTGTCCAACAAAAACTAGAGTCTTTGTTATATTTGGAACATGCAGCACATCAGCAAGATGTTTTACCTTTCCATCCTCCATAGATAGTGCTATGTTTCTTGTATGCTCAATAGGATGTGATGTGTCATCACCTATTTCAACATATCCAGGAACTGGCAATTTCTACAAAGTACTAAACCATTCCGCATGACTGCTCATGTGATTTGAAGCACCTAAATCAACATACCAGACATTATCATTCGATTTTGAAACACCAACAAACATCGTATTCATCAATGTGATGTTGAACCATAAACAGCTTCTCAGAATCATTTGCACTTGTGGATGCATAGTTGTTTTGCTGCCTTCTGTTATTTTGATTCTTCAAACTGCAATCACGTTCAAAGTGTCCAGGTTTACCACAATTCCAGCATCCTTTACTATCATTACCTGAATCATTTCTTTGGAAATTTTTGCGACCTCTTTGGCTCCCCCTGCCTCGAAAGTGTCCTCTTCCTTCTACATGATTCTATTGTTGACCTTAGTCTTGGTTACTATTTCCTCTTCCACTTCTGAAACCTCTGCCTCTGCCTCTTCCTCTGCCAGAGTAGAATACCTGCTCAGAATTAGGATTTCTTTGAGATTTTGAATCCTCACCAAGATTCTTTTCTTCAATCATCAACATAGATACCAGACCAACAAAATTTGGAATATTTTCCCTGGTCTGTATAGAAGTTCTGAACTGCTTATATGCAGCTCCTAAACCACGAAGGCATACTTCCACCTTATCATCTTCATCTACATTCACTCCAAATAGATGCAAGTGACTCACATATGCTTTTGATTTTCAGAGTATAGTCACTTACCGACATGCTCTTCTTCTCCAAGGTATGCAGCTCGTTCTTGAGTTGCAATTTTTATGCCTTTGTATTGGTCTCATACAATGTGACCAAACTGTGCAAAGCATCTTGTGGAGTTTTGGCATCCTGTATGTGCCCAATCATGCTATCCTGTATGCTAACAGATAGCCAATACATTACCTTTCGTGCTCCTTGATATGCTCTTATCTGTTCTGCAGTCGGATTCCTCTCTGGTAACTGTAGAGCATTTTCGTTCTCTCCTTCGATGTACTTCCAGTAGCCTTTTCCCATCAAGAAATTTGTCATTTTGAATCTCCAAGCATGGAAGCTATTCTTGTCTAGCTTATCGCTCATAAACTGACTCATTCCATCTGCGTTTTCCATTTATGCAGCAACACACAACACTGCAAAACACTACAATCAGCACTTCTGCTTGAACACTGTCTCACTATGACGTGACAGTTCGATCTCAGAAAAACACAGTTTTCATGTATCAACAGTACACGAAATCGCTTGAAATTCTGGACCTAGAATATATGAGTGTTGTCGGACACGACGCAAGTTACAGTTTCTAAAACTGACCTGGTTTTTCTATGAGCCCCACCTTGCGGGCTCGAAACGGAGGTCGAGATGGCTCCGAAACTTCTACCTCACGCCGATTTTTGTAGCAAACGAAGGTCATTTGTGAATCGTGTTTTCTCCACGCCTTGCTGCGTACTCTTCATCGTCGCCTTCTCCACGAGCTCTCTACAGCCATGCTTGCTCTGATACCATGTCACGAGGAAGGAGATAAGGAAGAGAGCTCACACACACTCTCACTCTCAAGGAGAAGCACACACACAGATTGAGGCAAGGAAGAATAATCTTCTTCTTCTTCTTCTATTACATAAAAAGAATGTACAAGAATGACCTAAAACAAGAATACAACAAACCGTGAATGAGTGAGCTGGCAAGAGACAAATGTTCCATCACTCTCGGTAGATAAATCTAATAAAGCTCAATGAAGTATCCCTGACATATACCGTCGTGACCACTATACATGTTAGAGAAACAAAAAGCTGGTACGTGTCATCCTAGATCATCACATATTGAGCTTGATATCTCAACAGTACTTTCGAGTAACACCAAGGGCAAAGTGATCATAGGATCCCAAGACCACATTGCCATGTCTCTTTTCCCACTGATCCTAGACATGGAAGCAAACAAAAGACATCTCGACACCAAGAACATATCTTGATAGCCAATACCAGGTCCTTGAGGTCCAGGTCCACTTCTTGAATCTAGACTCAAGAGGGAGTCTCAAGAAGGCCCCCAATCAAGTCTTACTATTAAGATATTGCTCGTAGAGCCAAGCCCTCATCCCCCTGAAAGAAGTTGGTAATGATAGGATGTAGAATTCATGGTGTATTACAGTTGTTGCCATCAAGCTAGATTTGATTGATTTTCCACAGATCATGTGCATCCCCATCACAACCGATGCTTCGAGAGGTTGAAGGATCTTTTGATCATGGCTCCCTAGGATGTTCACACCATAAATAATAACCAGAAAGTCACAAACCTTTGGGACTACCAAACTAACCAAAGTGGGGAAAGGCGCAATTACACAACAGGTGTTTGCAAGCAAAAGGACTCCTGCTTCCCTTATCATTTCTTCATTTCATGATAGTATGGACAGAGAATTGGGAGTCAACCTCCAGCTCGAGGTAAGTGCACCTCTCTCCCACCGATAAGCAAGTGCCCCCTAGCTTAAGCTCTATCACCCAAACTATCTCCAAGTTGCCAAAGAAAATAGTTGTCATACACTTGTCAATGCCAAACTTCATCGCACACTTCTCCACTCAAAGACTCATCATATCCAAGGACCTCTGAAGTTCGATGAGGGATTCTACTAGCAAGACAAGGTCATTAGCAAAGAGAAATCAAAGGACCTTTACCAAGACCGGGCACATCAAGTTGCCATGACTCTCCCCTATATAAAATGTCACTAATATAACTATTAACAACATAGGGGATCCCGAGCATCCTTGGCAAATGCCTCAAGGAACCGAGGCGGGCTCGCTAAAGTGGTTTTCCTACACATAAACCTGGACCCAGGAGAACCCATAAAGGGCTCTAAAAAAAGAGAAGAGCCCGACCTGTTAGACCTACCGCTTCAATCTTAAGAAACAATGGTTCATGTGGCATCATGTCGTATGCTTTAGGAGAATTAATGTAGCTACATATGTCAAAAGTCTCTTAGTGACTCTCTTGAGTACTATCTCTTGAGGGCATACAACTTGTCCGAGGCACTCTTGTTTAGCTCGGAAGCCAACTTATCTTAAAGAAAATTCAGGCCTCCACGGCATCATTGATTCGCTTCACTAACACATACACCAAGATCTTGATTGCAACTGAGATGAGTGAGATACCTCTATAGTTGTGAACACATGTGAGATCCTCCCCTCTTAAGGATGGAGACCACAATTACAGTGGCATCAATATCAAAACTCTTGCCCATCTTGAAGAGGCCCTCAAGACCGCTTAAAAAAGCCCTCCCCATCTCCGTGTTGGGAGAAGAATCATGAAGACAACCTTTGTCTCGAATCAAGATTTTGAAGAATTTTGGCAAAAGACCATCACCCCAAAACGTCAAACCATTGCACTAATATGGTTACAACAATCCTTTACCACACGCAAAATCAATGGTTTTGCCACAACATTCCTACTCTTACCATCAAGGTTCCAAAAGACTCTTTCACACTGCTCTTTTGAAATGCAAAATTGCTCCCTTGGATTGGAGATTAAGGAGCCTTGATTGTTACGAATTGGCTGAGGCGACTTCACCCTCCCCTTACACACCCCTTGAGTAGGCCGAAGAACTTTTTGTGTTGTTTCTTCATGAGGTACTCTTTACCCTTATCTACCATGCACCTAATAACATGGCAACCATTACCTCACTTCCAAGCGCTTCGCCCATCAAAAAAAAGACTCACCTTCACTCGACATTGGGTCAAAAGCCTACGCTTCCTTCCACACCTTAAGTCAGGTGTTAATAGGCCGCCGAACTCAAGGTTCCAATAAAAACCTAGAGCAAGGTCTAGGAAGTGGTCTAGGAGATATTACATTATTTTCAATAGCTAATTCATTAGCAGTTTCGCTAAATTTCTCAAACCTCTCCCTAGCATCCTCATCCAAGTTGTACAATACACTCCAACCATTGAAATGTAGAAAAGATGGTATAATATAATGGAGCAAATCTGTCTTAATTACAAGGAGACAAGTTGACGAAGGCGGAGGAGCCTCTATCTCCATTGCACACCACACCAATGACCAGTGATCCAATAAATCCATTGAATGTTGCACCCACCCATGTGTGAGTTGCCTCACACAGGTTTCCTCACGTGCTGCAAATAATACGTGAGTGCTGATCCATGAACGGCCAAGACAAAAGGTCGCTCATTATTGTCGTTTAGCCATTTCTCCAAGTGCTTACGTTTCATATTAAAGACCCCCTCCAATGATCAATGGGATCAGTGTTGATTTTTGACGATCGTATTGCCCGTTTTGGCCATTTTTTACCGTAAAATAAGGTCAAATTTTTATTAGACCTTCAAAAAATACATTAAAAATATAAAATATAGGTACGCTATGTAGATAGCCTTCAAAATTGAAAAGCATGATAGACCATCAAAATGCAACACTGAATGGGATCCCTTGAGAAGAGAGCCATCCCATGGTCGTTCTCAAGTTGCTCAATACATTGGATCACGCCTCAAGAAGTTGGCGATGCGGAACATAAACATTTCCATGCAACCACGCCTAACATGAAATTGTGTGAAGATCTGGTTAGTTGAGAACATATTTAACTTGAATGGGCAAAGGTCATGCCAATACCGACGACCCTAACCAAGTGAATACCGAATAGCCATGCATTCGAATGGGCCAATAGCCTTGGAATTGTAGGTCTCCTAGATTCACCCCTACCGACCCACTCCAAGAAATGACAACTCGCTCATAGATGCCATCCACTAAACTTTGCTTCCGTTTTCAACCGCCAAAGCACCTCTGAACCACCTCTGCTTCCCTATACATGGTTTTGGTGAAGATGTCGAACCTTACATTCCCACCATTTCTAATTCTAACCTTATCAACCATGGCGCTTATGCCAACTCTATACAACATTCACCACAATGTAGGGACATTCAAGTGTTGGGCTCCCCACACACAAATGTGTCCCTGACGTGCAGCCCTTCTCATTTGCCATGCGTCCATAAGATAAGATTTCCTTGCCGTCGTTCCCATTTGCCATGCGTCCATAAGGTAAGATTTAAGTGTCTTGTCAGCCCTTGCCACCCTTCTCATTTGCCGTGCGTCCATAAGGTAAGAGTTGTCTTCTACTATCTCTAACAAAATCACTGTCCCATCCTCTTAAGGCAGCTGGTTGGGCCTCTCGCCTCTTGAGGCGGGGGTGAGGGTTCAATCCCTGCTGGCCACATGGAAGGGACATGTATAACCTGAAATGATGAAGCATATGGCTGATGTGCCATCGTTTGACTAGCCCTGCGGTAGTTGTGAGCACCATTCAACCCAGTCTTGTAAACCCCTGTTCTTGTGGGATAAGGGGGGTCCCATGGGTACTATGCCCTTCCTTGTACAGTTGCAATTTCAAAGTTAAAGCTTGAGGGAGTATGCCTCGGCCGAACCTCCATTAAAAAAAAAAAAAACACGCACTAACGAAATGCTGGGGGGTAAAAAAAACGAAGAATCAAGAGTGATTCTTACCTGACCATCTATACTTTCCACTTCCCAAGAGCTTCCACTTCCGGTGTTAAGGTCGCCCACCGAGTGAACCTTTCTCATGGTGGTGCCTTCGACCTCAGTAGCCATGCACCCCAACCCCATATCCTGAGGAGCACCAGGGAGTTAATCTCCTACAGTCGTCGTTCCACAACCAACAGCCTGTGGTGTGCCGTCCCACAACCAACAGCCTGTGAGGCACCACAGCATGGCCCCACTGTTGCATTTGCATCAAGCACAGCCGGGAAGACATTGTGTGATGGCTCCTCAAGAACAGGTATGGCTGAGGGGGCACTGTCTCCCAACAAAGACTTAGCCATATTAAAAACACGTTACCTGGGCACGCCACGAGGAGGCGGTCTCTCAAGAAGATAACTAAATGAGAGAATATCAAAATGCGCCCCCAGAAGATCATATTCCAACTACTGAGCTTTGCAATCATGATTTATAGCAGCAAAAAGAGGGTTATGAGACATAAGAAGGTCAGAGGCAATCACGAATGGCTATTTAGCTCAAATGCCGAATGTAGTGCTCAGAACTATTGGTACTTTCGCAAGATCCATCTTACCTTCACACAATTGAAATCCATATAGCAGACCTTCAAATAGTTATCCAAGCAACATTTGATTGAGACTCCCACACGCGCGCGCGCGCGCACACACACACACACACAAACCCACCCACCCCCCCCCCCCCCCCCCCCCCCCCCCCCAACAACAAAAAAAAAAAAGGGGAAAAAAAACCTCTTTTCCAATTTTGACAGGTTAAAAAAAGGGGGCTTTATCCAGTGTTACTCAGAAATGTATAACTATTCCCGTTCAAAACAAGCAAAAGGCCTATATATCAACGCAACCTGCCATTCAGCAAACCTCGACTCCCAATATTTTTACAAAAAGGCGTTCCATCGCTAGAACAATGTATCTTGTGTTCAACGTACTATTACAGTCAGAATCACAGCAAAATACCATGGTTTAGCAACAGCCAACAAGAAAGAGGGAAAAAGGAAGGTGTATGTCAAAATGTAAAGGACTATATATATCAGATTGAAATAGTTCGTAAATCCGAAAATTGAAAAAATCAGTGACCTTCCGATTATGACATATCTGCCTGAAAAATGCAAAAGTTCCGCTACTTCACGGAAGGGTCCTGCTTCTAAAATTTGGCAGGCTTTGATAATAAGACTGCTATCTCATGATACCCTACCGTAATAGATGGCCAGCTATACAGGACCTAGCCCTAAGTCATTTACTCACACACCTAAAAAAGCAACATAATAATATCCAAGTTGAAGAACTGGTAAACCACTTGAGAGCTCGTAAAATTTTAAATGACAATGTGGACTATTTACATTAATGGCCCAAATCACCTTTTCGAATCTGAACTCATCCTGAATTGTAAAGTTCTTCACTACACGCTAACATTTTAGGAGTTCTATTAGCAGCAAATAGAAATTTTGCATGTGGATACACTATGAGCACACATTCTATGTCATAGCACATGAAATACATGATCCACATAACTCGCTAACATGCAATTTCTTCTAAACAAAGTGATAAAATTGATACGAAACATATAATTCATTTGCAGGACAAAACCATGAGAGTTTTTGGATATCCTATCAGCACACTTTCTGTCTAATGCACAATGATAAGCATGATACATCATGCACAGTTCATCGCTTGGAGGCATAAATCTCATAATGCACACTTCATCACTTGCAGGCATGAATCCCCTAATGCACACTTTGTCATTTGCAGACATGAAATCCCCTTACCAGGTCGCTTCCAATCACAGCTTTCTTTCTTACACACAAGGTTTCTATGAGATATCCAACAGCAAACAGAAAAATTGCACGTGGATAACTAAAACTTTCTGGATTAGAGTTTTTGGATGGACTATAAATATCATTCACCTTCTAGGAGAACAGGAACAAAATATGTAGCACACACTTTGTCACATACAGGTCAAAACCAACTTCATCATGCTCTGATTTGAACAATATATTCTGAACTCCAAATCAGTGTGCAGAGTTTAACTGTGAAAGTTTCTCTACCTGTTCCACTGGCACTCAAAGATATAAGGTGTTTCATATTACATAATGTATTACGTTTCTTCCAAATGTTACACGTCAGTGCACAAAAACGATCGATAACACCATGTGTCCCTTAAAAGAAGTTACAAATTCAACTATCCTTCATCACCAAAAATACAATTCAAACTACTGCCAGTCTGCCTGGCAGTAGTTTGAAATGTATTAGATATCTAATGCCCATATCATGCATTAGATATCTACCTCCAAACTTTTCAGCAGCTTTACTCCTATCATCAAATCAAGACTTGTAGCACATCATTACAATGGTAAACAACAAAGCCCATCACATACACAAAATTTACCCATACAAAAATTTCCAGACTCCCCAAAGAGTCCAAATGCAGAGCACTTAACCATAACAAGCACGATGAAAGACAAATCTGATGCTTACTGAGCTAAGAGAATCCAAGGAAAATACAAAAACTAGAAAGTTGCAAAACAAAACACTGCAGCAGAAATTTTGAGAAAAAAGTAAGAACAAACATGTACACCACTGTTAGCAAACATTATTAGATGTATTTCACATCCCTAACATCATTCAACACTGGAGATGATAGCATATGCATAAACAACTCTCAAAAAGTGCATGGCATATAGGCAATTAAAACTCGATAATCTAACCTCAAAACCTGGTCATTTAAAACTGTTTCACTAGAAATCTGCATCAAAGAAACAGTAAATACAGAAAGACTAGACGGTAAGTTTTTACAGCAATTGTATCACCTAAAAACTCCATACAAAGTATGAACATTCATCTTCTACAAAACTTTAGGCAGTCAATAGTGCATTCAATATCTCAACCTACCCACTGACAAACTAGGCAGATGTTCCAGAATGCTTTGGTGGAGGAAGAAAATTAAGGTCAAGCAGTGATCCGTACTTGCTTTGAATTGCTTCAGCACACCATCCATGACCATCATCAATTGTGGGCATCCTCACTTCCATGAGTGGAACAACTGGTTTCTCTATATCAGGCATACAAACTCCCACAACAACACGAAGGACATCAGATGCATCAACATCCATGCAAATGTTGATCAAAGGTATACCCTTCTTTGCATGTGGAATCCCAGTTACCTTGAAGAAACCTAATAAATGATTCTCACTTGCCTTCTTTGACTCCCCTTCATAGACAACAATCAAAGCTTCTGATTGATTGTCATGACTTGTGGTCACTAGAACATCTCTTCTTGCTGGTATAGCCCCATTCTTCTGTAGCACAGGTAAAAATTCATCACCAGAGATTCTGAACCCAAGGCTGTGAGGCATAGCTTGGATTGTTAGCAAGTCCAATTTGCCACTGGGATCTGTTATGCCAGAGGCTATAGCTCCCTCCATTGCAGCCCCTTTCACTGCAGCTAGCAATGGATCAATGCCTTTATAGGCCTGTTTCCCACCACATGCCTTCAGTACAAGAGAGCGTACTGCAGGAATGTTACTGCAGCCGCCAACAAGAATCACATCATCTAAATTATCCACATTCATCTGTGCTTTTTGAAGGCACTGTAACACCAAAGACTCGTATCTTTTAAGAATATCTGCATTCACATGTTCAAACTCATCCCTGGTTATGTTCTTTGACATCTTCCTGCCATCGATCTCGCATTCTAGGACTGCATTTGCAGAGGTAGACAGTGCATGCATGATTCCTTCAGCTACAGGCCTTAGTTGCACAGAAATCCTGGAAAGAATCTGTTCATCAAGTGTTGGTTCATACTCTTTCAGTACGTAATTCACAAGATTCTGAACCATGGCATAACCACCTACAGAGTCTCCTGCCAAAGCCCTAATTTGTGAAACCCCTCCTGCTGTGGCTGCTATGGCTACATCACAAAATGCTGCACCAGCATTAAAAATAAGCACATTCTTCTCAATGCCACTGCCCATGTTGTCATTAAAGGATTGCTGCTGTTCTTGTGCATAGAGGAGTGCAACTGCAGTTGGTTCTGGCATAAGCCGTAAGACATTCAAGCCTGCCATTGCACAAGCTCGCTCCAACCGTGTCTGCTGAAATCGACTGAAAGAAGAGGGCATTGTGAGAACAGCTGTACGAACTGCATAGCCAAGCTGTGCTTCTGCCATAGCCCGCAATTGAACGAGTACAATGGCCAAAACTTCTTCAGGGGTTGTCGATCTCCAGACGCCATCGACAAGGGCTCCAATAAAAGGGCGAGCTCCAATGCCAAGAGTCTGAATGAGGAAGGGACTACTTTTGTACAGCTCCACGACTGGATCCGTATCAACCCTTCCCAAGAGGCATTTTGCAAGATAAATTGCACTTCCAGAATTAAGTTCAGCATCCATAATGGAGGCGCTCACTCCACTGGAAGGAATGTCACCTTTAAAAAGAACGTAGGATTGCATACGCGTCATACCACGCGGGTTAGCAATAACCTCCACCCCAGAATCACGCCATACGGCAACGGAACAGAAGCTGGAGCCAAGGTCAATGCCTACTGCAGCCTGAGCAAGGGCAGACGCCGATTGAGCTTCCTCCCCAGGGTTATTCTCTCCATCGGAGGCTACAGTATAGGCAGACGGTTCCGCCATATGCTATGAAAAGATGGAATGCCTGCTAGCCAAGGTTGGCTGATGTAAAACAACAGAATGCGTATACGTTTCCCGATGTCTGTACAGAGATGCGAACAGCCTGTTGTAACTCAATACAGCAACGGCGAGCTCTATTGTCATGCACGAAAAATTGCCACAGAAATGTCTAGAAGCCGGAAGAAGCCACGCGAAGCCGACCGGGAAGAAATTCGCCATACAACGGAATAAACGATGCATTTGCCCATTGTTTTTTCATATTTCTGTACACGCCAAACAAAAAGAGCTCAAGCGTCTTATAGTGGTAAAGTCTTTGGATCTTGAATTGAATAAACGGGTCCTCAAGGTACGTGTATTGTTCATTTTAATTTTTTTGTTTCAAAAGAGATTCAGGTACCTAATATCTACTCTTCAAGCTTTAACTTTGAAAGTATAACTATACAAGTGAGTGACTCACTTGTATAGTTATACTATACAAGTGAGTGACTCACTTGTATGGTATCTACGAGACTCAAGGGTTAATCTCAGTTACAAGTGGTTTAAACTCATCAAATTTGGTAAACACTTTGGATCTTGAATTGAATAAACGGGTCTTCAAGGTGCGTGTATTGTTCATTTTAATTTTTTTGTTTTAAAAGAGATTCAGGTACCTATTATCTACTCTTCGAGCTTTAACTTTGAAAGTATAACTATACAAGTGAGTGAGCATGGTACCTGCGAGACTCTTCATATTCCACAAAGTAAGGGTTAATCTGGGTTACAACTGACTTAAACTCATCAAAGCCATTACATGTCTAGTCGGGGGGTCGAACTCTGGACCTCCACCTCAAGAGGCCAAAGCTATTGGATGAGAAAATGAAATTGGATGTCCTCTATAAACTGTTTCAATGGCTTGTGTTTGCATTCATATTTGAAGTTTGCTTGGAACAAACATAGGAGCAATGGAACAAACATATGAAATGTTCTAATTCCACTTGGAAATTGAAAAAAGTAGGTAGTTTCATTGTTCATCTATCACATTTAACTAGGGGGTAATAGAATAAACATAAAAAATATTCAAGGTGTTTATTTTGCTAGTGCAACATAATGGTTTGGAACTTGTGTTAGTTGTATGCTCCCTTATTTGAGTTATTTGAGCTCAATTTTGAAGCTATATAACCCAAGAGGTCACACAAAGAGCAAAATCGCCCAAAAGATAGGAAAAAAATCAAGGTGTGCAGTCAACCATGTATGTAAGTTAGGGACATCGAAAATTGTAGGTATGAACTTTCTAAGATTTGACAAGGAATTTGGGCCCACATAGCTTTAAGATAATCATCCAAGTGATTGGGCATCATGAATTCAAGTATATAGTAATATGCAAAAAACAACTTTTCTAGTCTAGGTTCTTTGGAGAGAAGTCTGAGATTGCAAACAATGAGGATTTTAGGGTTTTACATTTATACACACATGCACACATATATATGTTTTAGGGATAGGGTTTTAGGGTTTTACACACATGCATACATACATATATACATACACACATATATACATACACACATATATACATACATACACATACACACACATAAATTCACATACACACACATGTCACATATACATACACACATATACATGTTTTAAGGATAGGGTTTTAGGATTAGGGATCTAGGGTTTTACATACATACACACACATGTCACATATACATACACACATATACATGTTTTAAGGTTAGGGTTTTAGGATTAGGGATTTAAGGTTTTACATACATACACACATGCATACACACATATACACATACATACACATACACACACATAAAGTCACATACACACACACATCACATATACATCACACATGCACACATATACATGTTTTAGGGTTAGGATTTTATGATTAAGGTGTTAGAGTGTTACACACATGCGTACATACATATACACATACACACATATATACATACATACACATACACACACATGTCACATATACATACACACATATACATGTTTTAGGGTTAGGGTTTTAAGGTTTTACATACATAGACACATGCATACACACATATACACATATATACATATATACATACACATACACACACATAAAGTCACATACACATACACATACACACACATGTCACATATACATACACACATGCACACATATACATACACATATGCACATATATATATGTTTTAAGGTTAGGGTTTTAGCGGTTTACACACATGCATACATACATATACACATACACACATATATACATACATACACATACACATACGTAAAGTCACATATACATACACACGCATACATGTTTTAGGGTTAGGGTTTTAGGATTAGGGTTTTAGGGTTTTACATACATACACATACACACATGCACACATATACATGTTTTAGGGTTAGGGCTTTAGGATTAGGGTTTTAGGGTTTTACACACATGCATACATACATATACACATACACACATATATACATACATACACATACACACATAAAGTCACATAAAAATACACACACATGTCACATATACATACACACATACACATATATACATGTTTTAGGGTTAGGGTTTAAGGATTAGGGTTTTAGGGTTTTACACACATACACACATATACACATACGCACATACATACATACATACATACATACATACATACATACATACATACACATACACATACACATACACACACATAAAGCCACATACACACACATATAGTACATACACACACATGTCACATATACATACACACATATACATGTTTTAGGGTTAGGATTTTAGGATTAGGGATTTTGGGTTTTACATGTTTAGGATTGGAATTAGTATCTATAATTCATTAAATGAAAAAACCAAGGTTTTAGGATAAAATTAGTACAAATAATTAAATATATAAAAAATATATATAATTAATTATTTATTAAATATAATTTATTAAATATAATTTATTATCTATAAATAATTAAATACATACATCATCAAATACATAAACTATTAGGCTTTTAGGGTCTTAAGAGTAATATTATTAGATCAAATAAAATTTTAAAAATAGGGTTATAAAACTAAAACTAGCATATATAATGTGTTATACAAAATATTAGGGTTTGAGGATTAAATTTAGTATATATAATTAAATACTAGTATATATAATCAAATGTACAAAATATTACTATTTTAGAATTAAAAAATATTATATTCTAATTAAATAAAAAAATACTTTTGATCTAGGATTAATATAAGTATATATAATTAAATATATAGATTACTAGGGTTTTAGAATTTGTAGTCTATATATAAATAAATATATAAGAAATTAGGGTTATAGAAATAAAACTAGCATATATAATGTTACCGTTAGTGTCCATGTGAAAGGCCAAATGGCCACCGGACACTTCTTTGTATATGTTCTTTAATAAAACATATAGTGGCCTGGTCAGTCACAGATTGTAAGTTCGATCGCATTTGTAAGACCTAAGAAATCTGTCTTCGTGCTCCCTATGTACTGTGTTTTCTACAGCCTCTGTGTGGAGTATTGTGTGCGGCCTTAGGAGCTCGGTTTTCTACTCCGAGCATATCGTCGTGGAGCTCTCGAGAAGGAGAGCGCACTGTGGTCCATCACCATCAAAATACTTCACTGCTACCAGAGCAATTCGAGGCCAAAGCTTTGTGCCTTTTGTGCGAGCGAACCCTAAACCCCCCCCCCCCTCCCCCAAGTTTTCTCCAAGGCTTACGACTAAGGTGGCAACCAAGGCATAGACCTTGGCATACCTTGTCATCCGATTCACCGAAGTCACTGTTGGCGCCGTTGGCTGCGCACGAGGGAGGACCTCAATGATCAAGGAATATAGAGGTTCCTGGTACTTCCTGGGAGGTCACCCATCCCAGTACTGTTCCCCCCAGAGCTCGCTTAACTATGGCAATTTCTTGCCACTAAGCTACACTCTTGTGGTGTCTGAAGAAGGGGAAAGACTAAGGTTGACATTACCTTGAACAAGTTTTGGTCCCTCAAAGCTTCATTCTTTGCTTTCAAAGCCTATTTCTGAAGCATTTTTGGGGTGTCTTTTGGAGCCATTTTGGAGTACTTTCGCACATAGTTCTCTTCACACAGGTCCAAGAACATCAAGAAGAGTGTTCTTTGTACTTCTCAAACAATAAACATCAACCTTTGGGGCTGTATTTTCAGCCACACTTGTAAAACTACAGGTTTCTCGAGAGGTTTTCAGTTTTGGTGGGAGCAGCCGCTGCAAATTTATGCAGGTTTTTTAAGCGTAAAACATCAGAGTTGACAGACACTTGCAGGTGTTATTGGCTAGTTTTTAGGCTGTGTATTTAGCCTTTTAGTGTCATTTTACTACATATATTGAGCACATACACACCATGTACGCTTCTGTGGATGTCGCTTATGTACGTCCATGTGGTCATTGATATAGCGGTTACGTTCTTTGCATAAAGTCTTTTAAGTTTGTTAAAGAGGGTCGTGGTGAGGTTTTCTTAACTGGGAGACACCCAGATGTCGGGGTCTCTTTGGTGATGCAGGTGGAAGACTTACCCAGCCTCGCAATAAGAGATGTATGATAGTTGTTCATAGGTGCTCGATAAGCCTAGTTGGCTTCTATTGGGTAACTGATTATATGCAGTGGAGTCAGTGATTCACTATGCAAGTAGACATGTCAGTACTTGCAGTTTTATGATACTTTGACACTGGTCATATGCTAATTTTGCAAAGGATACTCTGGCAAAATTTTTCCAGATTTCTAGTTTAGTCAACTATACAATGGTCGATTTACTCCTTGATACACTTATTTGTTGGTGTTTGGACTCTTCTAGCTCCATTATCATTCTATTCAGTTCTCTACCATCATGGCTCTCAGGCACATCCGGTGGATCAGGGTCTAGTGCTAGTGTTCCGAGGAGGAGCTATAACTTGCACGGCAAAGACCATTTTGAGATCCGAAAATTTGATGGCACAAACTTTGCTCTATGGAAGAATCAGATTAAAGATGTGTTGATTCAAAGGAGGCAATGGAAGCCAGTAAATGGGATTTCAAAGAAGCCTGCTGACATGGATGAAGATGATTGGGATGAGTTAGATGAAATGGCCAGGTCTACCATTCGCTTGCACCTGGCAGATAATGTTTACTTTATAGTATTAGACTGTGAAAGTGCAGAGGAGCTTTGGAAGAAGTTATGCAATACATATGAAAAAGAGACGGCATCAAATAAAGTGTATCTGATGAGAAAATTATATGACCTTTGTATGAAGGACACAGATAGTGTTGCTCCTCATCTAAATGAGTTTGATGCTATATTCTCCCAGTCACAGGCTCAAAAAATGGATATGGATAATGAAATGAAAGCAGTATTGCTGTTATGCACCCTGCCATCATCATGGGATACGTTTTGCACAGCTATTAGAAACAGTGCACGTGGTGGTAAACTCGTCTATGATGACATATGTGGAGCACACTTGAGTGAGGAGATTCGTAGAAAATCTATGGTTGGCACTCAGAGTGGAGATGCATATAATGTTCGTGATTCTTACCAAGGAAAGAATCAGCAACGTGGCAGGAGCAAGAACAAGAAAAAGAATGGTCAACGGAATAAGAGTAGAAGTAAATCAAGGAAGAGGGATATCGAATGCCATTATTGTCATAAGAAAGGACACATGAAGAAAGACTGTTATGCATTAAAGAATGCTAAAGGTAAAGGATAGAATGTTGATGGGCATGTTAAATAGTTACCTGCACCATCTACTTCGACTGTGAAGATTGAAGAAATTAATACTATTTCTGATGATGCTGATGTGTTGACACTTGATAGTACTGTGCCATCTGAGGCACTTGTGGCTGATTCTCTTTCCCACACCTGTTTGCTAGATTCTGGTGCTTCTTTCCATGTGACACCACATAGAGAATGATTCTCTAATTATGCAGCAAAGTCTCTTGGTACCATGAGATGTGGTGACTCTTACCAGTGTGACGTTGTGGGGATTGGAGATGTGGTTGTGCAGTTAATTGATGGTTCAAAATTTACTATGCATAATGTATGCCATGTACCTCAGTTATCATGTAGTTTGATGTCAGTTGGTCAACTTGATGACCTTGGTTAAAAGGTGGTCTTTTATGCTCAGTCCTTTCGTATATCAAAGGGCAATATGGTTATTGCAAAAGGAAGCAAAGTTGGCTCACTTTATCCTTTATTTGTATCAAAGAAAGAACACTTGTTAGTTGTTACTGAACAGCCTATGGCTTGTATTTGGCATGGTCGTTTGGGCCATATATCTCATAGTGGAATGGAAAATCTTTCTCATTCTCGCTACTTACCTATGTTATCTTTCTCTGATTTTTCATTTTGTGAGCATTGTCAATATGGAAAGCAAACCAGAAATGTGCATAGAACGCACATTGACTCTTCAATTCAGCCTTTAGATCTCGTTCATACAGATGTATGTGGTCCTATGCCCACTAGGTCCTTAGGTGGTTCTCTTTACTCTGTCACTTTCATAGATGATGCTACTAGAAAAGTCTGGGTATATCCTATCAAATCAAAGGATGATGTATTCCCTACTTTCAGAAAATGGCTTGCTTCAGTTGAGACTGAAAAAGGAACTAAGCTTAAGGCTTTACGTTCAGATAATGGGGGTGAGTATACCTCACATGAATTCAACCTTTTCTGTCAGTCTAGAGGGATTCGTAGAGAGTTTACAGCTCCTTATACCCCAGTACAGAATGGTGTAGCTGAGAGGATGAATAGAACTATTCAAGATAGATTAGTCTCTATGTTGCATCATGCAAACCTCTCACAAGGTTTTTGGGCAGAAGTAGTATTGATTGCAGTTCATGTGATTAACCTTTCACCTAGTACTGCCAAAGGTCTGAAAGTGGTACAAGAGTTATGGACAGGGAAACCACCATATTATGATCATCTTCGAGTTTTTGGGTGTGAAGCATATGTTCATATACCCAAGAATCTTAGACAAAAGTTGGACCATAAGTCAAAGAAATGCATTTTTCTTGGATATGGTCGAGAAGGAAAATTTGGATATCGCTTATGGGATCCTAAAACACGGTCGGTGATCAGAAGTAGTGATGTCATCTTTAATGAGTCTAAGATGCATAAACAGCCCATTAAGGAGGTTGAAGTGAGAAGAGTGGTGTTTGAGGATACTAGTCCTCTGCTTAGCATGCATAAAAATGCTACACATAGGGATGTTCAAGAGAATGTCCATTCAGATCAGTTTGCACATGTTCCTGTTCAGCAACCATTGAGACATTCTGCACGTGTCTCACATCCACCTGATAGATATGTTCCAGGTTTAGATTTTGTTATGCTAACAGATGTTGATGAGCCTTCTCGCTACAAAGAGGCTATGCAGACAGAGGATCATGTCAAATGGGAGCGTGCCATGAAGAGTGAGTTGGATTCTATTCACAAGAATGGTACTTGGGACTTAGTACCTTTGCCAAAGGGCAGGAAAGCTTTACCATGTAAATGGGTATATAAGCTGAAATTCACATCAGATAGTGCTTCTCCAAAATATAAAGCACGACTTGTTGCAAAGGGTTTTAAGTAACAACATGGTGTTGATTTTGAGGAAATCTTCTCTCCAGTGGTCAAGATGACTACTTTGCGCATGTTGCTTGGATTCGTTGCAATGGAGGACTTAGAGCTAGTCCAAATGGATGTGAAAACAGCTTTCTTGCATGGAGATCTTACAGATGAGATCTATATGGAACAACCAGAGGGTTGTGTAGTTCTTGGCAAGGAAAGTCTAGTTTGTAAGCTCAAGAAGAGCTTGTAGCTCCTAGACAATGGTACCAAAAGTTTGATGCTTTTATGAAGTCCCAAGGCCATTCTCGGAGCAATGAGGATCATTGTCTCTACACAAAGAGATGCTCTGATGGCAGCTTGATATACTTGATACTTTACGTCGATGATATGTTGATTGCTGGGAAGTCCTCTTATGATTTGTCAATGCTCAAAAAGAAGTTGAGTCAGACACTTGATATGAAGGATTTGGGGGATGCCAAACATATTCTTGGCATGCGCATTACTCGTGATAGGAGTAAAAGATGCATATACTTGTCTCAAAGTGAGTACATATCCAAAGTACTTCACCGGTTCGATATGCAAGGTGGAAAGGCATTGAGTACACCTTTACCCACATATGTGAAATTGAGCAAGGATGAATGCCCCAAATCAGATGAGGAAAAGGAATTCATGACCAAAATTCCCTATCAGTCTGCTGTTGGTAGTCTCATGTACGCTATGGTAGCTAGGAGACCATACATTGCATTTGCAGTGGGAGTTGTGAGCAGATATATGTCTAATCCTGGCAAGAAACATTGTGAAGTGGTCAAGATGATTTTGAGATATCTGAGTGGCACTAAGGACAAGTGTCTATGCTTAGGTAGAGGGAAAGCATCCATTATTGGTTACACAGATTCTGACTATGCTGGTTGTGTACACAATCGTAAGTCTACATCAGGGTACATTTTTCATTTTGCTGGAGGTGCTATCTCTTGGAGATCTTGTCTTCAAGAATGTACAACTGTTTCCACCACAGAAGCAGAGTATGTTGCAGCAAGTGAGGCATGTAAGGAAGTATTGTGGCTTTCTCGTCTTGCTTGTGATATGGGTTTACCTCAGCATGTACCTCGCTTGCTCAGTGATAGTCAGAGTACCATTGCTTTGGCTAAGAATCCGGTCTATCATGCAAAGACCAAGCACATTGAGGTGAGGTGTCACTTCATTAGAGATTGCTTAGCCACTGGGAGCATTATTCTTGAGAAGGTTCACACTCGAGGTAATGCTGCAGATGCTTTGACTAAAGCTCTACCACAGGATAGCTTTCGACACTGTTGTCACTTGATGGGGGTTACTTGATTCTTGATCTTATGTAGTCACTTGTATACTGTGTAACATGCCCATCAGGTGGGAGGTATAGTTTGTATACTTACACTCAGGTATTGTTTATCATTCTTTATTTTTCTCCCATAGTTACTCTAGCCATATTGGCCTTTAGTGGGAGATTGTTACAGTTAGTGTCTATGTGAAAGGCCAAATGGCCACCGGACACTTCTTTGTATATGTTCTTTACTAAAACATATAGTGGCCTGGTCAATCACAAACTGTAAGTTCGACCGCATTTGTAAGACCTAAGAAGTCTGTCTTCGTGCTCCCTGTGTACTGTGCTTTCTGTGTATTCTGCAACCTTTGTGCGGAGTACTGTGTGCGGTCTTAGGAGCTCGGTTTTCTACTCCAAGCATATCGTCGTGGAGCTCTTGAGAAGGACAGCGCACTGTGGTGCATTGCCATCGAAATACTTCATATAATGAGTTATACAAAATATTAGGGTTTGAGAATTAAAATTAATATATATAATCAAATGTACAAAATATTACCATTTTAGGATTAGAAAATAGTATAATTAAATAAATAAATAAATACTTTTGCTCTAATATTAATATAAGTTTATATGTAATTAAATATATAGATTACTAGGGTTTTAGAATTTGTAGTACTATGTATAATTAAATATATAAGAAATTAGGGTTTTAAGATTGAAATTAGTATATATAATTAGATATATAAAGAACTAGGGTTCTATGATAAACCTTAGTATACATAATTAAATATGAAAAGAGCTAGGGTTTTTTAATTGCAATAAGTATATAATTAAATATATAAAAATAGGGCTTTAGGTTATATATATATATATATATATATATATATATATATATATATATATATATATATATATATATATATATATATATATATATATATATATATATATATATATATATATATATTAGGATTTCATGATAGATACTATTATATATAGTTAAGTAGAAAATAGTAGAAAAAAATAGGGTTTTAATATTAAAATTAGTATATATAATTAAATATTAGTATATATAATCAAAAGTACAAAATATTATAGTTTTAGGACTAAAAATATTGTATTCAATTAAATAAATAAATGCTTTCACTCTAGGATTAATATAAGTATATATAATTAAATATATAGATTACTAGAGTTTTAGAGTTTATAGTACTATGTATAATTAAATATATAAAAAATTAGGGTTTTAAGATTAAAATTACTATATATAATTAGATATATATATATATATATATATAACTATTATTAGTATACATAATTTAACGTATAATAAATTAGGGTTTTAGGAAGAAAGCTAGCATCGGTAATCCAATTTAAAAAAAATAGGGTTTTAGGATTAAAATTAGCATATATAATTAGATGTATCATATATTAAATGTCCTAGCACCTCCACACGGTATCAGATGGCATCTTTGGATCCAGAGGAGAGAATGGCATGTCATGCACTCAATGCAAGTATCAAATATTTCGTAAACAACGGATTTGTACTGCACATGTTTGAGAATATAGATCCTTGGATGTAGATAAAGTACAAAACCTACGCTTCTAGTCGCATGGTTCGATTGGTGAGCAAATCAACCCACATGGCATTGCACCGTCTACCTTTCATAGGTAGAAGAGAATGAAATAGGAGGGAGAAGGACAAGGTACTGGCAGCATGACAGAGAATGAACACATGGAAGAAATGCTTGAGGCATTTCATGTCATGGACAAAGACCACAATGGTGGAGATGATGTCATGGGTTCTATGGATATGATATAATATCCATGATCAAAAGCCAAGAAAGAACATCAAACATGTCTGTATTGACAAAATTGTTTCTTTTCAAGTGATCTACTATTTTCACAAAAACGTCGCTTTCTAAAGCAATCAATTATTTTTACAAAAAATAACTAAAAAACTATCTTCTAAATATTTGAATAATTCCACTCTTGTTCACACCCTCATGAGTCTTCACTTGCTAAATCAAAACACAAATCACATTAAAACCCTCTATTCCATAAAGTATAACATGCCTCCCAGTTGATGAGCACCTCCCCTCAGTTGGTAAGAATAAAATAGACATGGATGGCCAGTCACATGTCCCATGACTGAACAATCATAAGCATGTTCCATTTAAAGAAACATGCATGGAATTAAAAAACTAGAATTTAATGTGACTGTGAATGATATGCAGAAATCAAATGATCATAGTGTGGAGTTAGTGATGTTTAATGAATCCATTGAGATTCTTCAATGGAGTGATTTTTATATTTAACTAAATATATATGATATTGATTACTTGTGCATGTAGTAGTAACTCGTAATCAAGTATTTTCTCTAGAACTAAAATTTCAGCATCGTCTTCAAGTAATGGAGGATCATCTAAAATAGGAGTGAGTGGTAAAGTTCCTTTAAAAGATTTCAATAAACTAATATGAAAAGAATTATGTATATTCCAATGAGAAGGTATGTCTAATCTAAAAGCATTTTCATTAATTTTTTTAATATTACAAAAAGGTCCATAATAACATGGTGCAAGTTTA
Organism: Ceratopteris richardii; assembly: GCA_020310875.1. Taxonomy (NCBI): domain Eukaryota; kingdom Viridiplantae; phylum Streptophyta; class Polypodiopsida; order Polypodiales; family Pteridaceae; genus Ceratopteris; species Ceratopteris richardii. The sequence goes on from CM035426.1 coordinate 76,112,530, forward strand.
GCTTTAGGATGTTGTCAAATATTTTTCAATTGAATTTTAATTATTTGTAACCATACAAAGTCATTTTCATTAAATTGTTTAGGTACTTGTTTCTTATTAACATTACGCATGGGAGAAAACCTCTAGCCAACCCCAGAGTAAAAAGTGCCCATGTATAGGGAAAAGGTTCACATTAAAGCTACTCAAGGAACACATAAGTGTAACAAACTCCCCTGGAGGAGTGAAAGATCAGCCCCCACAAGGTAATAAGCCTAAAGCTTTGCAAAAAGCTTCAAACTTTTCCCGTGGAAGAGCTTTGGTGAATATGTCTACCAAACTATCTTGTGTAGGCACATATACCAAATCAATATCTTTTGCATGAGGTGCTCTCTCACATACTAATAATGCACCTCAATATGTTTGGTCCATGCGTGAAATATTGGGTTTCATGCTTGAGACCATACAAGGTTTTATGCAACCGACAAACCATATGCTCTTTCACTTTCATAGCAAATCTAGGAGGTTGCTTCACGTAGACCTCTTCTTGCAAATCACCATTCAAGAAGGTTGTTTTTATGTCCAATTGATGCACTTTCCAACCTCGATGGGTAGCCAATGCAACCATGGCTTGAATGGTTGTCATACGTGAAGTAGGTGCAAAAGTTTCCTCATAGTCAATGCCATATTGTTGCGCATATCCTTTGGCAACCAATCTAGCTTTGTAGCGATCAATGCTACCATCAGACTTTCTCTTAATCTTGTAAATCCACTTTGTACCAATGGCATTTTTTCCTTTTGCCAATTCATATAACTCCCAAGTACTATTCCTATGTATGGAATCCATTTCTGATTGCATAGCACTCATCCATTGTGGACCATCACATGCATCTTCAAAAGTAAGTGGCTCTTCATTACATGTTGTTGAAATAAGAGAATAATCCACAAAATTACTTGATCCATGGTGAGAGCTTGATCTTGTTCTAACAAGTAAAGGTGCACTCAATTTGCTGTCCTCCAAAGTTTGTTTCAACTACTCTAGCATAGTTTGTGCAGTCTTGATAGACATGTGTTCATTATCTAATACATCATCAACATGTACATCATGCGTGGGCTGCATTTCACGCTCATTTTCAGCCATATTTTGATCCAAATGTTCAGCCATATGTGGCTAAAAATTTCTAGCAGTTTTGACAATTTTTGGCTGAAAATGTTTAGCCATGTTTGGCTGGAAATTCTCTGCATTTACAACTCTATTTTGCTGAAAATTTTCAGCCCTTTGAGCCTCAGTTGGCTGGTCTACATGGCCATAGTCAAGGGCATCGTTTTGGAACAAAGGCATGAGTGTATCGAACACATCTTGTGAGCTAACTGTTGGCTGTTTTTTGCATTCAAGTAGAGGGAAAACTGAATTTTCAACAAATACCACATCTCGACTCACAAATTATGTTAATCAATGGATGGTACAAATGATATCCCTTACTTTTAGCACTATAACCAACAAATATGCATTTCTTTACCTTGTCATCAAGTTTGTGACGTTGTTGTGATGGCATTAGAGCATATGTCAAACAACCAAACATGCACATATGACTAACCATAGGCTTATGTCCATTCCAAGCCTCATAAGGAGTAATGAATTTCAATGCTTTTGTAGGGTAGCGATTCAACACATAGTTTGCACACATGACCGCTTCCATCCAAAAATATAATAAACAAGCAGTTATTATCCAGAGCCATATCCATAATAGGCGAGATACTAGAACCAGTACCCACCACAGTAGTATGGTAGGCCCCAACCACCCTACCAACCATCTTATCATGCTCAACAAAGGCCTTAGCCTATGCTAGCTCAACAACCTCCAACTCTAGCCAATGAGATTCCACTGAAGTATGCAGCTGTTGAAGAAAACTTGAATAGAGCCTTGGTGTCAGTATCACCATTGATAATAGAGAGTGAACCTAGTGATCACAATTTTGACTCAACTCATATCGATAGTCTGCATGCTTACTATATGCAATCACCTGATCATAATGAGATGTACTATTACGAAGACCCAAGAGAACCTAGTTTGGAGCTAGACTATGCTAATATCATGTATGCAAACCCTAACTCTAGGCCCCAACCTAGACAGATCAAACTCCAAGAACCTAGAGGACCATGCTATAGATGCGAAGGTGATCACTTCATTCTCAATTGCCCTATGCGTGCACCAATGTAGCCCCAATCAATGACAATTCAAGGTTTTTGTCAAGATTGTGGGAAAGAGCACCTCTTACGAGATTGCTCAAAGAACCCAAACAATGCATCGAAGATCACTCCCATTAATGTGATTGGGTTAGTAGTAGATTCTACTGGAAGTATAACTTCCCCTACCCTAGTGAAAGTGGTCACAAGGGCTCAGGTGTTACAACAAAACCAAGGCTTAGGACACAAAAAGAGTTTTGAGGTTAGTGAGACTGAAAGTATAACTAAGAAAAGGACAATAGCATCAATGGACCGGCCATGAGCTCTCATCTAGAATCTTTGATCTTGAACGCTTAGGTGAAACAAGATTGAGAGCAGCAATAGGAAATTATGCAGCTAAGAAAAGACAAAAGGCATCATTTCATGCCCATGTGAAGGATAAGGGCTTGAAAGCAAGAGACTTAGTCTTGGTATACACATTGAAACAACACGCACGGAAGTTGGAGAAGAGTGGCTGTGGACCTATGATCATCAATAGGATCTCAACAAGTGGAGTAGTTCAATTCTACTCTACAAGGAAATATCCTACCTAGTTACATCAGTGGATGTAGAGTGAAATTATATCAAGAGCCCCTCACAGAGGAAATGCTAAATCGACTCAACAGTGCCAAGAAACTTAGGGAAGAGGAAAAATGAATTCGAGAAGAAGCATAGGTAGAGGCTTTAGAACACATCCGACGAATGAAATTGAGAAGAGAAGGTAGACATTCTAGGTCATAGGAAGCTCCAAGATATCACATGGCCATGTGTGAAGCATCAGGTGTACATTCCCATAGAATAGTTGATCGATAAGCCTTTGTGACCCTAGAGGTAGGAGAGTGAGAGACCGCAAGGACTTTAAGAGCCTTGATTGACTCAGTGCAGCCACTAGTGGAGTTAGGCTTTCTTACTATCAAGACTTGCAATTAAGTGTCAATCCTCTCAAAGCTTATCTCATAGGATTGGGAGGTGTGGAAACTCCTTGCATGGGCGAGGTAGAACTTCCCATCTACATTCAAGATATTCTTATGATAGAGAAGGTGTTAGTGTGTCAAGACAAGGATCTCACTAAACCTCTTGTCTTGGGTCAAGATTGGATATATAATCATGCCATCAACCTAAACCTAAGAAATTCTAGTTTTGGGTAAATCAAAATCGCATCACAATTGAGTTAGAAAATCAAGCACTCGAGGAACTAGGAAAGGCACCAATTTCTGGTCCTTCCAGGAGTACACATGAAGATAAAGATGCTCTTCTTTTCCAAAACTATGTAATGCAGAAGAATGACGTTCTTAAAAAAGAAGTTGAAGATCCGATGGAACTCCCTTCTTTTCCAAAAGTGATGGAGACTAAGAAAACCAAGGAGTATAAGAAGCAAAGGAAGCAGTTAGTCTATGCTTCCAGTCAAAGGAGAGAGTGAAGCAAGAAGACTCAAACAATCAAGCAGATTTGGATATGCAAGGGTGAACAAACTCTTGTTCAGGAGAAAGTATCCCAATGATGCAACAAACCATCTACTTGGGCAAGGACTACAAAGAAAGAGTATTCTAGCAATTTCCCAACACATAACATTTCTAGTTGGATCCCAAAGCAGTCAATGAAGGCTGACCCCAATGCATGACAAATCTAGGTGCCCTGCTTACATGCCCAAGTAGCTTCACATAAGCTCCCAAGCTTGAATAGCCACTCACACTCACTCATGTCATACACTTCAAGGCACATATCTGCAATCAACACTTCCACACATGAAATCACACCTAGGACTGTCTGGAAATGGGTACCCAAAAAGTCTCAAATCCAAGCAGTCATATGTCAAAAACATGTAAAGGTCATCAGACTCAAAAGATGTAATCACCCTCTAAAATTTTGGAGAATAAAACCTTGTATCAAACCACCCGACCCAAGTTTATTAACCCATTCACACTAGAATAGATGCATTCCGAGTACAATGCACATCTAGAGTATGCATCTAGGGACAAACCACTAACTTACTAACTAACACTCACAAGTCATAAGAAACATCTCATTCACTGATGCCCTAACCACATCGGTACCATGTTGGTATTGTAGAGGCAACACAATATTATCATGTTTTTGATGCAATGCTAATATGACTTTATTCTTCCAATAGATAAGCATAACATGGCTGAAGTAGCAAGAACCAACTCCTAGGTAGGCACTAGCCAATAGGTTGTTGATATGGAGAGTTTACCTATCATGCCGAAGACAACTGAAAGACTCGAGGAATTGCAGGATATACAAATTATATTGATATAGGACCCCCCAAGTGGCCATACCATGCCTGTAGGCAAAGCCTCTCATTGGTTTAGTGAAGTAGCAGGACCATTGGGTGAGGGCTCATACCTTTGGGAGGTAGAACTAGAATTCAATGGAAAGGGGGGCAAGTACCATTTATTTGCACAAGAATTTGAAAAGTTATAGAATGCGAAAGCATTATGCCCAGTGTGGTAGAAGGCGGGAATGCATACTTCGGTGCTCCACTTCCCAAACCTCACTTCATGAGATGTTATTATCTGATCAACTCCCTGATTGCTAGCAAGTACCCCCAAGCTTCAAGCATGTTTGTGCTCCCATCTCTAACAAGGGGAAATGAGCTGAAGAGGTTTAAGTTAACCAATAAATTAGTGTGGGAGACCTTGAATATGAAAGGAATGCACATACCCACCGAGAAGGAGGACAACATGAAGAATTGAAACCTTACTACTCAAAGATATGGTAGCTATGATGCCGAATATTATAGTTCACCTAAGAATATGCATGCAACACTTTGCCTTCCCTGCTCAAGAGAGATTCACTATGCCACCCAAGAAGATATAATTCAGTTTGTATCTTGTAGAGAGAACTTAACAATTAACCAACCTCATTGGATTATTGACCAAATCCACCTAACACACAAACAATGGCCATGCAAATCAGTCTTATATGGATGTTGTGCATTGACTAGAATCATTTATAGATGCTTAGCTTATGACATTTTGATCCACAGAGCTCTCATGTGGAGTAGGGTACAAAAATTCAAGGTAAGAACATCCACAGGACCCCCTTCCAAAAGGATGAGAGCAGTAGTACAAGTACCATGTGCTCAACCACGAGGAGCAACATTGACCCCAAATTTCACTCCCCCACCACGGAGGGTATGACCATTTACACTATGCCTCCCGAGATGCAGCACTGAAGGTCCCAACTTGATATTCCTGCTAGTTCCCATAGACCTTGAATTCCTTGGCAGAGTACATTTAGAAGAGCTCACTAATGAGGATTTTGAGTAGATTCTAAGAGAAGTGAATCTTGAGGCACGTGAGGAACAACAAATAGAAAGATCTCAACCATAAGCAACCGCCTCTCAAGTACTGATTACCATAGTTGATGGGAATGAAGAAGAATATGAAGAAGAATATGAAGAAGAATATGAAGAAGAATATGAAGAAGATGATGAGGATGAAGAGTAGGAAGGAATCAAGGATGAACATAAAGGAAGATATTAGGAAGAGGAACTAGATGTGCCTAAACTTGTAGGTGCCCCGGCTTACACAACCCAATTACAACAGCTACATGACAGAATCAAGGCAGTACAAGAGAGGCATAGACTGTCATTCACATCACGTCAAGCCTTGATCGAACAGATGCTTGCAAACGAAGTAGTGGATCCTCAATTCATTACTACTCTCAAATTGTTAACAGAGTCACTGGGAGTTCAAGAGGTTGTGCACATTAGAGTCTCACAATCAATTTGATATGACAAACGTAGAGTGCAAATAAGGCCACAGGCAGGCAAGAACATACGAATATCAGTCTCCGAACTCAAAGCAACCATCAAACAACTGCTACCTCTACAGACACCATCGATCTTACTGCTAAAACATTTGTACAAACATCACCCATTTCACCCCAGAAACCTCCGTCTCCTCCATCACCCCCACCCCTGCCACTGACCACTAAGGAAACTGTTATAGTAATCACAACCATTACCCAAACCCCACTTTCATCAACATCTTTTTCTTTTCATGAACCAACCTCCCAGGCCACCCTCTTTTCTTTGATTACCAACCATCTGTATACTTCCTTATTTTGGTCTGTAAAACCCATCATTGGACACCCACTTATACCTATCATAGAAGGACACCCAAGACCCACCAAAGGTAGTCTAGGCATCCATGCATACCCCCATTCACACACTCGTGACCCTTACTTCCCATTTGCCTCCTCATTCTTTCCCTACATCTCAGTTGCCACCATCACCCCACCCCATTATGTCTCATTTGTGGCCACAACACACGTATATTAGGACAACACACACTCACTCCCACTTCATTGTACACACACACCACAATGACTTCACCTACCATACCCACTTACATGGTAGCTCCTGCACGTACAACATTGTCCGATCCTATGGACATTTCACCACCCATCGCACCTCCCCCTCCCCCCATGATTCCACCATCCCCCATTCCCCTACCACCAATTTCACCTGCATCCACCTCTTTGTTTGACACTGCATCCTCCATTCCCATCCCCATTCCCATTCCCCCTGCATTCCAACCCATCTCCCTTTCATCTCATATCGTATGTAATACATTCAATACAATCATTCAATGTGTCTCGTAGCTACAATAGGATTATCAAAGACTAGAAGATAGGAGTGCTACCTTCCAGACAGAATCCCAATGATTGCAAGCAACAATCACAATGTTGGAGGCAGCCAACGAAACCCTCCAGGAAGAATACTCCACCTTATAGCAAGCTTATGCCGAGTTAGAATCCAAGACAACCGATTTGAATGCCCAAGCCCTTACGGACTTGGAGATAATGCTACATAAGAAACATCTCAGCAATGCCAAATTGCGAAGAAATCTAGGCCTTCTGAGGAAGCACATGTCTGTGGTGTTGGAAGGTAACAAGCGACTTCAACAACAAAACCAAGACAATCTTGATGTAGCTATGGAAGGAACCCTAGGAATAGAGATAAGCCCTACCAAGTTTCAAGCTGTTCCCTCAAAAGATATCCGAATATTACTAGAGGAACATGCCAAATTTTTAGAATCCTATGAAAAGCTGGAATCCAAATGTGTAGGCATCAGGGAGCAATTATCCACTATAGGCATAGCTCAACCAGAGCCTACCATCCCTCAACAATCTACAAAAGAACTAGAAGCCCTTACGAAGCAGGTGGTAGAACTATAAGAATGCCTATTACCATATGAGACACCACCCTCTACAATTGAAGAACTAGAACACGAAACAATGGTGGAGATTCCAATCGAAGAAAGTTTTGAAGAACCATATGAGATGATGCCAATGCCTGGCGGCCATGTCATAGCCGATGGTCGAGATGCCTTCGAGATAGAAGTCCCAGATGGGCTCAAGATTGTAGAGCATATAGGACAAACCCATGATGATCGAGTCTCTGTACAAATCCAATCGCTCTCCAATCTAGAAGACACTGTTCTAAAATCTTCTTATTTTTAGAACCTATCCCATCAACGGCTAATTAACACATCCAAAACTCAATGCATACCTTACTTTGTACTGTTAGCCGACTATAATGCAGAGATTAAAAGGCATACCGAGAAAGAGCCAACATTCGCCACTGAGTTTTCAACCTAATTGGCATGAGTGACTGTTAACTGACTACCCTGAAATGATGCACACATGGGCAACCATGCCACTCTATATTAAATACAACCCATGTTATTGCCCCATTATCTGTCGTAGATCCTGGCAAGCTTTCGCAATTAAAGTGTGCAATAATGAAGAGTGTTCAGATTGGGTTAACTATGCATAATTTGCTCCACCCAGAGGGCCACCCACCATCAGCTATATGATCTCCACCATACGCCATTGGTCTGCATGGTTAAAGAATGTATTAGACATTCCCGCACAGATGTGTATGAAGATTTTCGAGCTGATGACGGTAGTGTTCAAGACTTTTCACAAGATTCAGGCTTCGTATATTTAAGCCCTCAGATTTTTGGAAGGGAACCATGATTTGGTATACGACATGAGCCAAACCCCCTCCATCAACATAATTTATGCATGTACCTGCTTGCTATAAGTAGACATTTGAAGAAATTTTCTCTACCAGGTTATGGGAATACCACTCATAAATTTTCATTCCTAGACTGACACACCTGTTACAAACCATACATGCATATCAGTTATGCATGCCACATCCAAACGTTCAAGGTCCAAGTAATTGGGATCAAATGATGATGACTTCGCAAGATGACTACACATACAAGAACATCATCTCACCACTAATGTCGTGGAATATTATATCAAACACTCCCTACAACAAAGGTCTATCAGGGACAACAGATGCAAGAGAGGGGGGGGGTTTTGGCAATAGTCAAGGAAGTCAAGGCATGACAAGCTAGGGGAGCCGACACAAAGAGTCAGAGCAGAGGGATGGCCAAGGAGATCCAAGTAGGCAGAGGAGTCAAAGAAGATCCGACAATTAGGCCTATCCAAATTTTTTAAGATAAATCCTTTTTCAACATTCATTTTCATCACTACATGAACCTTATAAATATTATTTTTGGTAGATTAGACTCCATTTTTTTCAAACCAAGGATTCCTCAAGCTTGAGAAGTATTAGAAGTATCAATGTACCAATTTTCATAATTTTTAGACACTGTTTCCCTCAAATAAGCCCTGGAACCTAATTTTTAACTAGGTCAAACACTGGGTCTGGATAGGGCCAAAGCTAGTCAAAAACGATAAAAAGAGCTAGAGAGCTCATTTTTTAGGTTAGCTTTTTAGAGTTTTGAGCTATTGTAAGAGATTTCTTGAGTAATAGAAAGCACTCGATTGTTCCTCTCTTTGTTCTTGTCTTGTGTGTACGTGTGTGTATGTGCATGCATGCTTGTGTGCTTCTCGCTCACGCACTTGTGCCTTCACTTGCTCAGAGTCCTCATACTAGTCCTCACGTCTCCACAGATTGACATTTATGAGGTGGATATCCTCACATTGGTTTTTGCTATTGTGCTAGAGTGATAGGGGGCTCTAGGTAGTGTGAAGTATCATCCTCATCTTGATGGCATGATTGGGAAAAAAAGTGGGGTGGTGAGTACACAGGGAATGGTGGAGGAGAATAATGGGGTGAATAAGGAGAGGGAACTAACCGCTCTGGCTGCATTTCAACTTCCACCATCGTTTGCATAGGTGTGAGAGTGGTTTGGGGTCGTGGTGATTGATGCTCGGGTGCACGTTTGAGAGGTTGCCTTTGGCTAAGTCACGAGGGCTTCTGTGAGTGATGGAGAAGGAAAGGAAGATACAATTACCATGGAAGAGGTTGGTTTCTGTAGTAGGGGTTACGATGATCCCTTGGTGGTCAGAAGACATGCATGAGGCTTGTTGGGACTGTTTCATAGAATGTCAAAAAAGAAACATGATTCTCTTTAGATGGATCTTTCTAGGGAATTTGCTCAAAAATATGTTGGTAAAAATGTGTGGAAAGTGAGATCAAGTAGATAGGTTGTGGCTAAGGTTGTGCATGGCCTTCCAGCACTTTTTGTGGATATGTTTGAATAAAAATAATTCTCGATTGATGGGCACACTATTTCCAATAAGCACAAGAGAATACAATTATCGAGAAATCTTGTAAGGTTTATGCTACAGGTTTAATGTAATGACAAGGAATCAGAGGATGGACCACTTTGGTTGACGGAGCATCGAGGTTACAAATTCATTAAAGCTTTCCTTGGTGAAGAGCTCATGCATGGCCCTGCTCATGAGAGGGTCAATTTGTTGGACTTGTCAGTAGGCAAGTGGGATTGGTGTGTCAACTCATGAAATTTCATGGCATGCACCATTCCAGCAGTAGAGACCTCCCACATTACATCATTCTTCATAATGGAAATGATTGCTTTGTGCTGGTGGCCGACTCGAGATTAGCAATGAATACCCAATCCAACAATGTGAAGGTGAACAACTAGAAGTTGGTAAGGTAATGGGACATGAGATCCATCATTGTAGACGTATGTGGTTCAATGGGCATTAGGGTTTCCATATCATTTCCTCAAACGGGTGAAAAACCGAGAAGTTTACAACTTCATGGATGGCTTTTTGGATATAGTCAAGCAAAACCACTATATGTCCTTGCATTTCATGCCATGCCATTTGGTTTTGACCAATGCCCCAACTACTTAATTTTCAAAATGGTGAGAGTATCATACATGTCTTATATAAAGAAGTGTGTCCTCATGGTGTGACAAGATAAACTTTTGGGACACATTGTCTCCAAAAACTAAATCTTGATAGATGAAGACAAAACCAAAGTCATAGCAGATATGCCAATGCCCAAGAATGCCAAGGAAGTTCAAGCCTTTATGGGCAATCATGACTATTACTCATGGTTCATTCATATGTATGCAATCATAGTTAAAACATTGTTTGGACTATTGCACAAACTTGAGTGGAATGATGATTGTAAGAAAGAATTCCATGATCTTAAAAGTCTCCTGAGTTTAAAGCCAATTTTGAAAGCTCCAATTTTTTTTTAAACTTTTTCATGTGCATGTAGATGTCTTGAACTATGCCATCAGTTGTGCCCTAGCACAACCAATTGATGGTGGGATATATGGACTTTCCCATTACTTATGCTAGTATGCAATTGAACAATGTTGAATGTAACTATATGACCACTGATCATGAAGGACTCAAAATGGTGTATGCAGTGATGAAGTTTTTCATTTTTTTTGGGGAGGGAGGGGACACATTCAAATTCTTTATTGGCCACCACTCCTTTTTATATTTAGTCAACAAGCCTTGTGCTATGGGCGAATTGGTACATTAGTTCCTACTACTCATGGAATTTGACTCTGATATCATTATGAAACAAGGGAAGCGTTGTAAAGCTTCCTTCCTAAAGTATAATATCCACCTAGAGAGTGAGTGAGTATATATCCACCCATCCAACTCCACCCATATTTATACCAAAGGTCCAAGGGGTACATGTCTTGAGATTCTTCCATGTTTCCTTCCAATTGTCCTGCATGTGGACATTTTCCAAGGTAAATCACGTGTCTTTTATTTCAATTGAAGCCTTCCCTTCATGTACAAGTCAAGTTGTCACTTGGGAGAACCTTCTCCCAAGTCTAAGGTTCTCTTACCTCAGGATACTTATTCCTAAGGGTAAAAACCCTTCAATTGAGACCAACTCAATGAATTTCCAAGGGTTAAAACCAAGAACATGAGTTCCAACTTCAAGGGTCTAACATACTTTAAGTAAACCAAGGGTTTCCAAGGATAAATCCAAGGGTCTAACCCAAGGGTTATACAACATTATTCCCCCCATTTAACATTTTGTCCTCAAAAATATGCATTGATATAATATATGGAGTATTCCCCCATGCACCATGATTTAACTCATGATCATCGAATCAATCTCAAAAGATATTGCCTCATTTCTAACTTGAAGTTGGAAAAGGTGGAAATCTTTTGTTTATGGAACTTACTCGTTCCCAAGTGGTGCTTTCTTTTGTCCCATCCCTTCATTTAACTAGGCACTCTTTTTATAAATGGTTCCTAGTTTTTTTTACCTTGAGTGTGTAGTATCTTTTCTAGCTAATGAGGGATGTTATGAAGAGAAATTGGTTGAACTATTGTATCTGAAGATATACGATTGTCTTGTTTAGTCAACTTTCTTTTTAATATACTTGCATGAAACATTGTGTGAAGTAATAAACCATCTGGTAGTCCCAACTCATAAATGAAAGTCCTTATCTTTTTGAGAACCTTGAACATGCCATAAAACCTTAGAGAAAGTTTAGGATAGGGTTCTAATTTCAATGTTTTAGATTTCTTGAGAACTTTTAGATAGACTTGTTCTCCAACCTGAAAGGAAATATCTTGCCTTTGTGGGATGCTAAATACTTTAGCTCTATCTTGGGCTTTCCTCATGTTTTCCTTAGCTATTTTCAACATTCAAGAAATCTTTAACTGTTTGGACTTTTTCATTTTTTAGTCCAACGGCATATGGGGCTCTTGGTTAGAACCCGTACATTAACATGGCGGGACTATACTCAGTTGCAAAGTGCTTAGCACTGTTGTAAGAAAAATTGGCTAATGTTAAATTATCCTCCCAATCAATTTGGGTCAAAGATACATAAGCTCGTAACATATCTTCAAGTATTCGATTGACCCTTTGAGTTTGACATTCTGTTTGTGGATGTGCTGCAGTAATCATGTTTAGCTTGGTTTCTAACCTATTGAACAAAGCTCTCTAGAAATGACCAGTAAACTTTCTATCTCTATTAGGCACTATGTCTTGAGATAGACCATAGAGTCAGTAGAGATGTTCTATAAAAATTTTAGCTAATTCTAGAGCTTTAAATGTAGTACTACTAGGTATGAAATGAGCCACTTTGGCCAATCGATCAATTATGATCCAAACTGCATCACAACCTCTTTGGGTTCAAGGCAAGCCCATGATAAATTCCATGGAAATGCCTTCCCATTTACCATTGGGATTTTCCAAAGGGTGTAATAGACCTCCTATCTTAAACATTTTTGCTTTATTTACTTGGCATTTTGTACATCTAAGTACATAATCATATATGTATTTATGTACACTAGGCTATTAAAATTGTCTTTTGACCATTTCATAAGTTTTGTTGATTCCAAGATCCAGCACTCGGGACATCATGAAATTTAAACAAAAATATTCTTCTAAGTTCTTGATCACAAGGGACACATACTTTTCCCTTGTATCACATATATTCATCTTGAATATTGTAGCTTTTAAACTTAGCTTCAGTTCATTAGTTTGTATCTTGAGTTGGAACCTTCTTCTAGGCTTCTTTAAAGTTTGTATCTTCATGATACTTGCTTTTCATCAATGCTACTAAGTCATAAGAAATTCTTATGAAACTCAGAGAATTTAACATTGGCATTCTGCTTAATGCATTTGCCACTACATTGAATTACCCTCTTCTATATTTGAGTTCATAGTCAAATTCTTGAAGTATATTGGCCCATCTAGCTTTTCTATTAGATAGCTCAAATTGGTTTGCAAACCATTTAATACTTTCTTGATAAAAAACTATAGTTACCTTGGCACCAAACAAGTAATGTCTCCACTTTTTTAGAGCATGCACAATGGCATAAAGCTCTTTATCATAGGTAGAATAATTTTTTGAGCTAAGTTTAGATTTTGACTTTCAAAAGCAATCAGTCGACCATTCTGACTCAACACAGATCCGATTGCTAGATCACTAGCATTTCAACTACAAAAGGTTCAACTAGATCTATTATTTGTAGAATCAAGGCGAAGCCATTCCACACTTCCAACCTGTTCTTTCTCCTAGTTAAGATGTTTAATCTTTCCCTTTAACTTTTGAGGGTGAATGACTAGGTTGAATGAATCCTTTATTCAAGTATTCATTTTAGTTGTTTCTCTACTTTTGCTTGTTGGGAAAATGGGAGTCAGTATGGGGCTTTACATATAAGATTAGTTCTTGAGAGCAAGTCTATGGCATGATCGACTTGCACATGAGAAGGAGGTAAGCCATGGGAGAAGTTATTTTGAAAAAACATCCTGGTAATTATTCATTAAACACTTAAATTTAAACTTTTCATGATAAGACAATGGAGACAAGACATATGGAACTCGATTCATATTATAAACATTATTTACATCAATTGGAAGTATTATATAAACTATTACTTTTTGGGTATTTACAAGTTTCTTTAGTTCCATACTTGAAATCAAGGGGATACTTGGCACATCGTGTTCCCCTTGAATCAAGTAATGGATTCCATTCCTATCAAATTTCAAAGTATTCAAGAGATAAACTAAATTGAGTGTTTTTCCTAGGCCCCAAAGCCACTCCCTACCCAAAATTACATTAGTTCTTTCCATATGCATGATCTGGAAGTCAAGTTTATCCTTATACACTTGAAACTCTATTTCTAGATCACAAATCATAGTGTCCCAAACCTTCTTATCTTGTCCTTGCATCATGGATACTATATACGAATGTGGAGACTTCTACTAGGGTAACTTTAATCTCTTCACTAGCGAGTAGTTTAGGAAATTATGGGTGATCGAGTCATCTACCATGACTTAGCCTTTTCCTCTCTTATGTAGGTATGAAGTTTGACTAATTCATGAGGTCCAAACTGATTTTGGACTCATATTGAATCAGACAAACAACATAAATGCATGTAGTCTTTGTATAGGACCTCCATTTTTTTCGAAACTTTCTTGTTTTCAAAACTTAAAGTTTGGAATAAGTGAATTCCTGCCTTTTCTTTCCCTTTTTGCTCATTAGTGGCTTTTTGTTGCTGCCTTGCAGTACAATTTTTGCTAAGATGTCTTGGGTTTAGGCACATAAAGCTAAGATTTTCATTTTTTGCTTTCTCCTAGACTTTAGGATCGAGTCTTGGCCATGAAAATCTAGGACTCTTGAAGTCTTGTTTTTTGAAAGTGCCTAACTTTTGCTTACTTCTTTTGAAGTTTTTATTTTCCCCAACAAGATGAAGTGGTTGTGTTCCAGTTTAAGCATGATCTTCATAGATCTATGCTAAGTTTATAGCATCTTCTAAAGTTTCTGGAGCACTTCTCTTCACTTCATGTTTGATGTGCTTGTCAAGGCCACGGATAAAACCACTAACTTTATGAAAATCATCTAGATTTTGAAGTTTGAGCACTATTTCTTGATAGTAAGAAATGTACAAGGAGAGGGAACTTCCTCGTTGAAGGACTTTATTCCACTCCTCCCAATTATGCTCGTCCTCATTTTCTAGTAGGAACTCTTTTCTAAAGAGTTCCTCAAATTGATTCCAAGTTTCAAGAATCCTTTGCGATTCCTTTAGGCTTATCCACCATTTGTAAGCCTTAGGTCCAAGTGAAAAAAGTGTTTCTAAGACTTGATAGGCTTGTTGATATATTAAGGTATTGATGTGTGTGAGCACACTAGGACTATTGGGGTACTTTTTTCCCTCTTTAGGAGGTTTTTTTTCCCTGGCTCGTACATACGCCTATAACCCTAACCAGTCACTTATCTTTGTGCATTCTCTTGGTAATACATTCAGTATAGTGTGTTGTGCTCCGAGCTTCTTCTTCTTCCTTGTGTTGTTTGCGTGCTTCCATGGACCTCAAACTCCAACAATTGGTATCAAAGCAAGTTGCCGCTTCATCTAGGGCATTGCTGACACCCCTCCGATCACAGACTTAGAATCGCACAAAATTGGTGAGCATACTCAAGGCGATTAAGATTTCAAAACTGCTTCGATTTGTGGTGTCTAAATTGCAATGTGAGCTCGTTTCAACCTCCGAGAGCACTATCATAGTGCTTATGCATGCGATTTCATCTTTTTCTGCCAAAGATATATATAGGTTCTGGTTCTCTAGTATAAGTGCAGCAAAGTCTGCTATAGGTTTATCAGATCTCGATAAGGTAGTTTTGTTCAACTTTTTGAGATAGAGTCATTTTTCTACATCATGGTATTTTAGTAAGTGGACATGGCTGAAAGCAGTGATTTATTCCGTATGTTGGCTGTTGAGGATAAGTTGGATGGTACCAATTATCCATTATGGTCTTATATGATGTATCATCTATTGGTTGCAAAAGGACTATGGAATATTATACAATGTTTAAGAATGTTCTATTACACCTACAAATATAGTTACTGAAGGTGATATAGATGGAAATATTCTTCATGTTCTTATTCGTGCTACGATTCTTGCCACTTGTAGAGAAAATTTGTTGGGATGGCACAGATGCTCAGGCACATGCATTGATAGCCTTGTATATCAAACATGCCATTATTCCTCACATTCACTCTTGCAGAACAACAAAGGATGTTTGGGATACACTAACCAATTTATACCAGGCAAGGAATGAGGCTCATGTTGCTTTCCTCCGAAAATAGTTGGAGAGTGAGCACATGAATGAAGGAGATTCCATGGATAGCTTTTTGACAAAGATCAAAGATTTGAAGGAGGAGTTGATTTCTATTGATGAAGTCTTGCTTGATAGTTCACTTCTGCATACTATTTTGAAAGGTCTTCCAGATTTATACAAGAGTTTTGCTTCTACTCATCAATTGATCATGAAAGGCAATCCAAAGGCCTTAGCATTTGAGGAGTTAGTCTATGTTCCCTTGCAAGAAGATCAGTCTAGGCAGAACATGTCCATTATGCATGTTGCAGATCAAGCTTTCCAGGATAGTGAGAAGGACAAAGGTAAATGGAGCTCTTCTACTAGTAAACAAAAATCTGCTAATTCTGCACAATCAAAGAAGGATGACATAGATGAGAAGAAAACAGAAATGCAAAAATTGTTTTGCAAATATTGTAAAGAAAATGATCATGTCATAAAGAGTTGTCCAAAACTGGTTGCAAAAGATG
The DNA here is from genome assembly GCA_020310875.1 of Ceratopteris richardii. Lineage (NCBI taxonomy): Eukaryota > Viridiplantae > Streptophyta > Polypodiopsida > Polypodiales > Pteridaceae > Ceratopteris > Ceratopteris richardii. Next base: position 76,129,110 of record CM035426.1, read on the forward strand.
CAAGCTTGAATGGTTGTTGCAGAGGCCTCTACACCCAAAACTGAGTTTGTTAATCTTATGCAGAATGAAGAACGGGCATACCACTATCTACAGTTATGACCCATCTTCTCATGAACAATGTATGTCTGTAGTAGACTTAGATGTTTGGTACTTTGATAGTGGGGCAACCAAACATATTACCTCGCAGTGCAGTTTCTTCACTTTACTTGAGCTTACCCCTACAGGGAATATTGTTACATGCTTCAACAACTCCTCTCATCTTGTTATGGGAGATGGTAAGATCATTATGACTACTACTAATGGTAGTTCTTTTACATTGTTAGATGCTTTATTTGTCCAAGGGATCTAGAAAAATATGTTATCAATTTTAGCATTAGCGAAGATTGGCTTGGTTGTGAAATTTGTTGATGATAGATGTACAATTCATGATCTATCAAATTGTGACATTATCATTGCTTTTGGGATTTTATGTGTGGGCTCTACAAGATCATACATTATGCAAAATCTATGAATGATTTAGCATGTGTAATTCAATATTCTTAGTCTATGTCAAATGCAAATCTTTGGCATGCACACTTTGGTCATCTGAATTTTGCTAGTTGGCTATGCCTACATAAATATGAAATGGTGTCCTCTTTGCCCAAACTTGAGGCACCTAGTAAACATGTATGTGAAGGCTGTATTTTGGGAAAAATGCACTATTCCTCCTTCCCAAAAGTCAGTTCAGTTTCAGCTACTCAGAAATTGTAGCTTGTTTGGAGTGGTGTTTGTGGTCCTATGTAGATACCTTCTTTTGGGAACCATCTTTACTTCGTGACTTTCATTGATGATTTTTCTAGGCATGAATGTGTATATCCATTGAAAGCAAAGTCCGAACTATTTATGTGCTTCAAACAATTTCTAGTTTTGGATGAAAATCTATTAGCATGTAAAATGGGCACCCTTCGTTCTGATTGAGGGGGAGAATACATGTCTTTTGACTTTAATGCATTTCTGGCTGAATGTGGGATAAAACATCAGTGTAGAGTGCCATATACACCTCAACAGAATGGAGTTGTTACAAGGAAGAACAAGTCACTCATGGAGATGACGAGGTGTATGGTCAAGAGATATGCTTTACCACATAGTTTCTGGCTTGAGGTTGTTTTGTGTGCAACATATGTACTTAATAGGTGTCCCACTAAAGCATTGCAATCTATCACTCCATATGAGGCTTGGCATGGTCCTAAGCCATCTATTTCTCACCTGCGTGTTTTTGGTTGTCTGGCATATGCATTAGTGCCTAAACAACAACGGAAGAAATTGGATGATAGAGCATTGAAATGTATTTTTGTTGCGTACAATTCTGAAAGCAAAGGCTATCATTTGTATCATCCATAGATTAAATGCATTTTGGTTAGCCGTGATGTTGTTTTTGTGAAAGATTCTATTCAACCATTACTTTCATGTACTAAGGAGACATTTGTTGGCTCCAAAGACATGTATGATACTTTTCTACCTTTCTTTACAAGTGGAGAGTCTAGTGCTGGTCCTAATGAGGCAACTTCTCAACCTTTACAGGTTTCATGTGATGATGTAGATCATTCCATTTTTTATGAAAATTTACATGATGCACTTGTTGATGAGAGATTTGATATTGAATAGGCAAAAACTATGCCAAAATGGCTCATGTAGACTTTGTGTGATAGCAAATTAGATGCACCTCTATCATATCATACTTGTTCGAGATCTCATAGTGCTTCTTTTGCACAGATTCATATGTTATGGATGTCTCTAGTCTCTGTGATGAGAATGAGCCTATTTTGTTTGATGAATACAGAATTTTGAAAATTGGATGGTTGCTATGCAATTAGAATATGATGCTATTATGAAAAATGGTACCTGGTCTTTATGTGACTTGCCTCGTGGCAATAAGGCCATTGGCACTAAGTGGGCATACAAGCCTGATGGAACAATTGACAAGTATAAGGGTAAGTGTGTACCTAAGTCATGAAGTCTTAGGGACTTGTGTCGATGAGACTGTACCTCAATTGCTCCACAAGTGCATATAGTGGTGGATTAATACATGTTTAATTATCAATCTGATTAGATGTACCAAGTGTATGAAGACATGTGCACACATGATGGTACGTGAAGTATCAAATTTACAATGCATATGACTTGTCTTAACTACCTCTCCAACTCACTAAATCTCTGAAAATGCATGTCGTGATACCATTTGCAGAAGTAAGCACATGCTCCTTGCCACAATCATTGCAATACCCTTCCCATGTTCTAGGAGGTGATGGGTTGTATGGCAATGTGCATTCCCTTATAAAGGGGTCTCCCCCGCACCTATAGCATGGTCCCCTTGGCACAGGTGGTCTAATAGGTGGTCTCATTGGGGCTAGTGTTTTAGGTGCAGTATACATCAGGTTTGCATATTCTGGTCCATAGGAATTTTTGTACCCTCCATAACCGTAATAGTGTTCCTCGTATGTTTGGTTGTATTCTATCATACTGGTGTCGTAAGGATAATATCCTTTCGAGGTCTACTCATATCCTTGATTTGTCATTTCTACACTAGCTAAAGTTGTAGCTGGTACTATGGCTCTTTCCATGTTTTCCTCTGTTGAGCGTATTTGATTGGCACTACATTGTAGGGATGGGGTGGTTGTTGTCCTAACACTAGTTGTGGTTGTCCATATCCTCCTTGGTCATATGGCCTGGGTGCTCCCTGTAGTCCTAGATAAGGATTGTATCTAGAAACCTCTCTTCCTTATTCTCTAGGAGGATATCTGTAAGGTCTGTATTGGGGTTGAGTTACTGGCCTTGGTTGTCTATTGAATGGGCAATTTTCAGTAGGGTGGTTAGTATATCTCTGCTTGATATGATAGTATAGGTTGGATCCTTGAGGTGGTTGTCTGTTGTATGGGTAAGGTTGTTGCAAACCTAAACCTCCTCTCGTGCAGGCATGGGACGGGTGGTCCCCACCACACTTGTTGCATCTTCTTTGTATTGGCATTCTCATGGATGGGTTCTGATAGTTTCTTTGTCCGTGCACACCTAACTTCTTAGCTACCAAGTCTACTAAGTCCTCCACATTGCTAGAATTAGATGTCATCATACTCCTATTTTCTTTTGATTTAGTGGAGCTTTGTGTATTTTTGAGGTCATCTGCTAGGTTGTCTTCTAAATCAATGCATTCTTGAAGACGCTCACTCAATGCTTGTAGTCATTTTACGTAGACTAGAGTTCTCAGTGTCCCATTGGTCAATCCATCTAAGAACAGGGATATCATCTTTTGTTGTGAGGGTCTCTCTGTTACTGGGCATCTGTCAACATATTAGTTAAATCTTTGGGCTGCTATTTTTATTGTTTCATTTGGGGCTTGTTTGAAACTATGAATTAAAGATGACGAGTTGTGTTTAATCCCTCACTTGGTAAATTCCCCAATAAACTCTTGGAAGAACTGCTCAATATTTCCAAAGTGATTTGGATCCAAAGGTTGGAACTAGGTTAAGTCTGTTCTCATGAGGATTAGCCTAAATGATTTGTATTGCACAAAAAAGTCATCCACTTGCTCCGCTCGCAACACTTGCTTTAATTCTGCAATATGTTCATAAGGCTCTCTTGTGTCGTCATAATGATTCCTCATGCATTTAGCGACTTGGATTGGTCTTAACCTTCTCCGTGGCTCAGGGGTTTTGACCATTACACAAATTGCTGGCCTAACTAGATGCATTCTTGGTCCTACACCTGGTTGTGGTCTTGGCCTAATGGGTGATCTATTCATATTTCCTATCCCTAGATTGGCTTGGTTGTGTGAATGTATTCTTGACATAGTGAATTGAACATGAGTTCGGTTAGGGATGCTTCGTTGACTCGTTTGACCTGACATCTTATTCTCCATTCCTTGATGGGATGCAAAAGGGTTTTGTGAGGTACTTGCTTGCTCTCGAGGAGGGAATACAGGCAACCCCATGTATTTCAATTGAGACCTATCAACTTCATCTATCGGCCAATACCACCTTTGATTTCGGTCTAGGTACATGACTCTAGGCTCATCCTTTGGATCCTTTAGCTCATAGATAGTTTCTGGGCTTACTTCTTCTCCTCGTGTAAGCGATTCAGTTTGTAAAACTAGTTCTAACCCATGGATCAAATATACATCCAACAGATAATCATCTTGAGGTATTTGGTCCCCTCTCAAGACTTGAGTCACTACGAACTTGCAATTTGGGATAGTCACAATGTCTCCATCATTAGGTCTTCCTAAAGTTCCTTGTCCTTCTAGTTCCCCTCTTTCATTGATCTGGTAAGGATTTTCAGTCACTACATAGATCTAACCTAGCTTGTCCATGTAAACCCCTCCTTCATACTTGAGAGCGGGTCTTGGAACTATTGCTGAATCTGTAGAGTTTACCATTCTCGCTACCGAGCTATTTATGCCATCAAGGTAAACAGGTACTCCTTGTAGGTTGGTGGACACATACTGCAAAGAGGTCATGTATTCTCACTCTATCGTGGACATAAAACCCTCCCTTAGAACTAAACCGTGCATGTCCTTTGAGGCCATGGGTAGTTGCTCCTCTGATTCACTTGATGTGTTAGAGTAGACTGAGTGATGGCTGGCTTGGACTACACTTCCTACTGATGAAATGACACTTCTTTGACTACTTAGTACCCTTCCTGACCTTAAGTTCATTCACCTGTTAATTCTACATCTTCCCTCTTCTTTCCCTTAATTATATCTTAGATATCTGAGAGGTTAATTTTTGTCTCTCTAGATTTCACAATGCATGATACTACTCTGGACGATACGAGTGATGGATGATATGATATGGGCCGACACAGTACAATACCTATGCTCCCTCTGATGCCATACCACCTCAGACGATATCACCATAGGTGATATGATACTGTTGTTATGACTACACGATACTGAAATTGCACCATGATATGATACCTTGTAAGTTGACGATACGATACCCGTGTTGGCTCACGATACAATACCTAGATGATACGCGATGATACTAATTCGAACGATATGATACCTGGTTGTGAACCGTGATGCTATACCACAATGTGCACGATATGATACCAGACTTTTAGACGATACGATACTGTGATCTAGGCAATATAATACCACATGAAATGCGATACGATACTTCTAAGGGGAATCATGATACGATACCATGATGTGCATGATACAACACCACTTTAACTGTGATTGCGATACTTGCATCTTGGTGATACATGATACCTTGACGGTATCATGATACCTCAAGGGGGTATGCACAATACGATACCAAGCGAGTATCGTGATACAAGGGAATTTTGGTATCGCAATACCAAAACTCAACAGATCGTGATACTGCAACCAAAAGTGACAAAAAATTAAAAGATTTTTTATGCAAATTGTTTGTTTCTCTCTCCTCTTCACTCTTAGCCCACTGTGCAACTCAAAAACTCACTCTAGCCCTTTTGTCCTACCCCATGATACCATGTCTATGTTTGGTCACGTCTGTGAGTGTGTTTTTTATTTTCCAAGATCACAAGATTAATGCACTCACCTTCAAGAGTTTCTCTTCCAAAATTTTCCCTTAACTAATAGCTACACTCCAATTTCTCCACGATACTACCTCTGCGATATTGGTCGTTGTTACTCTCCACGATACTTGTCAAGACAAGTGACTAGAAATTTTGTGTTTTTTGGGTTTTATGGCCTTGGTTGGCCAAGTGCTTGAACTGAAAAGAACTAAATTTTTTGGGATTTTCTCAAGGTGTCCTACCTATCCTCTTCTTACTTCTCTCTCATTCCTAACCCTAAATCTTCTCAATCCCTCGCTCCTAGTCCTAGAAACTCATTACACACACCTAAAGTGTGAAGTAACAAGTGCTCAAATATCTTGTGACTTGCCACTAGCTGAATTCACCTCTACAAGTATGACTCATTCACTCCATGGCCATAACCATCACAAAGGCACCTTGATTGGGCTAATCCCCAGCAACGGTGCCAAAAACATGTGTACCTAAGTCGTGAAGTCTTAGGGACTTGTGTCAATGAGATTGTATCTCAATCGCCCCACAAGAGCATATAGTGGTGGATTAATACACGTTTAATTATGAATCCGAGAGATTAGACATACCAAGTGTATGAAGACATGTGCACACGTGATAATAAGTGAAGTATCAAAGCAGAAATGCATATGACTTGTCTTAACTACCTCTCCAACTCACTAAATCTCTGAAAATGCACGTCGCAATACCATTTGTAGCAGTAAGCAAAAATCTGAACTTTTCTCTCAGCTCCAAACATTGAATATGGTCAATAGCAGGCTCCTTTCGAAGCTCTTGATGAGACGCATCTAATGGTGGTATCTTCAGTCAAATTTGAAAAATGTACTTCAAGCTATGAGCAAAATACTGAATGGTGGGAAACACCAACACCTACTCCATAACTCCTCAAGGTTCACATAGGCACTACAGTAGTTCAAACGCGATGGGAAGGGGTAGACAACAGTCCTACACAAACATTTCAAGCATTGCACATGCACTAAATTTCAAAGAAGATAATCAGCAGGAAAGAGACAAACTCGGAATTTTGCTTCAATTCTCATGATGGCAAAAAGTTCTTTACAAGAGTCACCAAGTGACTTATATACATGTGCCCTAAAATTGGTCCTTTCACACAAGAGACTGGAACTTTTATTGAAAAACACTAATTTTCCTACTATGTTACAAGGATTATGTTACAATATCTAGGGTTTATGCATCTAGAGGACTCCTCTAGTGCATTTACATGGCTTCATGAGAATGTCATTGAAAACTCAAGAAGAAAATTTGTGCCCATAATTTGAAATTTTTTGGGGCTCCCTTTTTTGTTCTTCTTTACTCTGCAACACTAGGCTTTTTGCAATGGGTTATGCTTAGGAAAGAGGCATTGGTTTTGAGGAGACCTTTGCTCCTACATGTTGAATGACTACTGTTTTCGTAGCATCTGTGCACTTACAATGCATCATGGTTAGAATGTACACCAGTTGGACATTAAAACTACATTTTTGAATGGTAAATTGCATGAAGAATGGTATGTTTTTTAGCCCTATGGCTTTGTGCAGAAAGGGCATGAAAACCAAGTGTGCAGGTTGAAAAAGGCATTAAATAGCAAGTCGTAACAAATGAGAACTATGCCATAAAAAGAGAAATCCCTCATCAAAAATCAAGAAAATTACATATTATGTTTGAAAACCCTTTATATGAGTATACATAGATTTCAAAAATCAACTGAAAACATGTGATATTTTGACAAATTTTTGCCATTTTTTGAAAAATTAGGAGGTCAAAATGTGCCCAAAATTTGGATCTATTTAACATTGATATCTCCAGAATCTATATGAGAAATATAAAAGTGATAAAAAATCTTATATAGAAAATAAAGATTAAATGTGTGTTGGATAGAGGATCTTCGATAGTGATTCAAAAATGCGATAGAACATGGTTTCATTATGTGAAGTGCTTTTGAGTAGTTGTATAAGCACCAAAAATGTCATAGATTTTCAAATTAATTCATAACTTTCTTGGTCTATGTTTACACCCCCATCATGGGATGCATCTGATTGAGTCTGAGACTATTGGGAGCTCTCTTCTTCTTCTATATCAACAAGAGCTCTATCCTCATCCAAGTACATAATAAATTCTATAGGATCATGCACATATCTTCTTTTTTGCCTATGATTAGATGTCCCATATGCATCTAGAAGTTTTTGCTTTATCATATTGATGGTTGCTTTCCTAAAGTGCCCTCTTTTTGTCAAGGCAAAATCATAAACAAGAATATCTACATCATCCATTTTATGGGTGGATGTACTTCGCATATTCTTTTTCTTTTTTGAGCCTGTTTGTTTGGTATCACATACCATTTCTAAGTTATACTTACCAGTGAATGCATTACTATTTCTTGTATATTACCAATGGACTATCAAAAAGCCTCTATTCTTCTTCGATCAATATCATTAATGACCTCTAACATGTTTTATATCCAAAATGGTATGGTAGCATCATCACCATCAACAAGGACTGCAATAAGTGTTCCAGCATTTATTTCTTGCTTCGGCTTGTTTCTTCATCCTTGGGCCTACATAAATATTCCTTTTTGGTGGATGGATAAAGTTTTGAAGTGTATCTGCATTACATGCTTGGTCAACATTCATTGATCTTTGTGTGCTAAAATCCAATGTGAATGGAATATCAATCATCCAATGCACTGCAATGGTATTCTTTATAATCTCATCTTGATGGTTAAAAAACAAAAAATCCCTTGTGAATGGAATATCAATCAGCAAATGCCCTACAATGTTATTCTTTATAATCTGATCTTGACGGTTAAAAGTCTAGCATCAAGTCGGACCAAAAGGTTGATGCCTTGCATTGACATGCCCCTTGTATTCAATGTCTGACATCGAGTTGGACCTTAAGGTCAATCCTTGGCATCGACTTGGATCCCGAGCTCGATGCCAGACATCGAGTTGGACCACAAGCTTGATGGCTCACATCGACTTGGCCCCCAAACATTGAGATAAATGTCATTCGCTTGGCTAAGATTAATGGCATGCCCTTGGCTAACATAAATTGTATCACTTTAGGGACATTGAGAAGCACGAGGCAAAGTCCTTTAAGAAGCTGAAGGTGATGCTTAGCTCAAGAGAGGGTACTCAAGAGAAAAGCATTGGAATGCTCTTAAGCCAAAGAGGAGCATCCTATCTTTGTCCTCTAAGCATGCAAGTAAGCCAATGGCCATATCAATAGGTGGCCATAGCAGTGCCAAGCCCTCTAAGGACGAGCTAGCCATAAAAGATAAATCCAAAGAGACTGAAGTCAGTAGGAAAGATAGACCACTTTGAGACATGACAAACCTAGAGTGGTGCCTTCAATACATAGAGGAGAAAAATGCCACCCTGTTTGTATTTGTTGGGGCCTATGGGAGGGGAAAGATTACCACCACCCAAGTTTTTCAATATGGCCTAGTGTTCAAGGTGGAGTATGAAGACAAGGACTCAGATAACCTCCTCTTCCTAGTGGAGACTTCAAAAGGGTTGAGGAATGCAATTTGCAAAATGGAACTTTTATGTCTAGAATGTTGTGTGCTAGAGAGGCTCACTCAGATTTGCAAGGATTCTGACAATTTGATTGTGGATCTCTTGCCGTGGATACAGGGGAATATCATTCCAAGCCAACAACAGAAGATGACACTTGTAAAGTCAAAGGGTAAGCAGCCCATACAAAAGAAGCCCCTAGAAGAAGACCAAGCCCACTCGTGTGGGATCACCAGAAAGCTCAGACTCTCATGATGACATAGTTGCCCTTGGAGGAGAGCTTGCATCTTGGATTTTGCTTACAAAAAAGATTAACGAGGATATTTTCAATAAGAAGCTCATGAAGAAAATGCAACTTTTCCACCTCCCCATTACCATCATCAATAGATCCCCTATTGACCCACTTACAAGAAGGAGGCTTCTTGAGACAAGGGAGCCCCATAATCTGCATGTACAAAATCTTAAGAAGAAGATGAAGATAAACCCACATGCAACTATTGTACCATTCTTGGTAATGGTCAATCCAAACGAGTGCAATTGGATGGAGAAATTCAATGATGAATTGTATGAGGACTACACATACTATGTTATTGGAGGATCACACTCTACAGAGGCCCAAAGATAGCTTGTAAAAGAGCATCCAACTACATACTTCTTTAGGTATGTAGAGTGTAAGATCTACATTGGTTTGACTATGGAGGAGACCAAGCTCCTAGCTTGGGACCACAACAATGACAACGATTATAGGCAGAAAATGTCATCCATTGAGCGTATCTGATTCTTCCACCATGAGTATGTTGATGCCCTAAGGGCAGATGGTGAAAGGATTCATCCAAATTTGAGAAAGTAGTGCATGATAGAGGTAGGGATTGCAGTGGATGACAATGTGAAGTCAGATGCATTCCGTAAGTTTGACCCATGGTTCCAACTTGCCTTCAGGACAGGGGAAATCTGGGAGCTCCAGGATAAAATATTCACAATGTGGGAGAACAAGGAGGTGAAAGGATAGAAACAAAAGAAGGAAAAACTAGATTCTCAAGTGGACGTAAAGGGAAAGGGAAAGAAAATGGATCTCTCAATTGAAGAGGCTACTGAGGATATGAATCTGACACCTTGGAGAGCTTTGCAAGGCATTAAGGATGACACTTTGATAATTTCAACATTATCATTCATTTCCAAATACCTAAGCCTTGAGGAGATATTCATAGAGCTAAATAAGTAAGTAGAATCTTGTCATGCATTGGTTTTACTTATTCTTTCAGTAACTTATTGTGTAGCTTTAAACCTCACAATGCAGCCACAAGGTTTATATGAAGATTCAGGAGGTGATGATGAGGAGGTTTGGGTGCTTTACATGGAGTGAAGTTTAGGCAGAGTACCCGGCCACCTCCTCATACAAAGCATTATCAGAATACTTTATATTGTTCCACAATTGGGTGAGTTCTCTTGCTCATTATAACTAGTATGATTGAGTTTGTCTAGTAATAGGTGCTATTCAATGTGGGGCATCGAACTATACAAACAAACATGCTATAAGTCAATGCCTAGCATCGAATGTCACTAGAATCGCTATGCTCAAGATGGAATCTGAGTTGAAATTCGATGCTAGGCATCTAATTTCAACAAGATTCTGATGACACGCATCGGATTTCAACACAGACTCGATGCCAAGTGTAGCTTCTCATAAGTAGTCGATGCCAAGCATCGACTTGAAGTAGGTGAAATGGTTTTTTGGCTTTAACAATTTATGCATTTCAGTTTCCTAGAAAAGACTCTATCTATTTACTCAATGCTAAGCATCAGAACCATTCGTGTATGTTGCACTTTGTAAACAATCTTTAAGTTGACACTCATCCTTTGTTTGTAGAAACCTCGAAAGAAGAGTGGTGAGCCAAATGAAGATTGTCATGCTACCTTCCTCGCTTATATCCAAAGGGCAAGACATGATAAGTCTAGAATAAAGGCAAAGGAGATGGAGTTCGAGGATGAGTCCTCCGGACTAAAGCGTTTTTCAAACCCCATAGACATGCTAAGGTCATTGTATTACAATGTATATTGTGATGATGTAAATAACATATGTACAGTAGTATCTAGGAAACATTATTACCTTTTAATAGCAAACATCCCATATGTCTTTAGAATGAGTGGTTCTATTAATGATGTTGAGCCATTCAAGCACCCATAGGTACAAAAGATGGTGACAGATTTTGTTGAATTGACCATGTCACCACTCTAGAGGATTGTCATTTTTCATAGCAGGGACCGATCCTTCTCTATCTCAACATCATTAAAGTCAAGGTATCATGCTGTCGAATGTCTTACATGGTACTATCTTTGCTTCTTGTCTCTATTAAAATTTCATGTCACATTGTACTTATAATTTTAAATTTGTAGGGTAAAGACAAATGTAAATCACACCCCAAGGCATAGGCTTGTTAGAGCTATGAAGTGCCTTACAGTTGGGTACTATGATGAAGTTAGTAAAAGAAGGGTCAAGGAACATTGTAATGAGAACATAATTTGGAATGTGCTAATGTTCCCTGCAGTTACAAAGAAGCTTCCTCATGTGGCAAGGGATAAGACATTGGTCTTAGAAAAATCCCCAAAAGCTTATAATGAGGTTAATCCAATTTTTTCTCTAATGATGATGATTGGATCTTGGACTTATTCTTTGCTGCAAGTAATCCTAATTGCAATGTTTCTCATTAATACTCTTTTGGCATCACCTCTAATTGATTTGTTTGTTTTCAAGGACGACACTCACCTGTGCACTCAAAATGTTTGGGAACTCCATAGCTGTAGAGAAGGATAAAGCCCAAGTCAGCTTCATTAGGATGCAGATTAATGGCTTGAATGAATGCCCAGACGAGGAGCAGGAGGTTGGGTAGAAACACATAGCTGACATAGAGAGATTCAAGCCTACGTCAAGGGAGCCTGTGCCACCATTGACAGATGAGCTAGGAGACATGCTTGACCTTGAGGAGCCAGTTCTAGAGCAAGAAAATCCTTCAGAGACTTCTCAAGTCCCAGAAGATAATGTTATGCATGAGGCCAAGAAATTATATGATCAATTTCTATTGTAGAATTGTTGTTGAGAATTGTAAGCATATACTTTTGTAATGATTTGATTATTGGAATATAATGCTCAAAGTTTTTGTTATTTGTGCTTAGCTTTATCCACATTCTACTCAGTTGTGTTGGATTGGTGTGCGGTTTCCTTTACATTTATGGTTGATTAAGGTCATATTCTTGAAGTGATAATTGGAACATCTTTGTGAGCTAGAATAGAAGTATTTAGAAAAGTTGCTCGAATGTTTGTACTAGTATCAAATGATGTGATATTATATATACTAAGCCTTAATATTTTATTTTCGAGTAACTCAAATTGTTAGTAACCATGAGAACATATATCTCTCGTCTAGAGTGCCAAGCACTATATCAAGAGACTGTATTTCTTTGTTTTTGGCATTATTACCACTACTTTCTGGAATTGGAAACTCTAACAGGAGGTACTAAATCATTAGGTAGTCTTGACGATCCACAATGGATGAGTTCTATGCAATCAGAAATGGATTCCATACATAGGAATGGTACTTGGGAGTTATGTGAATTGTCAAACGGAAAGAATGCCATTGGTACAAAGTGCGTTTATAAGATTAAGAGAAAATATGATGGTAGCATTGATCGCTACAAAGCTAGATTGGTTGCCAAAGGATATGCGCAACAATATGGCATTGATTATGAGGAAACATTTGCACCTACTTCATGCATGACTACCATGCGTACTGTGGTTGCATTGGCTGCCCATCGAGGTTGGAAAGTGCATCAATTGGACATAAAAACAGCCTTCTTGAATGGTGATTTGCAAGAAGAGGTTTATGTGAAGCAACCTCTTGGATTTGCTATGAAAGGAAAAGAGCATATGCTTTGTCGCTTGCATAAAGCCTTGTATGGTCCCAAGCAAGCTCCACGTGCATGGTATGACAAAATCCATAAGCACTTGATTGCTCTTGGCTTCACATGTAGTCCGATTGAAAGCACACTCTATATAGGCAAAAATGGGGCTGATCTTACAGTGCTTGTTCTTTATGTCGATGACATACTCTTAACTGGGTCATATGATGCAAAACTTGACATTCTTATGGCTGATTTGCAGCATACTTTTGATGTCACTTATCTTGGTCTTTTGAGCTACTATCTTGGCATCCAATTTGTATCCGTTGAGGGGGGAATCGTTATACATCAAGCAAAGTATGTTGAAAAACTACTTCAGCATTTTGACTTTGAGGATTGCAAGCCAATTTCCACACCAGTTGAGACAGGATTTAGGTTCTTAGTTAAGGATTCCAGTGATGCATTGATACTTCTCTTTATCAGCAAGTTGTGGGATGTCCTATATATGCATGCAACACAAGGCCAGATATATAGTATGCAGTTTCCCAGTTGAGTCGATTCATGCATAGCCCTGGCACTAAGCATTGGCAAGCGGTGAAACATGTGTTTAGATATCTGCGAGGCACTTTAAGCTTAGGTCTCTTTTATGGCAAAGATATTCATCCATGCTTGCATGCTTTTACAGATAGTGATTCGGCTGGTTGTTATGATACTCGCATGTCCACCAGTGGTAATTGCTTTTTCCTTGGGGACTCATGCATATCTTGGTTGAGTAAGAAGCAACCTACAATGGCGACATCGAGTTGTGAAGTTGAGTATTGGGCAGTTTTCACAGCTACAATGGAGTGTATATGATTGAGACGCCTATTGATGGATCTTTGCATGGAGATTGATGCAGCTACGCATATTCTCACTGATAGTCAGAGTGCACGGACCAAACATATTGAGGTGCATTATCACTATGTGAGAGAGCGCCTTCATGCAGGAGATATTGATTTGCTATATGTGCCTACACAAGATAATGAGGCAGATATATTCACCAAAGCTCTTCCACGGGAAAAGTTTGAAGCTTTTTGCAAAGCTTTAGGCTTATTACCTTGTGGGGGCTGATCTGTCACTCCCTGTATGTGTTCACATCATTCGCTTCATGGGTGTTTGTTACACTTATGTGTTCCTCAAGTAGCTTTGATGTGAACCTTTTCCCTATACATGGGCACTTTTTACTCTAGTGCTGGCTAGAGGTTTTTTTCCCATGTTACCACATACTTGATACTCTCATACGTGGTGGTACTTTGTACTTAGGGATATTATTCAACTCTTACTTCAGTTTAGTTCATCGTCAATAGAGAGAGCTATTCCAGCCATCGTCTTCTCCGTGTGTCTTGTTGCGTTTGTGCTCCTTGTGTGTGCTTCTTGTGTGTCTCTCGCACTTCTACACATACCCAATACGGGTAAAGTTGGACAAAATGTGTTCAAAATTTGTTCCATCTTACCTTTTACTTCATTAATTGAAGTGTGAGTTACTTCATTCATTGAAAAGTGAAGGGTCCCTATCTCAGTTTGGATCTGCTTAATAATGAACATATCCGTTTGGATATTATTCATCTTCTCATCCAGCCCATTTTATTCTTTGTAAACATTAATTTCTTGTCTTTCCTATTGTCCTATTTTAGGAAGACCCGCAGTATATTCTGTAGAGAGTACATGCACGGAAGCAAAATGAAAAGAAATGTACTCACAAAATGAAAGAGTGTCAGACTCAAAGCTGATTAGACCATGAAATCAGAGAACTCACATGGATTAGGGTGAGCTTGCAAAGAACATGAAGTAGGGTCCTCAACCTTCTAACCAAATACAAATAGGGGGAGAGGCCTTCCTTATATACAGTTGGAGTGGGCTCTCTAAGGTACATCATATGCGAGATAATTCCCCAAAAAGGAGAATGAATACACATGTAGAAGCAAATGGCAAGGTACCAAATACAAAGGATATAACATAAAATGAAAATGAACTAGAAATGAAAATGGAGTGTCTCCTAAATACAAAAGGGAGATGCACTCTCATATTCTCAGCACCCCCTTTGTAGCTCCATTTTGTAGTTTATGAAGGTTGCTAGGGTATGGGAGAAAGGTCCACCTAGAGTGTAGTAACAACAATGTGAGCACCAATGAAGAAAGTCTCTATGTCAGAATTCATAGCCTCCAAGTAGGATCGAACATGTGTGATTGCTCATACTCCATAAGATGTGCACCAGATAGATCAAGCAGATGCTCCATATGTATGCCACCAACAAGGTATAAGAATAGAACAAGATCTCACTAGATAAGATCACCTCCATGTGAGATAGATATGATGACTCCATGTGATATGTGGGAACCTCCAAAGCTTTGACAATATCCACCATGAGATGTGTATCATCAAGAATTAGGTAAATGTAAAGCATGAAGCATGAAATCATAATCACATGGTAGTACATATGTATGTTTTACTCCTCCATGGAATGTACAAAGTTCTGATGTGTATCAATAGGACCATGGAAGCCTCCTTTGAATCGAGCAGATGGCTCATAAAAGGATCCAATTGAGTGATGTATACAAGTAGATGCAGGAGTATCCTGTGGATAATGAAGTGGGGGACTCCATGAATGGAACATTGTATGCTTAGAATGCTACTGTAGATGAGGCAAGTAGACTCTCAAATATAGGAATGGAAAATGAAGAGTCATTGTTCCTATAGTAAAGCCCAACTGAAGTTAAGCGGAAATATAAACCTACAATGGTATCTCTGAGTCCGCATGCTCCAAAATTGTACCATGATCTGGAAAATCATGTACAAAGAGAGCATGCTCCATGTAATGTGATTGTTTGAAATTGGAATGATCTCCCTCTAAAGAGGAAATGGGAGGATCTAGATCCTTAGAGGGAATCCAAAAAGAGGGATGAACACTTAGAGTATTCATCAAATGTGCAGTCTGTGGTAATTGTAACTGAGTGACTCTTAGGGTCATAGAGTTTATATGTCTTTTGAAGATCTATAACCAATGAAAATTTATTTCTTAGGTCTATCGTCATCAGGGCCTTGCACATAGACATCACTACCAAAGACTTTGAAATAGCTCACACTCACCTTCTTCTGAAAATAAGGTTCAAATGGAGTTTGGTTCTTCAAAACATATAAGAACCCTCTATTAAGAATGTGCACTGTTGTGTGTACTACTTCACCCCAAAACTTTAGTGGAAGTTGCTTTTGATGAAGAATAGTCTTGGCCATGCGAATCACACTTCAAATCTTTTATAAAGCAACTTGGCCTTTGCGCTCTTGAAACTCGTGAGAGTCATCTTTGTCATTGCACATGTGCAATGAAGCCCCACTGTCAAAAATCCATTCTTTGATAGGAGTGGATGTGACAAGTGCCTTATGTTGAGCTCTAAGAAATAGGTCTTCACTTGTGCAATGAGTTTGATGCTCTGTTTTTGGGGTAGACTTGGACTTATCTTTGTACTTCTTCTTGAAGCAATACTTTTCTATGTGTCCAAGCTTGCCACAAAAATTGCAGGTAAACTTCTTCTTGCCCTTGTCCTTAGAATCTTGATTTTCTTTGTGACTTTTAGTCTTGTTGAAAGTAGGTTTGGCTTTCATAGTTGTCTCTTGTGTTGTGTGAGTCTTTTGCCTAAAGTCATGGAGAAGCAAAAGTATTCTTACTTATTCCCAAGTGAGTTCTTGAGCTCTTTTGTATAGAGTGGTCACAAATATTTCATAGTTCCTAGGAAGCATGTTAAGCAATCTAATGGCCATATCTTCACTTGAGATCTTTCGTCCACAAAGTGCTAGCTTTCTTTAGTAATCTTTAAATTTTTCAATCACTTTTGTGATGCTATCTTGAGGACAAATACTGAGATTGTGAAACTTATCCTCTAAAGTATAAATCTTGGAAGGTGTTTTATTTTCATATAGACTTTGTAGTGTATCCCAAGCTTCTTTAGAATTCTTAGATGCAGTGATATGACCCTTTTTCAATTCATCACGTGCTAGAAGAATTTGACCTAATGATCTTTTGTCCTTGACAGTCCAAATATTCCAAGACTCTAAGTCTTTGATCTTATCTAGGTGGGATCCTGATCCATCTACAATTTCACTGAGAAGATTTGTGTACATTCATAGATTCTAGTTTTGGCCATCTAAGCATTCTTCCTTAGGCATAAACATGGGCATAAAAGATGGTAAATAACTTTCCATAGAGACGAACTTGCTTCTTTCTTGGACATTGTAAACTTGGGGATGATCTTGAAAGCTTGAACAATTGAACTTGTGCTTGAAATGTTGCAAAAAAGAAGTGTCAAGTGTTGAAAAACAGTTCCTTGACAAGAGAGGATGTGGAGAAGAGTTGAAAAGCATGTTTGCATATGCCTTCAAGTGGAAAAATGGAATTTTAAAAGTGTTTAATAAAACATGCCAAAGATACATTCTGTGCAAAAATACCACTTAAAAATATCTATAAACTTTTGGAAAAAAAAGGAAGGCTTAGAATAGCCTTGACACAAAAAGTAAGATGACTCGACACAAAGAAAGGGTATAGAGTATCTCATTGCACACCAAGCTAGCCTCAAGGTATGCTTAGGAACTTGAGAAAGCTCATGGGTGGGATTAGACTAGCCTCCAACCCACAAATGCACACACACTCAATACTCTCTTATATTTTTGAAGTTACAAAAGGAGGACACTTAGTTCCAAATAATATCAAATAATGTGCCAAAGAAGAGATGGGGTACCCTCGCAAAGTGTCCTTGCAAATTGAGTATTTGAGTTCTTGGAATGTCAAATGATATGCCCAAAAGGGAGGGTTGTTATCCTAGAAAAAATACAAAATGGTCCTTGGAGGGGTACCAAATTGAATGTCGCAACTGGTATGAAGAATGAGGCCACAAGGATGGTAAAGGATCCTAGGAATATTACAAAATAATCCCTTAATGAGGGCTACAATGTTGGGCAAAGGGTGCTATTAGGTGTGGTTAAATGGACTGAGTTGGAACCTTTGGGTAGATACAAAAACAAACTTGTAGAAATGGTGGAAAATGATCTGATTTGCTTCCCAACTTTATGTGCTTGGTAAAAAAATATTTTTCTTAAGTCAAAATAAAAGAAAATGGAGAATATGGGATCATGTGAAATGTGTAGCAAAATACTATTGTCCTTGTACCACAACCGTCATAAGGAAACACCAAGGATTTTGATTTTGAATCAATAAGGTATAACATAAGTGTATCTTTAGTAAGTGATAGAGAATACTTAATGAATCTTTATCAAATAAAGCCAAATTTATATACTTGAGGTAAAGTCATCATATGATTAAGATAAAAAGGCATAAGTAGTGATGTTAGCACACAAACGACACTACCCCTATCTGGCATTGTTAGATGAAGCCTTGGAACAATTCAGGCGCTCATCCTTCATCTTTTGGCATTGTTTCACCTTCTAGAATTAGCGGTTAGGTAGGCTTGGTGCAGATATGAATGCTTCGGGACATCTAATTCGGTCAAAGCAACTGTAGGGCCGAGCACGGAGATGGAGCATAGAGATTAAATGATGTGTGGCTCTCTCTCTCTCTCTCTCTCTCTCTCTCTCTCTCTCTCTCTCTCTCTCCCCCCCCCCCCCATATTGACGTGCATGATCTTGCGGGTTTTCGGAAAAGGGGGTTGAAGCAAACAAAGAGCTTGACTTGGATTTTGAACAAATGAGTATTTTAATTAAGTCACTATAGCTTATCAGTCTCAACAAGCATAACATGTCAATAAGCAACTCTCATTAGTCTTATTTGTTGAGACTTCATTGTACTAACAAGTCCAATGCAATCGGATTTAATTAAGATAAGCATTTTGCTTCAACAGGAGTAAAGAGCACCCAAGGATGCACACAAGGTGCCAAGAAAGATGAACTTCGCTTTAGCATGATCGATACTTGAGAACTTGTGGATAGATGGCACAGTACATGTACAATTACGCACTCTTTCTCATTTTATGCAATATGATGCGCCTACCTTAGAAATCTCACTTCAGCATAAAAGGGAGAGCCACATAAATTCATATTAGTTTAAGCCATAAAGCTTTATCTTCACTCACACTGAGATTTTCACACATCTGCAGAGGTATGAAAAATTTACAGACTACTTTTTGTATTCGGTTATACACAGTTCTATGCAAACTAAGGCTCAAGAGTGCAAAATAGATATTTACTGAACAATGCTACACCTCAAAATTTACACGTACATATTCTACCATCAAGTGACTCATCATAAACATCAAGTGACTCTTTTAATTTTCAAACGGAAGGATAAACATATCTACATACGATTTTAAGTTCAACTTTCTTCCTTCTTTTACAATTCTTAATTCCATTAAATCACCAGCTCCACATAAGATTCATCTTTAGACCAAAAATCATGGTAACAGCTATGCTTATCTGTGACAGATGAATTCAAACGGAACTTCGAATCAACACAAGCTACTTCGTTTTAACAATTAACTCTACTAGTTAAGATAAGAAATTAAGTATGAGTTTCTTTCCTACGGAGAATCAAGAAAGTTCATATTATACAGCTGTTATAATCACAATGATATGACAAACAGTAAATAAAAATCCACAACCAGTATCCCAAGAAAAGCTTCGTCGTCAAGATTTACTGTGATATTGACTCAACTTCATTTTTATAACATGTGTGAAAAAACCAACACTTCTCTGTGTTGTCAGCATCTAACCCCTCAGCATGTGGAATTCATTGGTTCCTCCAGACCTTACGTCTCAGTTGGTAAATGTTTAACTTCTGGCATATTCAGGTGATCCAATGGAGTGGTAAAGCCAGGGGAAACTTTAAGCAGCATTGGTAAAAGCCCATCATGTGGCCATAGCTACTCTTGAGAGAGCATTTAGTATCATGAAAGACTATTTAACTTTTAACGAGGGATAATTAATTATTCTTCATTAAGATCAGTCATCTAGAAGTCATAGGCAAAATCTACAAGTCAAGGACACAGTTTGCACCTTTTCTTGCCTTCAAGATGACAATTTTCTCAAAGGAAATAAAATTAAACCGAAAGCACAAAATCTAACAAGTATCCAGAAACTCAAAACAAAAATAGGTTAACCGAAGACGTAATCAAAATGATTCTCAGAACTCGAGCTTCATTACAGCTTATATGCATCGCAGCTTGCTCCTACTCAACAACTAACATCAGAACAAATCACGAGAGTGTTTGGCAGAGTTTCAAGAACAAGCATCATATACATAATCACACAAAATAGATTCAATCGCTTTTTTCATCCCAAAAAAACTCAACACATCTTAACAGCTAGTGCGTCAGAGAATTCTTTCAACGTCATTAGGTGATGTGTTTAGTCCAATTCAACATCAGACCTGCAATTTGCCAAGTTCATATGTGATTTATAGACTCCAGCGCATTAGGACATATTATTTACTGGGACGTGAAAGCTTCATTGCACAATAGCAGCACAAAATCATTCCAGAAGAGACTCGATGTTTGCAAGTGATCGCAGAAATTAGAATCTCAAATTGAATATACAAAAAAACTTACGGCTGCTACAACTTTTGTTATGAAGTTCCAATCCTTCGATGGCTTCGTGAGTAGGCCAAGCTTAAGGATCACACAAAAGAGCTTTAGATTCCAAGCATCGGCACATTATCATGTATGCTTTGCGTCAGATTCCGCTTTATCTTCCTTCCCTCTTCCCCTATCTGAATCAGCTGCACTCTCCTCACTGAACTCTTCACAATCAGAGTTACTCCTTTTTCTTACATCCTTCCCCCAGCAGATATTCCCTCTCTCCTCTGAGTAGAAGCGATTTACTCGTGCGTGCTACTCTTGTCTTCCCTGTCGCTCACCTGCGAAGCCACCTCCAACATTTTGAACCTATTCTGAGAGCATCCGATTTTGCACGAACTAGTATTGTGAAGCCTTTACCAATTCGTTCCCTTTGAGGCTTTGAGCTTTCCATATCATGGATACCCCCTCCCCCGAATAAAAAACTGCCGAACTATTTCTTTTCCCCTCTTTCTGCTGCCAAAGATGCCCTTCTTGATTTCTAACAAAATAACTCCAAGAGAGGCACGTACGTTCTTTCCTTATTCATGCATTTACACACATTTCTACATAAACAATCATGTTCACATGCGGCCACACTTGAAATATTTTCATGTCTTAATACCCTTGCTTTTATGTTTGCACATAAACGCACTTACTTCAAATTCATGGATAGGTATTTTCATTTCTAAATTCATATATGCACATGAGTTTCCACACTCATATTACATTCACACATCATGCATGTACAAACTCATGTGAACGCACACACATAAATAAGCACATCTTTGCATGCACATAGACATACACAAATAAGCATTTGCACGCAACATGTTTGAACATATACTCTAATAAACTAACATTTTTATGTAGGTGCAAATGGTGTGCAACAAGAAGTAAATATAAACCTCTATATGAATCGAGAGTTAGAACCCAAACTCTTTTTGGATGCAATACAAATCATATAAGTCATTGGTACAAATAATTATGCACTGTATGAAGTATTTCGCTGGCGATGCACCACAGTGCACTCTCCTTCATGAGAGCACCACAACAATATCGTCGGGGTAGAAAACTTAACTCCTAAGGTGGCACACAGTACTTCGCACAGAAACTGTTGAATACACAGAAAACACAATACACAGGGAGCACGAAAACAGACTTCTTAGGTCTTATAAATGCGTTCAAACTTACAGACTGTGACTAACCAAGCCACTATATGTTTTATTAAAGAACATATACAAAGAAGTGTTCGATGGCCATTTGGCCTTTCACATGGACACTAACGGTAGCAATCTCCCACTAAAGGCCAATATGGCCAAAGTAACTATGAGAGAAACATAAAGAATGATAAAGAATACCTGAGTGTAAGTATACAAACTATACCTCCCACCTGATGGGCATGTTACACAATATACAAGTGACTGTGTAAGATCGTGAATCAAGTAACGCCCATCATGTGACAACAGTGTCGAAAGCTATCCTGTGGTAGAGCTTTAGTCAAAGCATCTGCAACATTATCTCGAGTGTGAACCTTCTCAAGAATAATGCGCTCAGTAGCTAAGCAATCTCTAATAACCAATAATGGATGCTTTTCCTCTACCTAAGCATAGGCTTTGTCCTTAGTGCCACTCAGATACCTTAAAATCATCTTGATCGCTTCCCGATGTTTCTTGCCAAGATTAGGCATATATCTGCTCACAACTCCCACTGCAAATGCAATTCTGGTCTCGTAGCTACCATAGCATACATGAGACTACCAATAGCAGACTTATAGGGAATTTGGGTCATGAATTCCTTTTCCTCATCTGATTTGGGGCAATCATCCTTGCTCAATTTCACATATGTGGGTAAAGGTGTACTCAATGCCTTTCCACCCTACATATTGAACCTGTGAAGTACTTTGGATATGTACTCACTTTGAGACAAGTATATGCATCTTTTGCTCCTATTACGAGTAACGTGCATGCCAAGAATATGTTTGGCATCCCCCAAATCCTTCATATCAAATGTCTGACTCAACTTCTTTTTGAGAATTGACAAATCATAAGAGGACTTCCTAGCAATCAACATATCGTCGACATAAAGTATCAAGCATATCAAGCTGCCATCTGAGCATCTCTTTGTGTAGAGACAATGATCCTCATTGCTTCGAGAATAGCCTTGATACTTCATAAAAGCATCAAACTTTTGGTACCATTTTCTAGGGGATTGTTTAAGTCCATACAAGCTCTTCTTAAGCTTACAAACTAGACTTTCCTTACTAGGAACTGCATAACCCTCTGGTTGTTCCATATAGATCTCATTTGTAAGATCTCCATGCAAGAAAGCAGTTTTCACATCCATTCGGACTAGCTCTAAGTCCTCCATTGCAACGAATCCAAGCAACATGCACAGAGTAGTCACCTTGACCATTGGAGAGAAGATTCCTCGAAATCAACACCATGTTGTTGCTTAAAACCCTTTGCAACAAGTCATGTTTTATACTTTGGAGAAACACTATCTGATGTGAATTTCAGCTTATATACCCATTTACATGGTAAAGCTTTCCTGCCTTTTGGCAAAGGTACTAAATCCCAAGTATCATTCTTGTGAATAGAATCCAACTCACTCTTCATGGCACACTCGCACTTGACATGATCTTTGTCTGCATAGCCTCTTTGTAGCAAGAAGGCTCACCGGCATCTGTTAGCATAACGAAAT
Source organism: Ceratopteris richardii (assembly GCA_020310875.1). Classification (NCBI taxonomy): domain Eukaryota; kingdom Viridiplantae; phylum Streptophyta; class Polypodiopsida; order Polypodiales; family Pteridaceae; genus Ceratopteris; species Ceratopteris richardii. The sequence continues at coordinate 76,152,373 of CM035426.1, forward strand.
CTAAACCTGGAACATATCTATTAGGTAGATGTGAGACACGTGCAGAACGTCTCAATGGTTGCTGAATAGGAAAATGTGCAGACTGATCTGAATGGACATTCTCTTGAACATCCCGATGTGCAGCATTTTTATGCATGCTAACCGGAGGACTAGTATCCTCAAACACCACTCTTCTCACTTCAACCTCCTTAATGGGTTGTTTATGCATCTTAGACTCATTGAAAATGACATCACTACTTCTGATAACTGATCGTGTTTCAGGATCCCATAAGCGATATTCAAATTATCTTTCTTGACCATATCCAAGAAAAATGCATTTCTTTGACTTATGGTCCAACTTTTGTCTAAGATTCTTGGGTATATGAACATATGCTTCACACCCAAAAACTCGAAGATGATCATAATATGGCGGCTTGCCTGTCCATAACTCTTGTGCCACTTTAAAACCTTTGGCAGTACTAGGTGAAAGGTTAATCACATGAACTACAGTCAATACTACTTCTGCCCAAAAACCTTGTGAGAGGTTTGCATGATGCAACATAGAGAATACTCTATCTTGAATGGTTCTATTCATCCTCTCAACTACATCATTCTGTACTGGGGTATAAGGAGCTGTAAACTCTCTACAAATCCCTCTAGACTGACAGAAAAGTTTGAATTCATGTGAGGTATACTCACCCCCATTATCTGAACGTAAAGCCTTAAGCTTAGTTCCTTTTTCAGTCTCAACTGAAGCAAGCCATTTTCTGAAAGTAGGGAATACTTCATCCTTCGATTTGATAGGATATACCCAAACGTTTCTCGTAGCATCATCTATGAAAGTGACAAAGTAAAGAGAACCACCTAAAGACCTAGTCGGCATAGGACCACACACATCTATATGAACTAGATCTAAAGGCTGAATTGAAGAGTCAATATGTGTTCTATGCACATTTTTGGTTTGCTTTCCATATTGACAATGCTCACAAAATGAAAAATCGGAGAAAGATAACACAGGTAAGTAGCCAGAACGAGAAAGATTTTCCATTCCACTACGAGATATATGGTCCAAACAACCATGCCAAATACAAGCCATAGGCTGTTCAGTAACAACTAACAAGTGTTCTTTTTGTGATACAAATAAAGGATAAAGTGAGCCAACTTTACTTCCTTTTTCAATAACCATATTGCCCTTTGATATGTGAAAGGACTGAGCATAGAAGACTACCTTGTAACCAAGGTCATCAAGTTGACCAACTGACATCAAATTGTGTGATAACTGAGGTACATGGCATACATTATGCATAGTAAATTTTGAACCATCAATGAACTGCACAACCACATCTCCAATCCTCACAACATCACACTAGTAAGAGTCACCAAGTCTCATGGTACCAAGAGACTTTGCTGCATAATTAGAGAACCATTCTCTATGTGGTGTCACATGGAAAGAAGCACTAGAATTTAGCAACCATGTGTGGCAAAGAGAATTAGCCATAAGAGCCTCAGTTGGCACAGTACTATCAAGTGTCAACACATCAACATCATCAAAAATAGCATTAATTTCTTCAATCTTCACAGTCAAAGTAGATGGTGCAAGTAACTGTTTAACATGTCCATCAACATGATGTCCTTTACCTTTAGCATTCTTTAATGCATAACAATCTTTCTTCATATGTCTTTTCTTATGACAATAATGGCATTCGATATCCCTCTTACTTGATTTACTTCTACTCTTATTCCCTTGACCATTTTTTTCCTTGTTCTTGCTCCTGCCACGTTGTTGATTCTTTCCTTGGTAAGAATCATGAACATTATATGCATCTCCACTCTGAGTGCCAACCATAGATTTTCTGTGAATCTCCTCACTCAAGAGTGCTCCACATATGTCATCATAGATGAGTTTACCACCAAGTGCACTATTGCTAATAGCCATGCAAAACGTATCCCATGAGGATGGCAAGGTGCATAACAGCAATACTGCTTTCATTTCATTATCCATATCCATTTTCTGAGCCTATAACTAAGAGACTATAGCATCAAACTCATTTAGATGAGCAGAAACACTATCTGTCTCTTTCATACGAAGGTCATACAATTTTCTCATCAGATAGACTTTATTTGATGTTGTCTCTTTTTCATATGTCTTGCATAACTTCTTCCAAAGCTCCTCTACACTTTCACAGTCTAATACTGTAAAGTAAACATTATCTGCTAGGTGCAAGTGAATGGTAGACCTGGCCATTTCATCTAACTCATCCCAATCATCTTCATCCATGTCAGTAGGCTTCTTTGGAATTCCATTTACTGGCTTCCATTGCCTCCTTTGAATCAGCACATCTTTAATCTGATTCTTCCATAGAGAAAAGTTTGTGCCATCAAATTTTTGAATCTCAAAATGGTCTTTGCCCTGCAACTTATAGCTCCTCCTTGGAACACTAGCACTAGACCCTGATCCACCAGATGTGCCTGAAAGCTCTGATGCCATGATGGTAGAGAACTGAATAGAATGATAGTGGAGCCTAGGTTGCATTATTCGTTATTCGACAATTTGTTTATTCGTGAATAATTACGGAATTTTACGGCAAGCTCTTTTCGACCGAATTATTTGGTGACACGTCAGCTTATTCGGACACGCCCGAATAGTTTTTGCATAGAATTTCGACCCTTTTCGATCGAAAACACTTACGATCGAATATTTTTCAATCAAAAAGATTTATTATTTTATAAAATAGTTGAACTAGACTCATTTTTCATAAAAGCTACTTTGTTCTTTACGAACTTAAAGTCTTGTAGAGAGAACAAGGTATAAATTTTTGCCATATTAAATAATTGAAACAATTGTGATTTTTTGACTCATTGATTCTTACTTCACAATAGTATATATGTGTGAATTTAAAATCTATTATGATTGATTGTTACTCATTTTTCATAAAAGCTACTTTGTTCTTTACAAACTTAAAGTGTCGTAGAGAGAACAAGGTATAATTTTTTGCTATAAATATTAAATAATTTAAACTATTGTGATTGTTTGACTCAATATTGATTCTTACTTCACAATAGTATGTGTAAATGTATGTGCATATGATTATAAGGAATTTAAAATCTATTGTGATTGTCTGATACATCATTGATTCTTACTTCATCAGGATATGTGTAAGTGTATGTGCATATGATTAAGAATTTAAAATCTATTGTGATACAATAAATTTATTATTGAAAGATGTAGGTAGATTATGTTTGACTCAATAATGATTTTTACTTCATAATAGTATATGTATGTGTGTGTATGAGTATGTGTATGCATATGAGTGTATAATTGTGGATGAAAAATCTATTGTGATTGTTTGACTCTATTGATTCTTACTTCACAATAGTTTGTGTAAATATTTGTGTATATGATTAGGAATTTAAAATCTATTGTGATTGTTTGATACAACATTGATTCTTATTTCACAGTAGTATGTGTAAGTGTATGTGCATATGATTAGGAATTTAAAATCTATTGTGGTGCATTAAAATTATTATTGAAAGATATAGGTATATTATGTTTGATTCAACATTGAGAATCACTTCATAATAGTATATTTATGTGTGTGTGAGTATGTGTATGCATATGAGTGTATAATTGTGAATGAAAAATCTATTGTGATTGTCTGAATCAATATTGATTCTTACTTCACAATAGTATGTGTAAGTGTATGTGCATATGATCAGGAATTTAAAATATATTGTGATTGTTTGACTTAATATTGATTCGTATTTCACAATAGTATGTGTAAGTATATGTATGTGTAAATGTATATGTGTGTATGAATGAAAATTAAAATCTATTGTGATTGTTTAACTCAACAATGATTTTTATTTCACAATAGTATGTGTAATTATTTTTTTTATATGGGTGTATGATTGAGAATTAAAGTCTATTGTAATTGTTTGACTCAACGTTGATTGAAATATCTTGTTTGATATTGATTTATATTGTTTTTTTTGTAGGTATAGTATTCATAAAGCAATTTGAAGCACTATGGGAAAGGGAAAAGAATGGTTATATGCGATTGTTCATCAAGAGGGTAAAACAGTATCCACAATACAATGCAAATTTTGTGGGCATCGTTATGTAGGAAATGCAACTCGAATAAAAGAGCATCTCTTTAGTACAGGTAATAATGTGGCAGGATGCTCTAATCCAGATAGTGATATATGGGTACATTTTGCAAGTTATGCAAACAAATGTAAATCTCAAGGTATCACATCAAAAAGATTCAAAAGCATGAGTAGTTCACAGCACTTTCGAAGTAACCCAAGTGTAGAGCACGAACGAGTAGATGCGTCGATGATAGTAGAGGATCATCAAGATATTTCTACTCAAGTCTCCCAAACTGTTTTTGAGAATAACCAAGATACATGGACTCCATTTTCTCCAACTGCATCAAAAAAGAGTGGAGTTGGTGAATGTAGTAAAAATGGTGGATCTAATACTTTGTCACCATGCTTTGTCCGCAATAAATCACAAAATACTATACATGTAGCTTTTGAAAAGCAATATCGTCTCGAGCTTCATCTTAAAATAGACTATCAGTAAGTGTATGGATAAATAAATCAATAGTATGTGTGCACAAATGATAGACATATGCATAGTTAAATAAGTAGATTTATAATTAAATAGAAAGTGTAATTATAATCTTGAAGTGATTCTATGTAATTAAGAATGTAGTAGTCAAAGAATCAGACATTTATAATATTTCATATACATTCGCTATACTATGTATGAGTTTTGTCACATAATTGTATATAACTATTGTGATAGTAAGAGTCAAAGAATCAGACAATCACAATAGTTTCTATACACCTTGTGACCTACACTAAGTATTCTCATCGAAATCTAAGTGACTATTGTGATAGTAAGAGTTAAAGAATCAAACAATCACAATAGTTTCTATACACTCCCTATACTATTGAGAGAGTAGGCATCAAGGTGGCGATTCAAACTAAGTATTCTTATTGGAATCTAAGTGACTATTGTGAGAGTAAGAGTCAAAGAATCAGACAATCACAATAGTCCCTACACACTCCCTATACTATTGAGAGACTAGGAATCGAGGTGGCGATTCAAACAATCTCAATAGATCTATTACTATGTCTTATACTACAGTGAGAGTAAGAATCGATGTAGCGAGTCAGACAATCATAGTAGTGGTTTATTTTTAAATGTTTCTCATCGATGTATACAAGTAAGAAACGCTTGTGCGAGTCGAACATGTATACAATCGATGATTAAAAGACACAAAACAAATTATATAAATAAAAATCAAGCATATGTAAGAGACGCATATGCGAATCATACCATATGAATGATATAATTAACAAAACAATAAATAAAAATTAAAACAATACCGCAATGATAAAAAAGAAAGCTCTCTGATAAAAATTGTAGGATTAAAGCTCTCTAGTACATCAATGAAGCACATGCGGAATAAGTTTTTCGATCGAATGTAAGAATATATATTTTTCTACTGTAAAACACTTTTTGATCGAAAGCGTTTTCGATGGAAAGTGTTTTGGATCGAAAGCATTTTCGATCGAAAGAAATTTCGATCGAAAAGGTTTCAATCAAAAAAGGATCCGTCCATTTTTTCCGTGTTTATTCAGAAAATCACAAATAAAACGAACATATTTGGTATTTTTTTATTATTCGGTCGAATAAATGCAACCTAGAATGGAGCTGGAAGAGTCCGAACACCAATGAATAAGTGTATCAAGGAGTGAATCGATCACTGTATAGTTGAGAAAACTAGAAATTTGGAAAACTTTTGCCAGGTATCCTCTGTAAAATGAGCATATGACCAGTATCAAAATATCAGAAAACTGCAAGTACTGACATGTTTTCCTACATAGTGAATCATTGACTCCACTGCATATAATCACTTACCCAATAGAAGCCAACTAGGCTTATCGAGCACCTATGAACAACTATCATATATCTCCTATGGGGAGGCTAGGTAAGTCTTTCCCCTGCATATTCAAAGAGACCCCAACATCTGGGTGTCTCCTAGTTAAGAAAACCTTACCATGACCCTCTTTATCAAACATAAAAGGCTTTATGCAAAAAACGTAACCGCTATATCAATGACCACATGGACATACGTAAGCGGTATCCACAGAAGCGTACATGGTGTGTATGTGCCCAATATATGCAGTAAATTGACAATAAAAGGTTGAATGCATAGCCCAAAAACTAGCCAATAACACCTGCAAATTTCTATCAACTCTGATGTTTTAGGCTCAAAAACCTGCATAAATTTGCAGCGGTTGCTCCCACCAAAACTGAAAACCTCTCAAGAAACCTGTAGTTTTACGAGTGTGGCTGAAAGCACAACCCCAAAGGTTGATATTTATTGTCGGAGAAGTACAAAGAACACCCTTCTTGATGTTTTGGACCTGTGTGAAGAGAACTATGTGTGAAAGTACTCCAAAATAGCTCCAAAAGACACCCCAAAATTGCTTCAAAGATAGGCTTTGAAAGCAAAGAATGAAGCTTTGAGGGACCAAAACTTGTTCAAGGTAATGTCAACTTTAATCTTTCCCCTTCTTCAGACACCACAAGAGTGTAGCTTAGTGGCAAGAGATTGCCACGGTTAAGCGAGCTCTGGGGGGAACAGTACTGGGATGGGTGACCTCCCGAGAAGTACTGGGAACCTCTATATTCCTTGATCGTTGATGTCCTCCCTTGCACACAGCCAACGACACCAACGGTGACTTCGGTGACTCAGATGACAAGGTATGCCAAGGTCTATGCCTTGGTCGCTTCCTTAGTCGTAAGCCTTGGAGAAATCCTGGGGGGGAGGAGTGCTCACTTTGCTAGCACAAAAGGAACAAAGATTTTGTCTTGAACTGCTCTGATACCAGTGAAGTATTTCGATGGCGATGCACCACAATCCACTCTCCTTCACGAGAGCGCCACGACGATATCGTCGTGGTAGAAAACCGAGCTCCTAAGGCCGCACATAGTACTTCGGCAGAGAGGCTGCTGAATACGCAGAAAACACAATACACAAGGAGCACAAAGACAGACTTCTAAGGTCTTACAAATGTGGTCGAACTTACAGACTATGTCTGACGAGGCCACTATATGTTTTATTAAAGAACATATACAAAGAAGTGTCTGGTGGCCATTTGGCCTTTCACATGGACACTAACGGTAACATTGTATCCATCCATAAATGCAAATTGAACCATATAAAATACAAACATGAACTTTTACATATACACCAATTGTTGTGCTTTCATGAGTATGGCTCAATTAAACTCATCATGAAAAGAAATCATCAAAAATCACTTATATACATAAGTTTGTATGAGTTGAGCTTCCTGAGAGCATCGATTAACTATGTTCCATAATTCCTTGTCATTCTTCCCATTAAAACCTGGTTTGTATGAGTTGAGCTTCCTGAGAGCATCGATTAACTATGTTCCATAATTCCTTGTCATTCTTCCCATTAAAACTTGCAAAGTTAGCATTTTTAACAATTTCATTTAATTTCAGTGTACCTTTAGCGGGGTCTTAAATTGTGTTTATTGCTTGAGTATCGATCTTGAATTCAAATCCTAACCACAACAAGTTGCAAGTTGTTGCTGCAATATGCCGCGCGTCCTTCTCTACAGAGGTTAAGCTATGGTGCGATTGGGCAAGATTGGCAATGTAGGATGTTTCCGCCTGAGCTCGCCAGTCGATGGAAAGCAATATTCAAGATGATTACCGGGTGCGCCCAAGTTCAGTTTTAACATCTAATGAAAAGCAAGTATCACAAAGATTCAAGCTTTAAAGAAGCCTAGAAGAGGGTTTCAACTCAAGATACAAACTTATCAATTGAAGATAAGTTTAAACACTATAGTATTCAAGATGAATATCTGTTATACAAGGGAAAAGTATGTGTCCCTTGTGATCAAGAACTTAGAAGAAGATTTTTGTTTATATGCCATGATGCCCCAAGTTCTGGACATCTTGGAATCAACAAAACTTATGAATTGGTCAAAAGACAATTTTACTGGTCGAGTGTACATAAAGACATACATGATTATGTAATTAGATGTACAAAAATCCAAGTAAATAAAGCCAAATGCTTAAGATAGGAGGTTTGTTACACCCTTTGGAAATCTCAATGGAAAATGGGAGAGAATTTCCATGGACTTTATCACGGGCTTGCCTCGAACCCAAAGAGGTCATGATGCAGTTTGGATTATAGTTGATTGATTGACCAAAGTGTCTTGTTTCATACCTACTCTATAGTTAAAATTCTAGAATTAGCTAAAATGTTTATAGAACATCTCTATCGACTATATGGTCTGCCTTAAGACATAGCGTTTGATAGATATAGAAAGTTTACTAGTCATTTTGGGGGATCTTTGTTCAGTAGCTTAGAAACCAAGTTAAACATGAGTACCGTAGAACATCCATAGATAGATTGTCAAATGGAAAGGGTCAATCAAATACTTGAAGATATGTTACAAGCTTACATATCTTTGACCCAAACTGCTTGGGAGGACTATTTACCATTATTCAAGTTTTCTTATAGCAGTGCTAAGCACTTTGCAATTGAGTATAGTCCCTTCATGTTAATGTACGGGTTCGAGCCAAGAGCCCCATATGTAGTTGGACTACAAAATGAAAATGTCCAAACAGCTAAAGATTTCTTGGGAAGTTATGAATGCTAAAAATAGCTAAGGAAAACATGAGGAAAGCCTAGGATAGAGCAAAATTATTTCCTTTTAGGTTCAAGAACAAGTCTATCTAAAGGTTCCTGAGAGATCTAAAACATTGAAATCAAGACCCTGTCCTAAACTTTCTCCAAGAATTTCTAGTCCGTTCAGGGTTCTCAAAAAGATAAGGACTTTGGCTTATGAGTTGGAACTAACAGATGATTGTTTACTTCACTTACTGTTTCATGTAAGTGGATTAAAAAGAAAAATGGTTGAACAAGACAATCCTGTATCTTCAGATACAATAGTTCAACCAATTTCTCTTCATAACATCCCTCATGAACTAGAAAAGATACTATGCACTCAAGATAAAAAGACTAGGAATCATTTATATAAATAGTACTTAGTTAAATGGAGGGATGGGACAAATGAAAATGCCACTTGGGGATGAGTAAGTTCCATAAACAAAAGATTTCCCTCTTCTCCAATTTCAAGTTAGAAATGAGGCAAAATCTTTTGAGATTGAGTCCATGATCAATGAGTTAAATCATGGTGCACAGGGAAATACTTGACATATTATACCAATGCACATTTTTTAGGACAAAAATGTTAAAAGGGGGAACAATTTTGTATAATCCTTGGGTTAGACCCTTGGATATTGGTATTTCTCTTGGAACCATTGGTTTATGTAAATGGGTTATACCCTTGAAGTTGGAACTCATGTTCTTGGTTTTAACCCTTGGGAATTCATTCAATCGGTCTCAATTGAAGGGTTTCTACCCTTAGGAATAATTATCCTAAGGTACGAGAACCTTAGACTTGGGAGAAGCTTCTCCCAAGTGACACCTTGACTCATATGTGAAGGGAAGGCTTCAATTGAAATAAAAGCCAAGTGATTCACCTTGGAAAGTGTCCAAACAAAGGACAATTGGAAGGACACATGGAAGAATCTCAAGTCATGCACCCCTTGGACCTTTGGTATAAATATGGGTGGAGTTGCATGGGTGGACACATACTCACTCACTTTCTTGGTGGATATTATACTTTAGGAAGGAATCTTTACAACAATTCCCTTGTGTCACAATGATATCATAGTCTAATTCCATGAATAATAGGAACCAATGTACCAATTTGCCTATAGAACAAGGCTTGTAGACTAAATATAAAAAGTATTGGTGACCAATAAAGAATTTGAATTTGTTCCCCCCAAAAAGAGGGAAATCTTCTTCACTACATTCACCATTTTGAGTCCTTCATGATCAGTAGTCATGTAGTTACATTCAGCATTGTGTGATTGCATGCTAGCATAAGTAAACCAATGGCATAGTTCAAGACACCTACATGCACATGAAAAGGTTTAGAACAATTTGGAGCTTTCAAAATTGGAACTAAACTCAAGAGACTTTTAAGATCATGGAAGTCTTTCTTGCAATCATTCCATTCAAGTTTGTGCAATAATCCAAACAATTTTTTAACTATAAATGCATACATATGAATGAACCATCAGTAATAGTCATGATGGCCCATAAAGGCTTGAACTTCCTTAGCATTCTTGGGCCTTGACATATCTTCTATGACTTTGATTTTGTCTTCATCTATCCAGATTCAATTTTGGAGACAATGTGTCCCAAAATTTTACCTTGTCACACCATGAAGACACACTTCTTTAGATTAGACACACACGATACTATCACCATTTTGAAAATTAATTAATTGGGGCATTATATGAAATGCAAAGATACCCCATATAGTAGCAAAGGTTATTTTATGCTCGTCCTCAAGAGAAATTGTTGCTTGATTATATCTTGAAAAGCCATCCATGAAGTTGTAAACTTCTTGGTATGCAACCCTTTTGAGGAAATGATTAATGATAGGTAAGGGATTGTTGGGAATTGAACTGATAACCTACTCGCTAGGAGTATGATAGGCTAAACACTTGCCCCAAACGCCATGGTAGGGCATTATTTACTAGTATTCTCTCTTAAGGGTGGTTCCTCAATGCTCACTTATAGACCCCCTAACTAACTTGCTATGCCTTTCCCAAGATTGAGCACCTTCACTAGCCCCAAATTCTAGCAGTGGAGCTATCCAACCACCTTTGTGTCCAAATGCCCATGTACCTTCATTTTTGGCTAGTTTTAGACTCATCCATGGTCAAGCACTACCCCAAGGTGCCCACATTCGAAGCTTCCTACATTCGTGTTTCCCAAGTTCCTCAACTAGGCTCTGACACCAATGTTGGCAATTAAACTCACATCCTCCCATCCATGAGTATGATGGGCTAACCACTTGCCCCAAAAGCCATGCTTGATTATTACTTCCTAATAGCATGACATGAAATGCAAAGATACCCCATATAGTAGCAAAGTTTATTTTATGCCCATCCTCAGGAGCAATTCTTGCTTGATTATATCTTGAAAATCCATGTGTGAAGTTGTAAACTTCTTGATTTTCCACCCTTTTAAGAAATCATTAGTGATAGGTAAGGGATTGTTGGGAATTGAACTCAAAATCTCCTTGCTAGGAGTATGATAGGATAACCACTTGCCCCAAAAGCCATGGTGGAGGATTATTTACTAATATTCCCTCTTAAGGTGTGGTTCATCCACATCTTGCTAGGTTTATGTGAAATTCTTTCCCCCTTAGATTGAGGATAGTCCTCAATGCTCAACTACACACCCCCTAAATAACTTGGTAGGTCTTTCCCAAGGTTGAGCACCTTCATTAGCCCCAAATTCTAGCATGTGGAGCTATCCAACCACCCTTTGTGTCCAAATGCCCATGCACCTTCATTTGTGTCTGGTTTTAGACTCATCCATGGTCAAACATTGCCCCAAGCTGCCCACATTTGAAGCTTGCTACCACCATGTTTCCCAAGTTCCTCAACTAGTCTCTAATACCAATGTTGGGAATTAAACTCACATCCTCCCATCCATGAGTATGATGGACTAACCACTTGACTCAAAAGCCATGGTTGATTCTTACTTCATAATCCTGCCTCTTATGGTGTGATTCATCCACCTCTTGCTAGGATTATGTGACATGGATAATTATCACAAATCATCCTTCCATTGAACTTTTTGAAATTTATGCACACTCATAACTTTTCATTCTTCTTTAGGACTACCATGATGGGAGGCACCCACTTTGTGTGTTTAATTTCATAGATGAATCCAACTACCAAAAGTTTTGAAAACTTCTTAGATTTTGGTAGAGTATGCATTATTACATATGTAAGGTCTCAATTTCATGGGCTTTTCATGACTCATCATTAGAATCCTATGTTTGTAAATTTATGGACATCACCTTTTAATCCTTGTAACTTTGTGTAGAGACATCTCGGTATTTGCACAATAGACTAGTCTCTCTCTTTGTCATTGAGACATCATTGCCTATATAGGTGTAGATTTGTTCATCATTCTCCACTTCTAGCACTAGTGACTTGATTTTCTCTTTGTTATCATACGTTATGCATGTATTGACTTCTCGCTTAGGCTTTTGTATCAATATCTTTCCATGTTGCACTTTACACTTCTTGAAGTTTTTAGGCACTTGAAATCCAATATTTCTCTATTTGGTGGTTCTATCATCATCTTTGTCACTAGTTTCCATTCATTTTCCTATTCTTCCATATGTATTTTATGCAGAGTCTCTTGTTCCTTTGGGTCACACTCATGTCTTGATTTTCTAAGAGATCTTCATTTGCATTAGATTATCGATCTTCCTCAAGGCCCTTGTGATTCACATCCATTACATTGTCTACTGTAAGGTTAGGCTCAGGCTCAAGGATTCTATAGATGGATTTTCATTCGATCTCTTTACATTCGTAGTCCTTATGTGGATACTGCAACTCATCGGGGACTTGGTCTAAGATTGGTTCCTTCAACAAGCAACAAACAATAATGAATATATCATATCCGTCTTTATTGTATAATTGCTCTTCCATTTTTTTGTTGATACACATGTCCATATTATCCAAGATTTGATTCCATGAGAGTGGCTTGAATCCCTCATCACTAAACACTTTAACATATTGTGGATCCCTATTGAAGATACTAATATCATTATTGCTTGCATTTTCACCTTCTTTTGTAGCATCTTGACATAACCAATGATGTGTATCCTCATTCATCCAATCAGAATCACTTGTGCTGGAACTATGAATGGAAGTGGAATTGTCCTTATCATTCTCATTATGGATGGGATTCCATTGAAAAGGAGGAATTTATTTGTAAGAAAACTCATGTAGATTGACGTTTATGGTTACACCCACACATTCCAGGTATAGTGAATTCTATCCCTATCTTTTGCTATCTTTAATTGCCTTAGAAATGGTTGACCTAACTATAGCTTGTAAGTGTTGGTTTTATCAAACTGAAAAATTTCCATAGTGTGCTCAAATTTAACACCACACATGGTGAAAGTTATCACCTCAAGAAGACTAGTCAATCTTGCCATATGTCCATCTACCGATTGCAATTTTATCTGCATTGGATGTAAAGAGAATTCATCCCATTTCTTCCATAGTTCTGTAGTTGTTACACATATACCTACATTGAATCTATAATGGCTTTAGAGGCCACTCTACGCTATTTGATGGAAAGAATTGTATTTCATTCGTCAACTTCACCTTCACTAAAGTTTCCCAATTTATCAATAGGGATTGGGATGATACTAGAAGTGAATTCAACTTGAGCATGTTGAGTTGATGTGGGTGGCTTCATTCCTTTGTCCCAATGAGATGGATTTTGAGAAGCTTTCCAAGTTAAATATATCCTCTTGCTTCATATCATAATTGTTCTATGGCACTTTGATTTCTGCTTGTATGGGCATAAGCATTTAGGTAAAGACTCTAGACTGCGTCTCACTAGATAGATGCACCCCATGGATATGCATCATCCTTTAGGACTGAATCTAGAAACTGAATTTTTGAGAAGGGTGGTGATTGATTTTGCAATTATCTCCATCTTTTAGCGCGAACCTCTTCCTAGAGCTTCCTTTGTTTTTGGCTCTTGATTTCTAGGTTGAACATTCTTTTCTCATCAAGCACATTTATATGGGGAGATTCCAAGGGTGTTTCTTGGAATTCAAGTGCTTGCGGATCTACAAGATGGTTTGACTTTTACTAAAGCTTATCTTGCACAATCAATTTTCTAGAATTGCTCTTCAGGAATGCGCATGTAAGGAAAGATTAGAGGAGCCCTTTCTAGTATCTTTTAAGCAATTTCAATCATTTGCTTGCAAATCTCTAGCCGCTCTCTTTCTACATTTTGCCTAGGGTAACATTTTTAATGGTTTTCTATGTTAGGCCCTTCATGGATTCATTCTTGGTAGGCTACTATGATTGGATCCTTGTTGGGCACTACCCATGATGATGGTTGGCCTATCAAGAAATGATTTCTTGCATACTCTAAAGCCATGTAACTTGATGTGTTTTGAGTTTCATAATGGTTGGTTGGATTCATGGGTCCTTAGAAGTACCATTGTGGGTGTAAGGTTTGCCAAATAGTTGTCTTGGAAATCTTTGAATGTGTTTCGATGGCCTATATTGCCTCTGAGGAAGTTCTCTTAGTGAATTATAAGCGTGGGTGATTGTATGAGTAGGTGGGCCATGCAAATTTGGATGATAAAGCTCTAGGGTCTGCTACAAATATGCCACTTTCTTAGACTCCAATATAGGTAGTACAAAAAATCTAGGGGGAGAACCAAAGCATGGTCTAGTTGTATTTGGGGGTTTGATAATAGGTGTTTTCCCTTGTCACTCTAGCACAATGGCAAGTAGCAATGTGAGGAGATCCACCTCATAATTTTCAATCTCAAAAGATGGGAGGGAGGTATGACGACCATGAGCAAGTGAAGTGCATAAGTAAGTGAGTGAGAAGCACACAAGCATGCATGCACATACACACATGGGCACACAAAGTAAGAACTAAGAGAGGAACAATGCAATGCCTTCAATTACAAAAGAAATCTATTAAAAAACTTCAATCTCTACCAATCTAACCCCCAAAAATGAGATCTTTAACTCTTTTTATAGTTTTTCATTAGCTTTGGCTCTATCCAAACCTAGTGTCTAGCCTAGTTGAAAATGAGGTTCCAGGGCTTATTTGAGGACTCAAACAGAGTGAGAATCATGAGAATTGGTATGTAGATATTTCTAATATTCCTCAAGCTTGAGGACTCCTCGACCTGAACAAAATGGAGTTGCAAAAATGTGAAATTATATTCACAATGGTTTTAGTGATCAAAATCATTGTTTTTATAGGAGTTTCTTCTAAAAATTTACCATATATTTCTTGGAGCTCCATCTTCTTGTGTGTCCACTTCTTTGGCATGTTCTCATGCCTCGTGCTTGACCTTGAGTGCCAACACTGCCCCCCCCCTCTCGAGTCTATCGTCCCTGATAGACCCTTGTTGGAGTGGGTGTTCCATGTAGTACTTTGAGAGGTATTGTCCATCACGTATCAAAAAAATCAGTTTGTCTTCAAAATGTAGCGGGGTGGGTTGTCCTGCTCTTCATTTTTTTAGTGCTAACCTTTGCAAGTTTTAGCTCCTTTGTATGTACTTCTTCCGTGGATTCCAGCATGATGGTGTATTTGTGAGCTTTCAAAAATAGCTAGTTGCTCAAAAGAGGTTGTCAAATGTTGCTTTTGAGCAGTAGTTAGCTATGAATTTCATCATTAGTATTGGTGTTATAACCTTGATGTCCTCTAGATCTTTCAAACATAGGTTTCACAATTATCATGCCAAGTACTCGTAACCCATAATGAATGATCGGTAAGTGTGTTAGTGCATGGTTTTGAAGAAAATATGTGCCTTGTGCACAGCCTCGTAATGTGGCTCTATGCATGCTTGCTTGGGGAATGCATTGAAAGAATTATGGTGCAAAAAATTGGGTCATGAGCTAAGTGCTCAAGGGTATGCTGACAAAGAGGTTTCCTATTTTATCATTGTTGAACTGTTGCCAAAGTAGGGGGTTCTTACCATGCTGAAAGGTTGATCGATGTTCATCTCTTCGTGTTGTACTCCCATCATGGTGATTGACAATTGGATTCTTTTTCGTTGTTGATGGATGTCCTTTTTGATGGTTCACTGATGAGATTCTTCGGGCATATGGTCATGTCCCTTTTGTTTTTCTTTTTTCTTCTATTTTTCTTCTTTTTTCTTCATTTTTTCTATTTTCTCTCTCTCTCTCTCTCTCTCTCTTCCCTTTTTTTAGGAGCAGTGTCAAAAAACAAGAAGAAAGAGGTTAGTATCAATAAAATAGTTAACATATGTCAAATGTGTCTCATGTATCTGGGATTTTCAACTGTGTCTATGCACGACCTTGTAATGTGGCCCTATATTAATGCATATTGTGGAAATGCATGACTTGAATGGTGCAAAAGATGGGGTTATGCAAAGGGCACATGGTTTTTGCACCTCAAGGATTTCCATGTTACTTGCAGATGTTGATGTAATCTTTGTTTGGAGGTATCCATTGGATCTGAAAATGATGCAATCAATCGATGGTTGAATGACGATCATTCGTCTTTATAGGGATCCATTTTAGAATAGTGTTTGATTGCATACAAATTACTTTTGACCTCTTCATCTTTAGTTGGTTTCTTAAATTTTGTATCCCTTGTAGTTGGCTCTTTGGTTCTGTGGGGGCTACTAGTGCTTTTGGCATCCGAACCCATACCATTGTTAATTGCCTTCTTACTAGTGCCGAAGAGGTGAGTTGATCTTCTTTTGATCTCTATGCTTGGTTTTGACCCTTGCGTCTCATTGGCTTCTTGGCTGAGACTTTTCTCATGAGGGAGAGCATAGGGTTTGTATATGTAAGAGTTCCTTGGGCTCCCACATGTGTAACCACCCTTATTGAGCTACGGCTAATTCCTTCGGCACCCAAACTTATTGGATACCTTGTGGCTCAGCTTGTCCTAATTGCTTGGTTCTTCTTTTAGCATGATTGGGTTTCCTAAATGGGAATTGTTGGGGCAAAGCCAGTGATTGCTTGCCTTTCATCACCCATATTGGTTTAGTCTTGAAATTTGGTTCAAGTTTTGTCCATACGTGAGGAGTGAGGTTGTGTAGTAGTTTTTGTCAATGAGGTGGCCTCCTCCTTGCCATCTAGTTGCAGTTGTCCTCCTCTGCTCTGCGAAATTGATTGTTACAATTGTGATGTTGATACTTTTGGAAGAGCAGGGGTTTCTAGCACTTGAATGACCTACCCATCAATAGGTGAGGAATGGTGCACATTGGACTATGTAGTGCTTACAAAGTGTAGGGTACTGGAATCAAAAGGACCCCTACCTTCCAATTCAAGTATTAGGCATTTCTTATTGGACTAGACCTAAAGCGATCGCTATCGCACGCAATTGCATAATTGTACAACCAATCCTGCCCTAATATTGTATGTTATGTGATGTCCTCATCACGGAAAACTAGCAACTTTACCCTCAAAGGGACATCCTTTAAGAGGATAGGAATGCCTGCCTCATCGATACAAGGGGTTTCCGTGGCTCCTAAGTCCACTGAATAAGCTTCTAATGGCTAAACTTCCATGCCCAATCCTTTTTCATGTACCTAATTGCACTAGTGGCAGCTCAAGAATCGATCAGAGCTTTGATTGCCTTATTTGCGGTGATGTGCCCTAGCTCAACCATGATGAATGGTCATCCATCTATGATGCTAGGATGTGTACTCTTTCTGGTGCACATAGCCATGTGATATCTTGGGGCTTTGGGATTCACATCTAGGCCTTTTCACCTTAACTTATTTCACCTAATGTGCTCTCTCATCTATGCTTGTGCATCTTCTCCAACCCTTAATTCTTCTTCTTTTTGCTTAGCAGTGTTGAGTCTCATTAGCATATCCTCTGTAAGAGGTTCTTGATATAGCTTGACTCGACATCCACTAATATAGCTTGGTAAGATGTCACCTTCTAGAGTGACTGATTGAACCGCACCGTTAGTGGAAATTTTATTAATGACCATGGGTCCCTATCCTCATTTTTTCAATTTACGGGCATGTTGCTTTAGTGTATAAACCAACACTAGGTATCCCTCTTTCAATCCTTTACCCATGCATCAAAGTGTGCCTTTTGTCTTTTCTTTTCAAGATAGATGCTTGTTGTCGCTCGTAGCCTGGTGTCACCTAAGCATTCTAGATCAAATATCCTAGAGGACAAATCAAGTCCATTCCACTCATGCTCTTTTGCAACGCTTAAAGTCAGGATCAGGAATTCTAATGGTAACTCAACATTTTTTCCAAAGACCATCTGAAAAGGGATGTCATTGAGTACCATTTTGTAGGCAACTCGGTAAGCCCAAATAGTATGATGAAGTTGTTTATCCCAATCAGAGCATTTATTATTTACCAATTTTGTCAATACATTAGATAGGATCTTATTTGTGCTCTCGACTTGTCCGTTACCTTGTGGATGATAGGGGGTAGACTTCTTATGTATCATCAAGAATTCTTGGAGAAGGTTTTCAATGACTTCGTTCAAGAAGTGCACACCTCTATCACTTACTAACTCTATTGGTAACCCATATTTGGTGAACACATTCTCTAATAAGAACTTAGCCATTGTTTGAGCATCGTTCTTTGTCGTGAATTTTATTTCAACCCCACTTTGTAAGGTAATTTGTGGCTACAATAATGTACTCATCTAGTTGGGGTTTTAATAGGACCTATAAAGTCTATACCCCACTTTGAGAATGTGCATCCTCCCATCATTGGCTTCAAAGGAGTCTCATCTTTTTCTAATCAGATATTATGCACATTGGCATGTATCACATCTCTTCACATAGGTATGTGCATCCATATGAAGAGTGGGTCACCAAAGTCATGAGAATAGAATGTTCTTAATTATGTGGTCAGGCCCAAAGTGTCCATTGCAACATCGCTATGTGCAATTTCTAAGATTGTCAAATAGTCTTATTCGTGAATGCATAGTCTTAAGTAACCATCTTTGCCTCTTCAGTATAGGTTGTCTCCTATTAAGGCGTAGTCATGATCCTCTTGCTCCATGCTCCATTTTCTTGCTAGACTAGCCCCGTTAGGTAGTGTTCCCAATCTTATAAATTCTACCAATGGAGCACTCCATTCTGGAATTAATGACATGTGATAAAGGGTAGCATACTCCACTGGGATCTCTTCTAGCACACTAGGCAATTCTTAATCCTCTTATGTATTTCTCTATCCATGCTAGGCCAATACACTCCTAAATGTTTCAAATTCTGCAATGTTTGTTGTTTAGAATAGTGAATTCCTAGCAATCCCTCATGGGCTTGTTGCAACCAACTGCTATGTTCATCCACCTCAACATACCTTTGTATTTTTTTTGTACATACTTCTTGCCAATATTTGATTTTTTTTAAATTTTATAATGCCATCTTTGTTCGTTTTCACATTCTTATTTGTAGGTCTGAAGGCTAGGACATATACCAACTTATTTGCCCATTTAGGAACAACTTCTAAATTGAACAAATAAGCATCAAGTAGTTCATCAGAGACTCCTTGCAGTGACTCCCCTGAAGTGATGCAAGAAAGGTGATCCACCCTAAGGTGGGTCCTACCTTTCCTAACAACCACTTCAAAGTCGTATTCCATTAGTAAGAGGAACCATATTACTAAGCATCATGTAAAGCAAGGTTTATTGACCACATATAGTAAAGCTTGATGATCAGTGAAAACTTGAACTTGTTAGCCAATACATAGTGTCTAAAATTCTTCATGGCATATACCATGCCTAATCCTTCTCTCTCTATTGTATTATAGTTTCATTCAACGGTCTTCAGTTGTCTACTAGCATATGCTATAGGCAAATCTATATTTCATTCACTTGTGGGTTGTGATAGCACACATCCTATTGCATAATTGGATGCATCTACAAGGACATGGAATGGTTTATTCCAATAAGGAGTGGTCACTATTGGTGATGTGCACAAATGTCTCTTCAGCTCATTGAAGGAATTTTTGCATTCGTCGTTCCACTCAAAATTTTTCAACAGTGTAAAGAGGTTTAGCTATGATTGCATACATGTGGATAAACGTACGATAATATCCACAATGGCCCATAAAGGCTTGTACCTCTTTAACATTCCTTGGCCTTTGCAACTCCACTATGGCTCTTACTTTGTCCTCATCTATTGATATTCCGTTCTTAGAAACAATATGACCTAAGATCTTACCTTGATGTACCATGAACACACACTTTTCTGGGTTCAAACAAACTCGATATTCTCTACACTTGTTGAAGATATATCTTAGCTCTCAAATGTGGTGTCTTCTTTCTTCGGAATGAGCACATAAATCATCCACATATACGTCTAAGCTCTTTTGTAAGACTTCTTTGAAGACATGAAATATGAGCCTTTGGAACGTTGTAGGTGCATTGGTGAGGCGAAATAGCATCACATGTGGTCCCCTCCGCAAATATAACATCTCTTCAATGAGGTGACCATTGGTGTTTGTCTATTTTGAACCTTAGCTTCTTGGCAACCTGCTCAGCTAGCTCATCTATCTCAGTGGAGGGTCTAGAAGTATGAGTAGTAGAGCTGTCAGAATCCTTATAGATGTGTTTAACCTGATGCCACTCTAGGAAAACTCTACAATGAATGCTTCTAGCAATCGACCTATATTTCGGTAATTAGGAATCTTTAGGGGATAAAACCAAGCTAAGGAAGTACCCTTGAGGGTCAATGCCTCAAACTAGGTGAATAAGTCCTCGACTTATTCAGCTCTTAACACTTGTTTGAACTCGACCACATGATCATAAGGATCTCCTGACCCATCAAAGTATTTTTTCATTCTCTTGACCACTTGAGAGGATCTAAGGGTTCTTGGGTTCATCTCTTTGATGCCTATGTGCTCTATGTCTCTCTCTTTTAGGTCTTTCACTTTCAAGTCCTCATCAGTCTCTGCCCATAGTGTGTGCAAAGCTTACCTTAAGTCTCTCTCTGGTTCATTGTCATTGTGCTTCTAGAACATGGGATGATCTTGCACCTCCCTAATCATGATATGAAGTGGATGTATGTAAGGAAAACACTCTTTCACCCTTCCATGTGTAAACAAACCTATTTTGATCCATCAATGCAAATACTCTCTCCAAGGTGTCATCTAGATAGATTACATTTCCAAGGATCTCTAGGTCCTTGAATTCTTAATTACAAATTCTTGTTAAATTGGTATGCTTTCCCAATTTAACTCTCCAAAAAACTTCATTAGTTTCTATCTTTTTCTTGATCAAGTTCTCCCATATCAAACTCTAGTATGATCAATCCAAACTCATATATCCTATTTGTTAAGCTTGTGACCATGTACATGGTTCCTTGTTTGTCTCTTTCGAACTTGACCATTGGGTGTTCAAGTCCAAAGGGTTGATCTAGGTTTTTAAGTTGGACAACTGATCTATGCAACCCATCGTCATAGATGTGAGCACCTAATTGGTTGGTCCTAATATATTCATATTGCATTTTATAGGGACCTTCTAGTGTCTATGAATAGGTAGTGCCTGAGCTACCTATGGGTCTCTCCATGCTAAAAGATGTTTTTGAATCACTTGTTTTTGAACTTAGCACGTAAGGATAATCACTAAGTTGTTCCATGACCTAGTTCTGTGATTGACACTAGTTTCCTACAATCTAATGCTTTGTCCTAGGTATCTACCTAATCTAAGGTTCATAAGCTTTGTCTACTAGTCCCAATTTTCCCAAGTACAACCATGTTGCAATGTTCTTTTGCTACAATCTAATGCTTTGTCCTAGGTATCTACCTAATCTAAGGTTCATAAGCTTTGTCTACTAGTCCCAATTTTCCCAAGTACAACCATGTTACTTGTTCTTTTATAGATTTCTCAAGTGTAATCTTATCTCTTAGATAGCATTGCTAGGCATACTTGAGTTTTTGTCGCACTTGAAGTGTGATAGATCAACTTATGTTCTTTTCTCTTAGTGTTTTTCGCACAATATTCTAGCTATGCTTGAACTTGAGTAATTAGGGTTTCTTGTACTTATTTCGTGCCTAGATTTACCCTAATTAATTAGTGTCATTGGTTGTATTTAGCATGAGCTAAGAATTGACTAAGGGGTTTGAGAATGCTTTTGACCTCAAGTCGCTTATCCTTTGATCGCACTTGAATGCCTAGGACATGCATTCCCAAGCTTCTAGCACACTTGCCACCTTGCTTTGTTTTGCACACCCTTGAACTGCTCTTAATGGGCATATAAAAGACCCAAGTTTAGATCAAGCTTTCACTTTAATTTATTTAGATAGAAAATTTTGATTCAAGCATTTTTTAATGATCCATTTTCCCCCTTGTATTGTTGAAAAATCCTTTCGAGATCCCAACTTTGAATTAACCTATATAGAAATCAATGAACCCTAGAGCTTAAAAAATGGTATATGGATGAGAAAGTTATGTCAGTTCAGGCTCCTAGGGGTCAAATAGACAAAGAGGATCTCCCAAAATATTTGCTTGCGAGCCCCAAGATGCACCAAAAGCGTGAAAGATTAACATGAGTTATCGCAAGAGTTAACCTTTGCTTTGGTTGCACTAAAAGCTTGAAAATTACAATATTTTCTCCTTGCCCTCAAAATCATGATTTTGTACTATTCTCATAATCTCTCTCTCTCTCTCTCTGAATGATTTGAATTTTTCCAAGTCCCCTTTTTATACTATTCACTCACAATTGCAATTTCTGCCCTTTGCATGAAAATTTCAATTTTACCTTAGTTTGAGCTTTGGTATGATTTTTGACCTTTTTTCCACTAAAAATTTCACAACTTTGTAAATTATTTGATGATCCTTACCTTCCATAGAGAATAGTAATTCTCCACAGAAAATCATGTTTTTGAATTTATCCTACTTTGTTCATTTTCTATCAATTCTTTTGATGGTGTGTCTTAATGTGGGGTCCCATTGGTGCTCCTTCTACTAGCGAGGATAGTCTAACAAGAAAATGAAGCATGGAGCAAGAGGCTCAGGACTATGCCTTAGTAGGATACAACCTATATCGAAGAGGCAAAGATGGTTACTTAAGACTATGCGTTCACGAATTAGACTATTTGAAAATCTTAGAAACTACACATAATGGTGTTGTAGGTGGACATTTCAGGCCTGACTGAGTAATTAAGACCATTCTATTCTCACGACTTTGGTGGCCCTCTCTTCATATGGATGCACATACCTATGTGAAGAAATGTGATACATGCCAACGTGCACAATATCCAATCAGAAAAGACTAGATGCCTTTGAGGCCAATAATGGGAGGACATGCATTCTCGAAGTGGGATATAGACTTTGCAGGTCCTATTAACCCTCCAGCTAGAAAGTCCCATACAAAGTACATTATTGTAGCCAAAGATTACCTTACAAAGTGGGTGGAAGTAAAATCCACGACAAAGAATGATGCTTAAACGATGGCCCCCAAGATATCACATGGGCATGTGCTAAACATTGAGTGTGGCCATGTGCTAAACATCGGGTGTGGCCATGTGCTAAACATTGGGTGTGGCCATGTGCTAAATATCAGGTGTAATTGCTCCTCGAATAATCAACCGACATCAATTTGTGACCTTAGAGGTGGGACAAGGAAAGAGTGTAAGAACTATGAGAGTCTTGATTGACTCAGGTGGAGTAACTAGTGGGATTAGACTCTCATACCACCATGATCTACAATTGAACATCAATTCCATAGAAGCCTATCTCATAGGATTGGGAGGTATGGAAACACCTTGTTTGGGCGAGGTGGAGCTTCCCATCTACCTTCAAGATGTCCCAATGACATGCAAAATGCTAGTGTGTCAAGATGAGGACCTTACGGAGCCACTTGTCTTGGGTCAAGATTGGATCTATGACCATGCAATCAACTTAACCTACAAAGTCAACTTCTCCAAGTTCGGATACATGAACAATGCATTACATTAGAATTAGAAAATTGCATGATTACAAAAAAATACAGGTATCACACATTCTCTTAGTTCTTCTAAGACTAATCGTGGAGAAGAGAATGTATGTGTCAACAGATCAGAAGGACTCAATCATGTAAGAACAAGCTCAAAGGCGAGTGGATCTCTCTTGTTTTTCAAAGACTAATGCAGCCACAGTAGTTCAACCATAGAGGCAAGTGCAATAGTACAAGACAACTTCTATATCAAACAAAGAAACAACACTTAGGAAGAAAGTAGTTCCGGGCATGAAGCAGATCTATGTACGAAAGGGAGAGCAGTCAATCACAACATTACAATCAACCTTGTTATCGAAGAAGTTGCAGAGAAATCCAAGGCAACAAGTAACAAAACAATGAAGATCTCTATCCCAAATAATACTCCAAATTTGTGTACTGAAGTGATCGATGAAGAACGACCACAATAACATACAAATTTGGGTGCCTAATGAATTAGTTGGAGCTCAACAAGCATGATTACACATGTGGGTGTCGAAGGAACTCTTACATGCACAAAACCCTATGATCTCCCTCATGACAAGTCTCAACAAAGAAACCAAGGAGAGGTAAAGAGTCAGGACCAAGGATAGAGATCACAAGAAGATCAAGTCATCTCTTCAACAATAGTAAGAAGACCATCAACAATAGTAAGGGATGTAAAATATCATTCATTAATATGATGAAAGTAGCAAGTGCATTAGTCAAAACAAATGGCATAACAAAATACTCATAATGCCCAAAACAATCTTGAAAGTTATTTTATATACATCATGTCTTTAACTCTAATCTGGTGCTAGCCACTTTTCAAATATATTTTACTATATACAATTGCTCCACCTAGAGCATCAAGCAGATCATCTATCTTGGACATGGGATACCTATGCTTGATGGTAATCTTATAGAGTGCTCTATAGTCGACGCGCATCCTCTAAGATCCATCTTTCTTCTTCACTAGAAGAACTGGTCTTGCAAAGGGCGAATAGCTAGGTCAAATAAGCCCTTTCATAGTGCTAATTTATGCTGGTAGTCCTCAAATTGGGCTATGACCTTGGTAATTGTGTCATGTGGCCGAATGGTCAAATTATGAAACTCGGCCTCTAATGCATATATTTTTGAAGGAGTTTTGTCTTCATACAAAGCAGCTAACATATCCCAATCGTCCTTGGACGTCTTATAGGCTGTGATATGTCCTTTTGTCAGTTCGTCGCAGGCAAGCAACAACTGACCTAAAGCTCATTTGTCCTTGACATTCCACACATGCCAATTATCTAAGTTGGTATCCCTATTGGGTTCGGGGTCTGACCCATCTACTACCTCATGAAGGAGGTTCGTGTAGAGATATGCGTGCATGACATCTTTGCATAGACTGTAATTTTGTCCATTGAGGCGTTCATCCTTAGGCATAAAAATAGGGGTGAAAGAGGGTAAGAAGTTAGCCATAGATGATGAGCTACCATCACTTTTGGTCATTACAAAGCTCTGAGGATAAAGTGTTTAGAAACACTATCAAAGATACTTGCCAAAAGTACCGCTTCAAAATAATTGCAAAGCTTGAAATGAACGACTTGATACCAGACTAAAAAACTCCTTGGGGACGGGGGGGGCTTAGAGTAGCCCGTCACTTGCACCAAGAATTAGAAGAGACACTTTGGGGGGGCTTAGAATAGCCCTTCACTTGTGCATAGAGAGACACCGTGGAGTGGGGAGAGTCCATGCTCACAGAGAACTTATGGGTGGGCTTAGACTAGCCTCCAATCCCACAAGCATACACACACAATACTTTTTCTTTTATTGCTTGAGTTTACAAGAGAGGGCACTTAGTGCCAAAGTGTGCCAACTAGTGAGAGTTGGGTCCTTGAGAAAGATTGTCTTGCGAATAGGATACTTGAGTACTTAAAATGCCAAATGATCCACAATGAGAGGGCTAAAAGTCCTTGGGAGAATACAAGAGGATCCTTTGAATGGCTAGGTCCATAAAGAAACTACAAAAGTGGATGCTAAGAGAGTGAGTAATCAAGGGTATGCAATTTACAAAATATGAAGGGATAATGCCCTTGAAGTAATACAGAGTAAGTCCTTTGAACCCACAAAAAAAATATTTTGATAACTTATCCTAAGTTTCAAATGATACCCAAAGAGAGTGTAAGGTAGCGAGAGGGTTCCTTGAATAATGAGAGTAGCTTTGCCATACCACAAACTCATTTGAAAAAGGGTAGTTGTTACGATCTATTCCAAACGCAATATATGTGAGATTCCACATTTAGATTATCACTTATGTCATGTGCGCCATGCAAGATGTATCATATATGAGCTCCAGAATTAATTCAATGAATTCGATCAATGGAACATTAGATTGACATCATCTATGATGTCAAAATTGAGCAAGGTGTTCCAATTATAGAAAACAATGCCTGGTATACTCTCTCTAGAAAATTAGCGAATACTACCAAGACCTACAGCCTGGCGTGGAGTCTCGGTTTCACTCTCTTTCTCTCTCCTTGTCAAACAAAAGCACAAATGTAGACATTTATTCTGAGTCGATTACATCAAGATATTGAATAGGCCACATTAATTCAGACTTTGACATCACTCCTGATGTCACCACACCACAGCTGATCTTGTATCTACCATCGAGTGTCGACTCATCTATGATTGCCTTATTGTGCTCCTACGGGTGGCCGCGGAGCGATTATGTCTTTACCTCCACCTCAACAGGCTTCTCTGATCAAAAGGTGTGCGCTGAGAGAGGTGCTTGACTGCAGAATCCCGAGTTCGTGTTGTCACAGCCTTTCTCTCTCTCTTTCTTCCGTGAGATGCCAGAGGTGTAGGTTTGTGCTGTTGGAACCACGGTCGAGTGCTTGTTAGTCTATTGCAGGTCTGCACAAGTAGAGCCCGTAGCAGACGACTGGGGATTGAACACATCTAGGTGTGCAGCTGGAGCTTGCCAGCCGATTGAGGAACCATGCAACAACGTTGAAGCCGTCACTCTCAGATTTTGTGGTCGCACATAATTCACGCAAAATGATGTGTGACCTCCCACAATAGCTATTAAAGAGGGTTGATAAGCTCTACAAACTTAAAGAAGCAACATATGATGGACTAAAAGAAAACCTTTGAAAACTGATGAAGACGGTTTCACAAAAGTGTTTCTGAACACTTCATAGGCTTGAGATGCATCAGCACATTTGAGAATAATGATAGCAAAATGATTGCGAAAGAGTGGTTATAAGCACTTTTAAATGTTAAAATATGTAGCACAAATATGGAAGAGCAAGGATGGGAGGGTGGGAAAGTGGAGTAAAATGAGTACAAAATTGATGAAGAAAGTGGGTGGGAGGTTGGGCAAATGGGCGAAATGAAGCCTCAAAGAGTAAAGTGCTGGCAAAATGCTTCTCCAAATTGAGTGGAGAGCAACACCACCAAACTCAAGCACCACCACCACCAAAATCACCGCCAAACGCACCACCAAGACCTCCACCTAGCCCTCTGATACCATGTAGAGAGTACACACGTGGAATAAAAATGAAAAGTAAAGTACTCTCACAAAACAAAGAATGTGTGAGACACAAAATGAGT
This sequence comes from Ceratopteris richardii, assembly GCA_020310875.1. Taxonomy (NCBI): domain Eukaryota; kingdom Viridiplantae; phylum Streptophyta; class Polypodiopsida; order Polypodiales; family Pteridaceae; genus Ceratopteris; species Ceratopteris richardii. Next base: position 76,179,567 of record CM035426.1, read on the forward strand.
AGACCATGAAATGGGTAAACTCATGTGGATTAGAAATGAGCTTGCCAAGAGCATGGAGTAGGCTCCTCAAGCTTCTAACCAAGTACAAATGAGAGGAGAGGCCCTCCTTATATGGATTTGGGAGGGGCTCTCAAAAGTACATCATGTGGGATAAGTCTCCTGAAAGGAGAATGAATACAACTGGTAGAAGCACATGGCAAGGTACCCAAATACAAATGAAATACAATATAAAATGGAAATAGACTAGAAAAGGAGCACCTCCTGGATACAAAATGGAGATGCACTCATGCGGATACAAATATAGATGAAGTAGAAGCAATCATGTCGTCAACATTGACCACTTCCAATACCTCCACACACCCAAACATCTCAAAGTTTTGGACTCCAAGATAAGTTTTCTTGTCAATTTTTATGCATTCTTGCTCTTTTCATGCATCATTGTGCATGTAGAACAAGCATAATGCATATCATATATAGCATATGGTTGATTAGTTCATCTTTGCACTACTTTTTCATAAAAGTAGTATATTAGTGTTTGAACTTGAAGGTACAACCAAGAAGTTATAAGAACTCTTAGTGTTCTTATTTAAGAAGTTATAAGAACTCTTAGTGTTCTTATTTATTATACTGTGTCGCAAGCACGAGGTTTTCTAGAAGGATGTGTAATGCCCTTTGGTTTAATTGTGTATATATTGTGTCTATCAACAACTTTCAGTTTGGAAGTGTATTTAGTGCATTTAGATATTTTTCCCACCAATTTCCATTTTCCTACCAAAATGTTGTCAAAATTTTGTAAAATTTAGCATGCATATGCATAAAAAGCAAAGCATACTAAAAGTTTCTTTTTCTGTCATTTCATTACAATATATGAATTCAAAGATCCTGACACCCTAGGCAAAGTGGTCTACTTAGAAAACACATCAGAGAGAGTGTTTGTGGTAACAAAGCAGGGTAGGCATGCCTACACTTGGAAGGGTGAGTTTGTTTTTCCCCAACCAAGATCCAATGTCTCTTATGGTCATCAAGGAGCTAGGACATCCCAAGCTCATGGAACTCAGAGGGACAGATGTAGAGATAGAATTGAAGGGAGCTTTGGGAATCCCTTAGGAAGAGAGCGATCAGGATTAGACTCTGAAAGAACTGATCAGGAACGACATAGAAATCCTAGACATCAAAGAGTAATGAATGAGTTTCCCTTGCCTAGACCTAGAGAACATCCCAAAATCTTGAGGCCCACCCAACTAGTTAAATCCATGATGAATTGCTTCGATGGCACTGGAGATCCATACGATCATGTAGCAAAGTTTAGACAAGTGTTGAGAGATGAACAAATTGAGGACTTGTTCACTCAGTAAAATTCCTTTGGTCTAGCTCTCAACAACACTGCCTTAATGTGGTTTCAACCACTGCATCAAGGTGAGTTTAGAAATATATATGAGTTGCTAGAAGCTTTCATTACAAAATTCTCCAAAAGTGGCATCAAATGTCATGGACAAAGGAAACCATCCTAAACCTCAGATTCCATGCGAATTCTATATCTCATGATTGGTTCAAAATTAGGAGAACCAATGCTTCCATTGCATCTAAAACGTGCCAAAACCCTAAGATTGACTATCTATTTGCTAAATTCTGATATTTGGAGGTCCTATTCAGATTGTTGATATCATTGATGACATCATCAACTCGCAACCACCCTTGGGAACTGCCCTTGAAATCCTATATAAGGATGCCTTGGCCACATACATACTTAGTCTTGCCAATGCCGGTCTTGAGAGCTCAAGGAGTCCTGATCACCAAGTAATTACTTTCAAGTTCCAGTTCGAGTTCTAGTCTTGTCTCTTGCTCTAGTCTTGTCTAGTCTTGTATCCTAGACATCTAGCCTTGTCCTATTGTAATCTCATAGTACGAGATCTTGTTGAGTTCTTTCTTTTATCTAGTTCATCTCCCAGAAGGGAGTTCTTGTAATCTAGAGATCTTACTCCATACTTACAATCTCGGGTTTTGGGATCTCTTGTATCATCTCTAGATGAGTTATCTATACCTATCAGTCCCGAGTTGTGGGACTTCTTGTATCAGCTACATATTCTTGTCCTATTTCCCCTACATGGGTATTCTTGTAATCAAAAGCATATTTCTGAAATCCTATCTATTGTAGTTAGAGAGCAGTATCGAGTGCTCCCCTGACATTTTGGAAAGACTAGCCCATATTCAAGAATAGGCATCATGGAGAATGCTTATGAACAGATTGTGGCATCACTTCAAACTCTTCAACAAGAAATCAAGGGCCTAACTCATAGACAGACACAAGTAGAGATGGAACATCTGGTGCATGTAGGCACACTCATCCAAGAACTACAAGAATGAGTCGGGAATCTTCAAGCAAATCAATGAAGCATTCAAGTGAACCAACATCCTAGTTCATCTTTCATGAAGGAACCCAAAATTTGCATGCGAGAAAAGTTTGATGGTGATCACACAAAGTTCCGGGGGTTCCTACAACAAGTCAAATTGTACATCAGTATGCAGCCTGATAGATACCTTGATGATGCATCCAAGGTCAATTTTATTGGAACTTTGCTCTATGGTGAAGCATTATCGTGGTTTGCCCCAATCTTGGAGAAGAATATGGTAGTACTTCATGACTATGAGGGGTTTCTTCTAGAACTCATTGCCACATTTGGAGATACAGACTTGAGTTGAGTGGTAGAAACAAAACCCTGGAAGCTACATCAAGGTAATCACTCTGCCTCTATCTATGCATCAAAATTTAGACAGTTGATATGTGACCTCACTTGGCATGAAGATTATTTCATAAGCCAATTCAGATGGGGTTTAAGAGATGATGTAAAGGACCTTATGCTCACGATGCCAGAGGTTAAGACATTGAATGAATATGTCAACCAAGATATTCAATGTGATAATCGCCTTTTTGAAAGGAAACAAGAAAAAAAAATAGAAGGAAGACCTTGCCAATCGAAACCCTTCCAACCCACTCCTAGAGATGAGTCTATGTACAAACCTATGCAGATAGGTGTAACTAGATTCTAGCCTCTAACACCACAAGAGAAATAGAGAAGGATGGATAACAAGTTATGCCTGTATTGTGGAAACCCTGGCCATATTGTAGTTAATTGTCCTAACAAGAGAATGAACTCCAGAGTCGCAGCCACCCTTGTAGAGCAGGGAAATGAGGAAGTCCAGTTGTAAAAGAGACCATACAATCGAACCATGATATAAAAGAGGGTCTCATAATTCCAGCTACACCCATAGAAACATGTCTTGCACCTATCAAGTTAATCACGGCCAAGAAGACCCTTTCCCTTACAACCCTAGTAGATTCAAGATTCTCCTCATGTTTCATCAATGAAGGATTGGTTAAGAAATATGGAATTCTTGTACTTCAGAAGAACAAACTAGTAGTAGCTAAAGTAGTAGATGGTTGACCTCTAGCATCTAGGAATATAACCATGGAAACCACACCATTAAGAGTGCACCCTGGTGACGATGAATGCCACATATGTTTCGATGTAATATCAAGCCTAGTACATCTAGTTATCATTCGAATGCACTAGTTAAAGAAACATAATCTAGATATTATTTGGGCAAAGAATAAAATCGCCCATCTAGATATCCACAAGAACCGGAGATATGTCAGAGCCAAAGCCTTCATACATGCAGTAAGGAAGGAACCCACATATATGATCTATGCCATACTAGCTCCAGAATCCAAGAAAGAGGATCCAATGTAGCTATCCGATTGGTACAAAGGCTTTGAAGATGTTTTTGAAAAAGAAAAAGAATATGATTGTGCCATAGAACTTCAAGAGGGAGCACAACCACCTTTTGGAACAATCTACAGACTATCCCTAGAGGAACTTACAGAATACGCAAGAACATTGATGAGAATCTAGCAAAGGGGTTTATTAAACACTCAAAGTCTCTAGCAGGAGCTCCTATTTTATTTGTAAAGAAGAAAGATGGGACTCTCTGGATGTGTGTAGACTATCGTGGATTGAATAAAGTCACTATAAAGAACAAATACCCTCTACCATTCATATCAAAGCTCTTAGAATGCCTTCGAAAAGCAAAATTCTTCACGCAGATTGACCATTCAGGAGCTTACAACCTTATCAGGATCGGAGAAGGAGACAAATGGAAGACAACATTTTGAACAAGGTATGGCCATTTTGAATATGTAGTTATGCCATTCAATCTCACAAATGCTCCAATTGTCTTCCAACACATGATGAATGATATCTTTCGAGAATATTTAGATGATTTTGCTGTAATATACCTTGATGATATCTTGATATTCTCCAAAAATCTAGAGGATAATGAATGTCATGTAAAGATAGTCCTAGAGAAACTAAGAGAAAAAGGATTATATGAAAAATTGGAAAAGTGCTCTTTCAACAAGATAGAAGTCAGTTTTTTAGGGTACATTGTATCAGATAAAGGAATTTTTATGGACCCTAAGAAGATTGAGACAATCCTTGATTGACAACCACCTTCATGTGTTCAAGATGTACAATGTTTTCTAGGGTTTGCCAATTTCTACAGGATATTCATGAAAGATTACTCCAAGATAGTGACACCTCTTACCAAGCTTATAAGGAACTCCAAATTCTCATGGATGGAAGAAGCAGAAAAAGCATTTCAGACCCTGAAATTAGCGTTCACTACTGCTCCAATTCTAGTTCATCCTGATTCCAGTAAGCCCTTCTTCCTAGAGATAGATGCATCAAACTTTGCCCTAGGGACCATTCTTTCCCAATATGGAGATCATGGACACCTACATCTAATTACATATCATTCAAGGAAATTTTCCCCTCTAGAAATTAATTATGAAATTCATGATAAAGAATTTCTTGCCATACTGGACGCATTTGATACCTGGTGTCACGACCTAGAAGGAGAAACTCATAAAGTTATTGTGTATACAGATCACAAGAACCTAGAGTATTTTATGACCACCCACATCCTCAATAGAAGGCAATCTCAATGGAGTAACTTTCTATCCAGATTTGACTTTGTCATCACATACCATCCAAGACATCAACAATGTCAGTCAGATGCCCTATCCAAAAGATCTTACCTTGCACCAAAGAAGGGTGAAGAGGTTTGATCAACAAGGGAGTGTATTACTCAAGCCTGAGCATCTCTTGTTAGCAGCTATCTCTTCCAGCCATCATGAGGATTCAGCCTTGAATCATTTGATCCATGAGAATCTACCACAAGATGAATTGTTTTGTAACGTTAAGCAGAAATCTCAAGAAGGAAAAGTCAAAGAGGTAAACGAATTTTAGAAAAAGGATGGATTAATACTCTATAATAACCTATTGTATATCCCTCTACGAAAGCCCAGGATCCAGTTACAACAACATCATGAAAACCTTGTAGTAGGACATTTTGGAGTGAATAAAAAAATAGAACTCATATCAAGGGATTTTTGGTGGCCTCAAATGTGGAAGGAAGTCAAATAATATATATGAACCTATGATCCTTGCAATAGATCTAGGGTACCTCGACATAAACCTCATGGCCTCTTGCAACCTTCACCTATTCCAGAAAGGCCATGGGCTTCATTGTCTATGGATTTCATCACATATATACCAAAGTCAGATAAGTATGATGCCATTCTTGTTATTGTGAATAGACTTACAAAGATGGCACACTTCCTTCCAACTACCAAGACAATCACAAGTGCAACCACTACTAGATTTTTTCTCAGACACATCTTTAGGCTTCATGGATTGCCTAATGATATTATCAGTGATCGAGGTCCATAGTTCATATCCAAATTTTGGAACAGTCTTTGCAAGCTCCTTGATGTTCAAGTTAAACAATCTATAGCAAGTCATCCACAAACTGATGGACAAATAGAATAGGTGAATCAAGTCCTAGAGCAATATCTCCGTTGCACCAACAACGATCATCAAAGTGATTGATTTGAGCTTTTACCTTTGTAGAGTTTGCGTATAACAATAGTGTTCATGTATATACTAAGTAGACTCCCTTTTTTGCACATTATGGACAACATCCAAGGATGGATATACAACTCTCAAATCATGTCAAGAACCCAGTTGCCAAAGATAAGGCCCAAAACTTGATGAACATTCACAAAGAACTCAAGGAAGAGGTCCATAAATCTCAAGAACAATATAAGTACTATGTAGATCAACATCGTGTTCAAAATCCATCGTATCAAATTGGGGATAAAGTGTGCAAAGTTAGATAATCAAATATTCGGTCATTCACCATCTTCACCAAGATTATTCTAGTCACCTTCAAGCTCCAGCTACCAAGTACCATGAGAATACATCTAGTTTTCCATGTATCCATGTTGGAACCATATCAGATTTCACCATTGAGGGGGGAGAGACCTAGTCCTTCACCACCTATCAAGATTGATGATCATGAAGAATTTGAAGTCGAGCATGTCCTAGATTCGACAATATCCCAAGGAAGATTGGAATACCTTATTCATTGGAAAGGGAATGACATCAGTGATTGTACTTGGGAACCTACAGAAAACCTTCAGAGAGCACCAATCAAGGTTCGAGAATTCCATAAGAGAAATCCAATGAAGTCGAGATAGAGAACATGACCGCTCCTCGTGGAACTCGTCGAAACTTATTAGGAAGGTGCTTTCCTTTAACCATACATCGTGCCATTTCAAGAAGTGTTCTATCTTTATGCTCAAAAACACCATTTTGTTGAGGTATATGTGGCACCGTACATTGGTGTGAAATACCTCTTTCACAAAGAAAAGCATTAAACTCATGTGACATGTATTCACCACCACGATCTGTACGTAGAGTCAAAAGCTTGTGTGAAGAAAAAGTTTCGGCCATATAGCTAAAAATGCTTTGAAGCAAAAAATACTTCATTATTTGCTTTCATAGGATACACCCATGTATGATGTAGCATCATCAATGAAGGTAACAAAATATACATGCTTCCCAAAAGATGGGGTCTTGATGGGTCCACATACATCACTATGAACAAGCTGCAATTTTCTTATAGTGTGTGTATGAATATCTTTTGGAAAAGAAGAATGATACATTTTTCCAAGAATGCAACCTTCACATGCATGCTTTTCAATGGACTCAAGCGTTGGAAAACCAACAACCATGTCCTTCTTTTGAAAATAAAGAAAATTATTGAAGTTTAAGTGACCAAAATGTGTATTAGTTACTCATACTTCTTCCATTTCAGCCATGGAAGAAGTATGAGTAACCAAGGCATTCAAGGTAGCCCTCTTGTACGTATCCATGCAATACAAACCATTATATAATGTACCAGACATCATGATAATATCACCATTGCTGAAATCATGAACCATACACTTATCATCAACAAAGTCTACATGAAGTCCAACTTACGGATCTGAAATTAAGTTCTTCTTGATACCGAGCACATACAATGCATTTTTCAAGAGAATCACACCTCCAATTGTAGTGGTAAGCTCAATTTCTCCTACTCCAACGATAGGATAAGAGGCATTGTTTGCACACACCACATGTCCTCCTTTGGGTGCATCTTTCAAAGATGCAAAAAACCTTTTGCATGAAGTTATGTGCTTTGAAGCACCACTATCAAAGAACCAATCCAAATCCTCCTCACTCACAACCATAAATTTAGAATGCAAAGATGCATCATAATGACATGTAAAAACACATGGCCAAAAATCTTGAGCCATGTTAGCTTCATCATTCTTTGCATTTGCAAAATTTTCAGCAATAGACATGCCAGATTCCTTCTTCTTTTCATTGCGCTTAGCAAGCTTTCTACACTCATCAATAGTATGAACAGCCTTCCAACAATATTTGCATCTCTTCTTTTGCAAATCAACATCATTAGAGGAATCAGTGGAAGAGGAAGGTTGAGGCTTTGGTTTTGATGAACCCAAAGCTAAACCATACTTGCTTTTCCCCTTTTGTGAGATAGGAACTGTTTGCATTCCCTCAATCAAACCACTCCTATTCACTCTAGATTTCTCTTCTTGCAAACAAAGAGACACAACCTCATCAAATGCATACATATTGGGATTCCCTTTTGCAAGAAAACGGAGTGTAGTAGCAAAGCTTTGAAAATATTATGGCAATCCTTTCAACAATGTAGAGATGAGTGATGCATCTAGAATAATCTCATCTATGTTTGCCAATTGCTCTTTCAAGTCCTTGATGTGTATCACATACACATCCACAGACTCATTTTCAGCCATACATACATCCTCAAGTTGCTTCCTCAAGTATGCAACACATGCTTCATTACGCATAACATACAAAGAAGCAAGGGTGTCCCATGCTTGTCTTGATCTAGAACATGATCGAATGCGTGGAACTATATGACGCTTCACAGAAAGTGCAATCAATGCATGAGCTTGAGCATCTTTTCCATCCCATCTAAGCTTCTCCTATGTAGGTGGAGAAGGAGAAATCACTGTACTTGAAGAAGAAGCCCCATCTGTGACATTAGACTGTGAAGTAGAAGAACCTATGGGTCTTCGATCTACATCTACCACTATGTTCCAAAGTTGTTTTGCAACAAGAACATGCTTCATCAGGTAAGACCATATCGGATAGTTGGTCCCTTCAAGCTTATTTTCAGCTTGAAGCATGCCAAACAAGTCATTGCTGCCCACCATTTCATGAAAGAACAAAAATGTGACAAAATATTTACTTCGATGAAAGCTAAAATGAATGTTGAAATTTCAGCTCACAAACCGTCACTCTGATGGCAATTGTGACTACACGAATGGCTTCAAAATGGGGGTAAAACCCTAGTGCAATTGGTGGAAATGTGGAAATCTTTCTTGGCTCTGATATCAGTATTCAATGCTCCAAAGTTGATTTGCACTATTAAAAGTGCGCACGCTGCGATGTGAAAACCAAAACTTGAGAAGGATCTGAACTTGCTCTCATTCCACTGTTGGGCATGTGTAGAAGTGCAAGAGACACACAAAAAGCACACACCAGGAGCACAAATGCAGCAAGACACATGAAGAAGACAGATGGTTGGAATAGCTCTCTCTATTGACGATGAACTGAACTGAAGTAAGAGCTGAATAATATCCCTAAGTACAAGGTACCACTACATATGAGTGAATCATGTATGTGGTAACATGGGGAAAAAACCTCTAGCTAGCACTAGAGTAAAAAGTGCCCATGTATAGGGAAAAGGTTCACATCAAAGCTACTTGAGGAACACATAAGTGTAACAAATTGGACATCGAAAAACCACCTCTATAGGCGTGGCTTGACTTTGATACCACAATTGACCAAATCTCGTAGATGCACATATGCAGAGGATAGTACAGAAACAAAATCTCACAAAAAGTACTCAGTGAATAGAAAAAGACAAGAGACTTGACACCAAATTGGGTACAATCTCCCCTCACATACTCTGATGGACGAGTCTATCAGGGCATGTGTATTTATAGGTATTTTTCATTACGTCCTGAATAGAAGATACATGAGGGTGGCGCTTTGAAAAGTGTGTGTTTACAAAGAACTGTTTTATTTACAAAATCATTGCTTTTCAAACGATCTACTATTTTTACAAAAAATTCGCTTTCTAAAGTGATCTAATATTTTTACAAAAAAAAACTAAAATACTATCTTCTAAATATTCTTGTAAATATATGAATAAGTCCACGTGCATTCCCACCCTCGTGAGTCTTCACTTGCTAAATCAAAACAAAAATCACATTAAAACCCTCAAGATATTAAAATCCATATATGTTGAAGCTCAAGGTCAAGGACAAAGCATGGAAGTGCATCAAGTAAGTGGACACACAAGAAGAAGGAGCAAGTAGGGGGCTCCAAGAAGCACCTGTCAAATTTTCAGGAGAAACCCCTATAAAAATAATGATTTTTATCATTAAAAACCATTGTAAATACCATTTTTCATTTTTGCAACTCCATTTTGTTCAAGTCGAGGAGTCCTCGAGCTTGAGGAGTATTAGAATTACCATCCTACCAATTTTCATAATTTTTAGACTCCGTTTGAGCCCCCAAATAAGCCTTGGAACCTATTTTTTAACTAGGCCGGACACTAGGTCTGGATAGGGCCAAAATCACTCAAAAAACTATAAAAAGGGCTGGAGAGCTCATTTTTGAGGTTGGCTTGTTGTAGTTCTCAGCCTTGTAAGAGAGTTCTTGTGTAATCGAAGATCTTCCATTGTTCCACTCTTTGCTTACCTTGTGCGTGTGTGTGTGTATGTGTGTGCATGCTTGTGTGCTTTCACTCACGCACTTGTGCCATCACTTGCTCGCGGTCTTCATACCAGTCCTCACGTCTCCACGGATTGACATTTATGAGGTGTATCTCCTCATGTTGGTACTCACCATTGTGCTAGAGTGACACCAAATTTGGCATCGTTGCCGGGGAGAGAGCTTGGAGGACGAGCGTGTGACGGTAAGACATAGAGTAGCGACGTTGGAAGGTAAAACAATCACCATTTTCAGTTCAGTTTATGAGTTTTTCTCCTTCTTCATCTTCATCATCATCACCATCTTCTCCCCTCTTCATATTCTCTGATTTTTTCCATTTTCGACTGTATCTTTACCTCGTTTTTCACTTGTGACTGTGAGGAACAAGTATCGTCTGATTTTTGGTATCGTATCGCCTAGAAGGTATCGTATCGTCTGCAAACAGGTATCGTATCGTCCCGAGAATTCACCGGTATCGTATCGTGGGCCAACCAAGTATCGTATCGTGAGGTTGGTATTGTATCGTGCAACTCAGAGGTATCGTATCATGACCATTTCCAGTATCATATCGTCAAGTGTTGGTATCGCGATCGCAGTCACCCTGGTGGTATCGTATCGTGCATGCCCACTTGAGGTATCGCGATACCATTTTGGTATCGTATCGTCAAGTGCTGGTATCGCGATCGCGGTTATCCCAGTGGTATCGTATCGTCTAGGTGGTATCGTCTGCAGTGGTATCGTGAAGAACGAAGGTATCGTATCGTGGAAATCTGGTATCGTATCGCCTGTCCTGAGTTCCCAGAGAGATCTTGTTTCCTTGTTTTAAACCCCAGAACCCTGAACTGGCATAACTTTCTCATACGAAATCCGTTTGTTGTGATTTTGGTTTTGTTGGAAAGCTTGTGGGTATTTTAAAGTTGACCCTCAAGGAAACCAGAAAACCAAGGAGTTCCAAAGGATTTTGAGCAATATAAGAGAACTTTGGGACTAGAAGCCAAGGCTTATGAACCTGAGATCTGGCAGACACTTAGGCAAGGATAGAAAAAACATTAGATCATCTGAGGCTAGTGTCAACCATACAGCTAGGTCTTGGGCACAACAATTAAGTGGTTATCCTTACGTCCTAAGTTCCGACACAATTGTGATTCAGAAATGTCTTTTAGCATGGAAAGACCCGCATGTACCTCAGGTACTGCCTACTTACAAACGCCAGAAGGTCCCTATAAGACACAATTGGAATATATCAAGACCAACCAATTAGGTGCTCGCATATATGAGGATGGTCTGAGGCGATCAGTGGTCCAACTCAAAAATCCCGACCAACCCTTTGGACTTGAACACCCAGTGGTCAAGTTCGAAGAGGGTGCATACGTTGATAAGGAAGGAACCATGTATGTGGTTACCAGCCTACTAGACAGGACAGATGAGTTGGGAAACATCATTCCTGAGAACGAGATAGGAGACCTAGAGCAAGGAGACCTAGGACGAGAACCCAAGACCCCTAGAGGTAAGTCAGTCTTGACTAGAGTGATCACTCCAGAATGGATTTGCCAAGACAACAAAAGCATAGAGCTATTCGTGAATAGAGAAACGGAGGAAGCCTTTTGGAGATTCAAGCTGACTCAACCAAGCCCAATGGTCACCATCTATGAGTTCAAGGATCCAAAGATACTAGGCAAAGTTGTCTATCTAGATCACACGTCAGAGAAAATGTTCTTGGTAACAGAGCAAGATAGGCATGCATACACTTGGCAAGGTGAATCAATTTTCCCTCCACTAAGATTGAGTGTTTCCCATGGCCTCCAAGGAGTAGGATCATCCAAGGCTCATGAAAACCAGCGGGAAAGAACTAGAGAGAGACCGGAGGTAAGCTTTGCAAACACTGTGGGTAGAGATAGGCCAGGACATGAAGGTGAAAGACCTAAAAGAGAGAGGCATCGAGCACATAGGCATCAAAGAGATGAACATGATTTCCCATTGCCCAGACCCCGAGAGCACTCAAGAACCCTTAGACCTTCTCAAGTGGCCAAGACAATGAAGAACTACTTTGATGGATTTGGAGATCCTTATGATCATGTGGCCGAGTTCAAGCAAGTGCTAAGAGCTGAAAAGGTTGAAGACTTATTCACCCAGTTTGAGGCATTTGGTTTAACTCTTAAGGGTACTGCCTTAGCTTGGTTTCAACCTCTAAACAGTCAAAACTATAGAGAGATAGGTCAGCTGCTAGAAGAATTCATTGTAGAATTTTCCAAGAGTGGTATCAGGCATAACACATCATCCTTGATCCATAGCTTCAAGTAGACACCCCAAGAAACAGTGCGACTTGCAGGAAGAAGGTTTAGACAGTACTTGGAAAGATGCCCTGTGCCAGAATCACCCACAGCAGCCAAACAAGTGGCACTGTTTTTAGATGGCCTATTGAGCATAAAGTTAAGGTCATATGTGTACCTGAAAGAGCCTAGATCCATAGAAGAGTGTGTGCAGATATGCATTGACATAGAAGACAACTTGGGTGAGGAGTTAGGACTATCCAAACTCTATAAGGACTATGACAGTTCTACAAGTCATACCTCTAGAACCTCCACTTAGATAGATGAGATAGCTGAGCAGGTGGCCAAAAAGCTAGGGGTTCAAAATAGACAAATGCCAAGGGTCACCTCATTGAAATGATGTTCTACATGCGGAGGAGATCACATGGCTAATGTCTGCCCAATGATGGCTCAACCCCAAGGAAACCCAAATGGTCTATATTGCACCATTGAGAGGAAATACACAAATCATACGCCTCAAGATTGTCCCTATAACAGGCAGGCTGTTAGACAAAATTATCAGCAACCTCACCACCAGGGTAGGTATCAGAACCAGTACCAATAGCCATATTATAGGCCACAACAACAATATCAACCTCAATACGAGCAGCAATATCAGACACCAAACAGGCCATAGCCAGTCTTGGGAAACCAACCACCAACTCTTGCCAATGTGATCCCAGTTAAGTATACAATGGCAGAGGAAAACCCCAATAGAGCGTTGGTGCCACTAACCCCATTGGTCTCAGAAAATGACTCTCACACGCATGGTTCAGACTACTTCCATGAAGATAGTCCACATGCTTATTACATAGAGTCACCTGAGCAAAGTGAGACTTCTCAGTATCAACATGAGGCACCACCTATAGAACAAAATTGGGAGCCGAAATACTCCAATGTCATGTATACAAATCCAAATCCTAGGCCCCAAGTGAGACAAGTAAGACCACAAGCCCCTAGAGAACCATGCTTTAGATGTCAGGGCGACCATTTCATTCGTGAATGTCCTCATCAACCAGCGCTTGGACAAGGACAAAACATCACAATACAAGGCTTTTGTCTTGAGTGTGGCAAGGAACATCTTCCTAGAGAGTGTCCCAGGAATCCCTCTAGTGTGCCTAAGGTTACACCCATCAGTGTGGTAGGCTTAGTGGCAGATTCAAGTTCAAGTAGCAGTAATGTGGCTCCTATACAGGCAGTTACTAGGGCACAAGCTGCAAAACAAGCAAAACCATCTGAGCAATCATAGTCAAGTGAGTCAGGAGAGCCTAGTAAGAGGAAACCAAGAACATGGAAGGATACCAGAGAGAAGGCTAATCGCAAGTGGAACAAAAAACTATCTGAGCTAGAAGAAAGCCTAAGGGATACCAAAACAAAAATAGAAGACATTGCATCTCAAAGCCCCTCGCATGCCGAAGCTCCATCCACTCCACCTCATCTCACCCCACCAGCCATTGTAAATAACCCACAACCAGGGTCTGTTCTTGCAGACCCAACCCCAGAAGGCTTGGACATGATGTTCAAGGCCTACCAGGATCGACTTCAAGAAGGGCCAACAACTGCAAACCTGGATAAGAGTTACCCTAGAGCAAATTTAGAGATTGAACGGACAAAAATGTGCATGAAAATGGTAGAAGTAGCTCAAGCTATGCTCGAGACTAGTCAAAAGTTCAATCAGACGAACTCTATCAAACCAGATTTGCATTTCCAAGGCTTACTAGAAAGATTAGAGCAATTGGTAAACAAACCCCAGGTTTCTTTACCTCCCCAGACTCAACCAATTATTAAAAGAGAAAGCTTACTGCCAAGGAAAGCTTATGTTCCTGATTCCGTGGATGAGGGAACACCTCTTTCATATCAACAATACTCTCAAGAGTTCTTGCAGGAAATACAAGAAGAGAAATGGGCCAAGGAGAAGGGTAATCCACCTCCTATTCCTGAGATTGATGATCTTCATGATCAATTTCCCCAAGACATTCCGTCTATCTATGGAGACCAAGCAGAGCAACAAGAAGATGAAAGATTAGATTTTGAATCTAATTCTTTATAAGAGTTGCCTCAATTCACAAGCCCATGGGAATCTGAATCTCTTCAGATCAGAGCTCCCACAATATTGGTAAGAAATGAAGACTCAATGGTTCCAAGAAACGCTGATGTCGTGAAGAACACTAAGGTTCAGTGTCATCTCACAGTGGAAGAGCTGCTCAAAGCAAAACATGAGCTATAGAATCATGTGAAGGATCAAGTTCCAGAACTTGATTCCAATATGCCAAAAGCAGGCTCTAAGCAAAAAGTTCCAGAAATACCTCTTGATAAAATAGGAGACATGAGCAAAGGTGAAGAAGGTAACACTTATCTTCCGATCACCTATCAAGGTTACACAACCAAAGCAATTGTAGATTTGGGTGTTGGTGTTGCTATTGCGACCACCTCCTTGTGGAAGCGATGGGGCAAACCCACATTAAGACCAACTAGAATGAAGCTTCAAATGGCAGACGGTCATTTTGAAAGACCTCTAGGATTGCTTGAAGGGATAACTCTAACCACTTGTGGTGTAGAGTTTGAACACACATTTTCTATATGTGACTTTGAGAAAAATAATGTCTACGAGATGATCCTAGGAAGACCCTTCCTACGACAATTGCAAATAGTATAGGATTGGGGAACCAACTCCTTGTACTTACAGCACTTAGGGGTCACTACCAAGGCCAATTTGAAGGATTACACCTTTAGAGATGTACCACCCCTACAGTGGAATCCTATCCACAAAGCGAAAGAAGATTCTATCTTTGTGCATTCAAGGAGTTCACCTGACCCATCTTGGCTGCATGAAGATACTCACTTGTGGATGTGCAAGGTCGCAAAGGAAGAGGAAAAGCATCTAAAAGCAAGAGAAGAAGGAACTCCCCCAGGAGATAGACCAGTTAAAGACCCAGCCTATACATCGATGATATTTCCAGATGAGGAATTTGAGCCTCATGGTTGGGCAGAAATTCTAGCCATCATGGACATTGCTATTAATGAAGAACAATGGACACCTCACTGTGATGAGGAGGGTTATGATATTCTAGTGTTCATGTGTGAGCCCTTGTTGGAAGAGTGTGATCCTAGTGAGGTCATAGAAGAAGAAGAGAATGACGATGATCTAGAATCCATTGTGATGGATACTTACTTTGACTCAGAGGAACACTATTTAGAAGACATAGGAGTGTTAACCCAAAAAGAAGAAGAACCTCTCACAAGTATTAAAACTGTAAATTCAAAGGAGGGAAGCGAAGGAGGTCAAAAGAAAAAGAAAAGAAAAGTAGTGAAACAAGAAGAGGAGGAATCATTGTTTGAAGTACCAGAAAATTTCAAGAAATATGAAGTTGAAGACCGAAAAATTTTGGTACGAATGCCTAAGAGAGAGGCCATCACAGGAGAAGCATATGACAATAAAGAAAAGACCAAAAAGATTGTAGTAACCATTGAAGGGAATGAAGAGCGATGTACGTACATAGGAGACGACCTAAGTGCAAAAGAAGAAGCAGAGCTTGTAGCTCTATTAAGGGAATATAGGGATATGTTTGCATGGCACTATGGAGATTTGAAGGGAGTAGAACCACGAATTTGCTCTCATACAATCCCCATGATTGCAGATGCCAAACCTACCAAACAAAAGCCCTACACATATAATGACACTTACGCTGCAAAAATAAAAGAAGAAACTGACAGGTTGATTGAAGCTGGATTCATCTACGAGATTGAGCATACGGAATGGGTGTCCCCCATTGTAGTGGTGCCCAAGAAGAATGGAAAGTTGCGAGTGTGCATTAACCTTAAAAAAGTTAATGCTGCTACGATTCGAGATAGTTATCTGCTTCCAATCACCGAACATTTATTGGAGCATGTTGCGGGCAAGGAAGTTTATAGCTTCCTTGATGGGTTCTCAGGTTACAACCAAGTAGCCATTACCCTAGAAGATCAACACAAAACGGCTTTCGCCATAGAGTGGGGAATCTTTGCATTTCGTGTGATGCCATTTGGTCTCACCAACGCACCTACAACATTACAAAGGCTCATGTGTCATGTCTTCAAAGAGTTCTTGCGGAAGAACTTAGAAGTATATGTTGACGATTTATGTGCTCATTCCCAACAAAGAGGATACCACATCCCTGAGCTCAGATAGATCTTCAACAAGTGTAGAGAATATCGAGTGTGTCTGAACCCAGAGAAGTGTGTATTCATGGTACGACAAGGTAAGATCTTAGGTCATATTGTTTCTAAAAATGGAATATCAACAGATGAAGACAAGGTAAGAGCCATAGCAGAGTTGCCAAGGCCAAAGAACGTTAAAGAGGTACAAGCCTTTATGGGCCATTGTGGATATTACCGCAGGTTTATCCACATGTATGCCATCATTGCTAAACCTCTTCATGGATTGTTGACAAATTTTGAGTGGAACGATAAATGTGAAAAATCCTTCAATGAGCTAAAGAGACGTTTGTGCTCAGCACCAATATTGACCACTCCTGATTGGAATACGCCATTCCATGTCCACGTGGATGCATCCAATTATGCAATAGGATGTGTGTTGTCACAACCCACAGGTGAAGGAAATCTAGATTTACCCATTGCATATGCTAGCAGACAATTGAACGCAGCCGAACGACATTATACCACAACAGAAAGAGAAGGTTTAGGAATGGTATATGCTGTGAAG
The DNA here is from genome assembly GCA_020310875.1 of Ceratopteris richardii. NCBI lineage: Eukaryota > Viridiplantae > Streptophyta > Polypodiopsida > Polypodiales > Pteridaceae > Ceratopteris > Ceratopteris richardii. The sequence goes on from CM035426.1 coordinate 76,196,795, forward strand.
ACGTTTAGACACTATCTATTGGCCAATAAGTTCAAGTTTTTCACTGATCATCAAGCTTTACTATATTTGGTCAATAAACCTTGCAATACAGGCCGCTTAGTAAGATGGTTCCTCTTACTAATGGAATACGACTTTGAAGTGGTTGTCAGGAAAGGTAGGACCCACCTTAGGGCGGACCATCTTTCTCGCATCACTTCTGGAGAACCACTGCAAGGAGTGTCTGATGAACTACCTGACGCTTATTTGTTCAATTTAGAAGTTGTTCCTAAATAGGCAAATAAGTTGGTACCTGTCCTAACCTTCGGACCAGCGAACACAAATGTGAAAACGAACAAAGAGGAAATTGTAAAATCACAAAAATATCAAATATTAGTAGGAAGCATGTACAAACAAGATAGAAATGGTGTATTAGCTTGTTGTGTCGAGGATGATGAACATAGTAGTTGGTTGCAACAAGCCCATGAAGGATTGCTAGGAAATCACTATGATAAACAACGAACATGGGAGAATCTAAAATGTTTAGGAGTGTATTGGCCTAGCATGGACAAAGAAATACATGAGTGGATTAAGAATTGTCCAATGTGCCAGAAGAGACCCCCAGTGGAGCATGCAACTCTCTATCATGTATCGTTAATTCCAGAATGGAGTGCTCAATTGGTCGAGTTCATGAGATCGGGAATATTACCCAATGAGGCTAGTCTTGCAAGAAAACGGAGCATGGAGCAAGAGGCTCAAGACTATGCCTTAGTAGGAGACAACCTATATCGAAGAGGCAAGGATGGTTACCTAAGATTGTGCGTTCATGAATCAGACTATTTGAAAGTCTTAGACACTGCACATAGTGGTGTTGCAGGTGGACACTTTGGGCCTGACCGAGTAATTAAGACCATTCTATTCTCAGGACTTTGGTGGCCCACTCTTCATATGGATGCACATACCTATGTGAAGAAATGCAACACATGCCAACATATGCAATACCCAATTAGAAAAGATGAAATGCCTTTGAGGCCAATGATGGGAGGACGTGCATTCTCGAAGTGGGGTATAGACTTTGTTGGTCCTATTAACCCCCCAGCTAGAAACTCCCATGCAGAATACATTATTGTAGCCACAGATTACCTTACAAAGTGGGTGGAAGCAAAAGCCACAACAAAGAATGATGCTCAAAGGACCGCTAAGTTCTTATTCGAGAATGTAATCACGAGATATGGGCTACCAATAGAGTTGGTCAGTGATAGAGGTACGCACTTCTTGAATGAGGTCATTGAAAAGCTCCTTCAAGAATTCATGGTGATACATAAGAAGTCTGCCCCTTATCACCCACAAGCAAATGGACAGGCCGAGAGCACGAATAAGATCCTATGTAATGTGTTGAAAAAACTAATTAATAATAAACGCTCTGATTGGGACAAACAGCTTCATCATGCTGTTTGGGCGTACCGAGTTGCATACAAAACGGTACTCAATGCCACACCATTTCAGATGGTCTTTGTGTTGAAAGTTTTTCAAGCTCAAGAGTGTGGGAACATGCCCCAAATTGAACCTTCCACATCATCCACAATCAAAGGAGGCTGATTTCCACGAGTTGGAGGCATCCAATTATGCCCATAATGGAAAGAAGTTGATTAGAGAAGATTTAGCTCACCTCTTGATGTGATTGGACCTCACTTTTGACATGTATATGCTTTTGATTGGTTAAAGAGGTTAGTATGTGGTCTTTAAAACCTCTAATGAGTTGTATTATGACTTAGAGTCGTGGAAATACGTGCCCAAGCTGCCCCCTTGGTTAAGCACACCCCCTACTAGCTGTTCTCTGCATATTTTGCAGAAATTTCACTTTTACACACTCTATCTATCTAGATGTTTTTGGCAGACCCCCCGGTCTTGTAATTGTTGTTTATCCTTCATCCGGAATCCATTTGCAATGATTTTTGTCTTGTTGGAAAGCTTATAAGTTTTACTTTGTCTGGTATAAGTCTCAAGTTCAGTGCCTGCACATGTGCAGAGAAATGTTCAGAACAGTGTCTGTCTAGTTAGCTCATGCTCTGTGAAGAGATCAAGTTATCTGTTTTGTTGCAGCTGATTGAGGCATCATCCAGAATCCAAATGGAGTGATTTTACTCTCATTTGAAAGATCTTAAAGTCTAGTTTATGACTGCAAAATTTCATTTTCAGTCTCTGCATATAGGTAGAGAAACTCAGAAAATACAGAACCTATGTCTGAAAAATTTCAGGATCCTAGGAGGGTTCATTTGCTTTTGTTGTGCACATATGAGTGTTTATCCTCCAACAATGGTATCAGAGCTATAAGTGGAGTATCAAAGAGAGAAGAAGGATCTATTGAAGTGAAGTAAAGACTTCATCAAAGTTTGAAGGAAGGAAGCAAAGAACGGGCACATCAACAACAAGGGGAAGCAAATACATCATCAAGTCAAAGACGAAGCTTCATCAAGAGGAGTAGCTCTATTTTTTGAGGTAAAAGCCATCCTTTTCAACTTCATTGCATCAAGGGGGAGGTTCAAAAGAGATAGGAGGCACCATGGCTGATCTCAATGCTCAGATTGAGAAGCTCGAAAAAGGAAACTACCAACCATGGCGATTTAGAATAAGCAATTTCTTGATGGGGAAAGGTTTGCGGGGACTTGTGAGTGGTGGAGAGCCAAAACCCTACATAGATAAGGTAAATCCAACCAATGACCAGAGAAGAGCAGTAAGAGAGTGGGATGAAAGGGTCAAAAGGTTCATTTTCATTTTATCTCAGCATATTAGCAACTCTATGGTAGGGCATATTCAAGATTTGGATACATCGAAGAAGGTGTGGGAGTGCTTGGAGAGACTGTACTCAACCTCCACAAAAGCTAGAAAAATTCAGCTCAAGAATGAGCTAAATAATCTTAGGAAAAGCCCCTCTCAAGGTGCTAATGATTACATATTAAAGGTTAAAGAGCTTGCAGATGCACTAGGGTCAATTGGTTGTGCCCTGGATGATGACGATCTTGTCGCCCACACCCTAAATGGACTTAGGGATGATGAAAAATGGAGGGCTTTCACAAATTCAGTGTATGTAAGGGACTCTCTTCCTGATTTTGATCAACTAATCACTCTCATGGTGACAGAGGAGATGAACCTTGGTGGTCATAATGCCAAGGATAGCCAAGGGCAATTGTTGTATGCAGGTAGAGGAAGAGGAAGACACAACCGAGGTGCTACAAGAGGAAGAGGAAGATATCAAAGCAACCAAGGAGGTCAAGGACAACAAGAAAATGCAGGTCAAAGAGGTGGAAGAGCTACAAATAGAGGAAGAGATGGAAGATTTGGTGGAAGAGGACAAGCCACTTCAAATGGATGCTTTGTATGCGGTAAGCCCGGTCATTTTGCAAATGAATGCTATCATAGAGCTCAAAGACAAGGGAATCAAAGCAACAACAACAATTATAGAGGGCAAGGTAATTATGCAAACAAATCATCCAGCCAAGGGAATGATTATTTACTTGCCATGAGGTATGGTGAAGATACAACTCAAGCTAGTGAAGATATATGGTATGTAGACAGTGGATGTAGCAATCATATGTCATGTCGAAAGGATTTTTTTAGTAATTTGCAGGTCCCAAAGCATCAAGGGCATGTGGAAACAGGTGATAACTCAGAGCATATCATTCAACATGTGGGAGATATCAGTTTGGAAGGAAATCAAAGAGCAAAGTGCTTATCAGAGGTATTACATGTCCCTACTATTACAAAAAACTTGATTTCGGTAGGCCAAATGGTAGAAAAAGGCTATCAAGTTAGGTTCAATGAAAGAGGATGTTTTGTTGAGGATCCAAGGGCAGGTTTCAAGCTCATAGCAAAAGGAAAAAAGCAAGAGAGAATGTTCACAATGGACATAAATCAGCCACACCATTCAATGTATGTCACATATGGAGACAAGAGGATAGCAGATTTGGATCTATGGCATAAACGAATAGGTCACATCAACCTACAAAAGCTCAAGGACATGCAAAGGAGGAGCTTGGTAAGAGGCCTACCAAATTTTACATCTAAAATGTTTCATGAAATTTGTGTAGCTTGCCAACAAGGAAAACAATCAAGGCTGCCCTTCAAGAAGAGTACCTATGTAAGTGCAAATGTTTTAGACCTCATTCACACGGATGTTTGGGGTCCAACAAGAGAAGCATCTCTTGCTGGAAATAGGTATTTTGTAACCTTCATTGATGAATTTTCAAGAAAAGTGTGGTTGTATTGCATTAGAAACAAATCGGATGTGTTCCACTACTTCAAGAAATTCAAAGCACAGGTGGAGAAGGAATCTGGCAAGTTTATCAAAACTTTGAGATCAGATGGAGGGGGAGAGTACTTCTCCCATGAATTTTCTGAATTTTTGCAGGTCAATGGCATCAAAAGACAATTTACATGCAGGTATACCCCTCAACAAAATGGGGTAGCAGAGAGAAAGAACAGACACATAGCAGAGGTAGCAAGGTGTATGCTCAACGAAATGAATATGCCGCATTGTTATTGGGGAGAGGCTACATATACAGCCACATACATCATGAATAGATGTCCTACATCAGGTATACATCATCTAACCCCTGAGGAAGCATGGAGTGGAAGAAAACCTTGCATTTCACATCTTAGAGTCTTTGGTTGTATATGCTATGTACATGTACCTCAAGAGTTGAGGTCAAAGTTAGATGCCAAATCTGAAAGGTGTATTTTTTTGGGATATTCTATGGAACAAAAGGGGTATAAATGCTATAATCCCATCACCAAGGAGCTGAAGGTAAGTAGGGATGTTGTCTTTGATGAGTTGAAGCCTTGGTATTCATGCACGAGTCCATTGCAGGTTGAAGACATATGTGAGACAGATTTGAAGAATGATGATAGAGTTCAAGAAAGCATGGATTTAAGTGGTCCAAGCAACTCATGCAACACAAGGACACCCTCACCATGGAGTGGAAGGCTTAGGGAAAGAGAGACCAGCTCTGAAGAAAGCAAAGTCAAAGATAAAGAGAAGATTTTAGTTGAAGAAGGAAGCTATGTGGACGAGAGCATGTTGGAAGATGGAGAGATAGAAGAAATTCAAACTCCAGGAGTGGCAAAACAAAGAAAGAAGATGACAACCACACCCAAAGGAAGTGAAAGAAGGTCTTCAAGAGTAAGATATCCAGTACAAAGGTTAACATATGATAATTTCATTGCAAAGCATTATGCATACATGACTCAGGTAATCAAGGACAAAGAACCAACTAGTTATGAAGAAGTGAAGGATTGCAAGGAATGGCAAGAGGCAATGAAGGAAGAGCTCAAAGCACTTGATGAGAACCATACTTGGAGCTTGGTACCAGCTCAAGAAGGCATGAAGGTGATAGGTAATAAGTGGGTTTACAAAATTAAAAGAAATTCAGATGGTTCCATTGCTAGGTACAAAGCAAGGTTGGTGGCGAAAGGCTTCTCCCAAAGCTACAGTGTCGGAGCGAAAGCGACGGTCGGTGGATCAGGGCGACCGCCAAAAGATACGGCGCATGCCGGGTGCTTGGAGCAACTCAGGTACGATGAGAACTCAAAGAAGATTGTTCCATAATGGAGACTCAAAAGAAATAATTAATAGTTCATTTGGAAACCAATTTATCATATTTATTTCCAATATCATTCATAAATGATTTACAAAACATTTGTAAGGTAGCCGAATCAAGTCAAGGATTTGATGTTTGATAGCAAACTTGTAAGTTCTAGTCTTCTTTTATCAAAAACATCAATGAATATATGAAGTAATCATTAGATTACACTTCGTTTATGAAAACCTTAAATGTTAAAAGCATCTAATATCAAACCAATAGATCGCAATAAAAAAAACCTTCTCTAACTGTTCCGTTGACGAAAGTGAAGCATAGTCATTCTTTCTTTTTGTTAAGAGAATGCATAAACCCTTAGAAATATTGAATTTTAAAGAGAGATTTTAAATTACTTATTGTTTCATAATTGCATTTCTTACTATAATTGAAGCCGAAGAATCTTCAAGAGAATAAACATCTAAAGCAAGGCTTATAGGGAACGATAAACGTATGACAACAGTATTCAGCTTGAATCCAAAGAGCAGGCAAATGCATAAGTAGAGTGATTGTAACTTCTCTTTGAATATCATCTCTCATCTAATGACTGCACCTTATAAATCCAAACAACTATCTTTGTTTCTTCATCAACACATGTACTTTCATCAAAACACAACTTACAATAAGTATAGAGCAGAGAAGTTGAATGATCACGGATAAACATCAATAGTAGCACCATCAGAATTCAGAGCTTATGAGGTTCTTCAAAACGATTGAACACAGCATCGAATTGCTCTATCATGGCCACTGTTCACTCAAAGAACAGATTGTCGTCGGAGTCATCATAGCTTATGCGCAGTTGGGAGAGCTTCACATCATCATAGCTCTTCGTCATAGATCGCATCGCTTCCGTATTGATCAACACGAGCAATTCAGCATGTATGGCAGAGCGTTGCTGGAAGAGAGAGTGTACGGAGCAAGTGTTGTCGAGATCAAGCACAGATTGTAGCTTGAACTCATTTTTTTTTTTATCTCGTAATCCGATATGGAGATCTCTTTGGTCAGAGACATATTGCAGCATCGACGAGGCTAGAAAAATGATGGAACTTCAGAGCTTCCCTTCTTGTAGTTTTTTGTCCTTGCATAAATTAATATAAAAAATGCATCAAAGATTCTTTTCCAGAGTGAATTTAGAGCATCGTCTTCGTTTCCTGTTTCTCAGCGTTGTGAATTGCTTTCTCCATTACTGTCTTCTAACATGAGGAATGCTAATCTGCAGACAGATGTTCCCACGCTGATCTATATCTCTAGCTGCTGTAGACGAGAAACAAGAAGAAAGTTTGACAGTTAAGAATGCCGTTCGTGATCCAGATAGTCGAAAACGGAGGAGAAGGGAGGGAGGAGAAGGAACGGAGAGAGAAAGCGGTGCTCGCAGCTCTGGACTTTTGGGATGGAACAGCACAGGACTCGCGCTTCTGCAGGTGGAGATGAAATGCGCACTGGCCGCTCTTGGTGAAGAAATATCTCAGAAGTTAGAATTCTGCTTCGCGCTTCACGCCTGCTCGTGTGCTCATGAATTACCACAGCACTGCAAGCTTCATAAATCTCTATGCAACATCAATCATTATTTTAGTGTTATTAGCAGCATCAAAGGTCTTCAAACGTTCTATGCAAAACTGTCAGCCACGTCTCTTATTGACTCATTTGTGTCAATCTTTCCGCATATTCTCTGTATCAGCAGCACAACACAAATTCCTTCTCCTGTGCGTTGCCATGATCGCCAATCTCCAGCTCTGGTAACTCTCTTACGGTGACAGAAGGAAACAAAAAAAAAGAAGCGCACGATATGCTCAAAAGAATTTGAGTTTCAAATACAAAAGCTCACAATCAGTCCGTATCGTTGTTGAAGTTTCTACGCAAAAGTGGGATCGTCATCTTCAGAAATCCTTGGAGCATCATCGCTGACTGCAAAAGTGCCTTTCAATTCCGTGTGCTACCTCCTCCTTCAGGACATCGTTCTGAAGATGGTGATTCTCCTTCCTCAGATTATATCTGCCAGCAACAAAACATGAAGTGGCCTGCCAAAAACATTCCGAGAGCCCCCAATATGGAGCAAAGCCCACATATTTATACACACAGAGAGTCATGAGATTACCACTCTTTTGGTTTCTACTTTACGTTTGCATCCACACTTTAATCCACACTTAATCACCACTCTTTTAATTAGCTTTATGCACACAACTTACTTTCACCTCTCTTTTGATCTACACTACTTCTCACCACTCCTTTCTATCAACCAACTTTTTCACTTTAAATGCATCATCTATTTAAACCATTCTTTTAACTTGCACTCACAATTACCACACTTTCAACCTACTACTTTAACCACTTTATTTACACACTCAACTCACACCATTCTTTAAACACTACTCACATACACCATTCATTAATTATCCATTTCTTTTTCATTTTAATTGAATTATCCTAATTTTCTTAATTTAATAATGCATTTAAATTAGGCTTAAGTTAAGCATTTAATATATTCAAACCTTAGTTTTTAATTTCACATACATGATTAAATAAATTAAATAAATCATATTTTAATTTTTAATACATAAATGTTCCTTTTAAAGATTAATTTTATCAAATACTAATTATTTTAACCCTTAACATTCAATAAAACCCTAAAAACCTACTTAAAACCCATCAAAACCCTATTGAAACCCTTTGGAAATCATTGATAACCCATTAAAATCTTTCTGATCCCTTGTAAACCCTAACATGAACCCATTAGAATCTTTTAAGACCCTTTTGATTAACCCGACTGACATAAAATCATAACAATTTCTAAAATCCTAGGGTTGAAAACCCATGAATCAAGCATGTATAAATGTAAAATACTCATTAATTAAGTAATTAGGATAACCCTAATATGAACATATGTTCTTTATCATTTCCTGTATCTTCAAACACTTCAAAAATAGTTAATTCCAATCAACATAATTGTTTAACAGTGCTATACAAGGTTAGAATTCACCAATTAAGTTAATTTTTTTTTTATCTGGTCATCAACTGGAAAGTTGAAAACTTTCCGACATTCGCCCCGACCAAACCTGTGCATCCTCCGGATGCACCAACCTGCAGATCATAGAAAGCAATATCAAATTCTTTTGAAAATTATTCATGACTCAAATTCAAATTGTCTGTATATAAAAATGCTTCTATCATTAGTACATCTTCAAATAGCAAAGAAAACTTATAAAACTATGTAAACTTGAATTTAAACCTTTTCGTTCAATGCATGAATTGGAAACAGGTTTTAGAAAGAAACTATAGAAGTCATTCAAATAGTGTTCGTACTAACTCTTCTATTAACTCTGTTCATAAGAAAAGCTTATGTTTTATATAAGCCCTCTATCCTCATCTCCTAACCATTTGCCATTAAGATACAAAAAACTAACTCCCCTCGAGCATACATCCGCCTTATATAGCCCGCTTTTCAAATCGGAAGTGATTTTGAGATCACAACTGATTTATTTGATTTTTCTTTTATCTCATTTTTTTATCATAATTTTTCTTTTTGTCATTTTTCCTCTTTTCATATGTAGCAACCATTAATGTACTGCGTTCAATTTTTCTCTTCGCAACTTTTTTGATGAAGGGGAAAGGCTTAACCCCTAATCAGAGCAAAGGATCTAGAGGTAAGCTAAAGCAGGAACTAGGATCTCTTTTGCTAAATGGGTCAGATTTAAGGAAGCTTACCTATATAAAACAAGTCTACTTCTACTAGGAGTTGCAAGTTAAGCGTTCCTTCAACTATTCATATGACAGCCATAGGTCTCTAATTCCTATCTTCTATTCAAGCACATTCCTACTTCAGTGTAAATTCTATTTTTCATAATTTTATAAGAAGTTTCTTATCCTAGCTGAAAAATGTACATTTCTAATTATGCTAATGCATGGAAAAACAAAACTTAAAACATTAATCAGGGTTAGAACTGTTTCACCTGATCTATATTAATTCCATCTTTAGCATCGCCTTTCATCCAAATATCGCTTTGATTGCTTAAATTTTTAAACTGCATGTGCTATCTTCAATCTCCTGCGCTTCATCTTTAGTCTCTTTTTGAAGAAAATCTTAGTTCATCAATCAGTTCCCAATCTTCATGCTATTCCTAAAGAATAAATCAACTTGAAAATCTTGTGAGAAACATAGTTATTAGCAAACTTATACAAAAAGTAGCAATCCAAGATAATATTTCTCGCTAGTCCATCTGTAAAACCAAAGCAATAGTAAATCAAACTTTGTGGCTTTCATGATATTCCACTGAAATATTAAATCCTCCATTCTTACTTGTCCTGCATCAAAGCACTCAAAAACATTGATTAGAAAAGCAATATTTGATTCATGAATGAAATTCATAATTTTTCTTTTATAAAGAAAGAAAGTAAAACAAAACCCATATACATACCTTTTTGATGAGGAAGTAGGTTGTAACTTCCATATAAATACCTTTTTGATGAGGAAGTAGGTTATAACTCCCATATAAATATTCTTCTTGGATAGAAAACATTCACAAAATTCATAAACTGTTATCATCATAATTATCAAAAAGAATGTGGACTATTTCTCGGTTTGAACGTGTCATCTGTGTGCAATAATAATTTTATAAAACCTTCTCATCAAATTCCTTTTTCATAAGAAAAACAAAACAATTTGATTCATCTTTTCTTGTCAAATATATTAATCATTTCTTAGTTTAATCATTTCTTAATTTAATCATTTCTTCTATTTTCTTCAATGGTACATTCTTAGTTTTCTTGTTAAGTTTTAAAGGTTTTGATTGTTGTGAATTTATATTCATTTTTGTTTCGATTTGTTTAATTATATGATCAAGAAGTTGCTTGTCTATTTCATTTGTTTGTTTGTTTTGATTCATAATACTTTGTTTGGTCTCTTCTTGTTTAATTCCTTCTTCTTTAATTTGATTATATTCATGTTTGTGAAATTGAGTTTGAAGTTGTTTAAGCTTGACTTGATCAAACAAATTCTCATTAGAAAGGAGCATTGGATCAAGTGACATCTGTACATTATTAAGTTTCCTTGCTCCTACTTGTATTTCATGCTCAAAATCACCTAGATCAATTTCCAATTGCTCTTCTATAATCGATTTTTGATCTTCTTCCTTTAGTTTTATCATTTTGATTTCTTCTTTTAGCTCTTGTTTTTGGTTTGATGTCCTCTCTCTTATTTCTTCTTTTGTTTGAATGTTCATATGTATGATAGGCTTCCATACTTTTTTACTTTCACATGGATTAGGTTTAGTTTGAATCTCCTTAAATAGTTCTTTCGTTCCACCCCTTCCTAGATTTAATTTTAAAGGTGATCGATCCTGATAATTACAAATTTTCCTTTCAAATTCAACCACTAGTTTCTGTTTTCGTGCATCTTCGTACGACCTGCAATTCCAAAATGCATGGCCATATTGATCGCACCAAAAACACTGCAAAGGTCTCATTCGAGTCCTATTTGATGGTCTTAATGAATGTCTACAACTAGATTTACTAAAATCATGAGCATGTGTTATAGATGAAGGATCTATAAACAAACTTTGGCTCATTCCCTCCTTTTCATGCTCACATTTAGCTAGCTCTAAATCTTGTATTCGTTTAGATAATATTTCATACTTCTGGTTCATTTCTTGAAACTCAGCATTCATTTCCTCTTTCCAAGTTCTAAGACTAGTTCTTAATACTTGTAAAGTCTCTGGCATAGCTTTAAGCGTATCATTTAAAGTCAAAATCATTCTAAATGTCTTTTGTAGAGCTTCATTGGTCTTGTTTTCCCTTTCTATAAATTTATCTTCCCATTTTCTCAAATGTTGATCTATCAATGCGTTCACATATGCTTCATCAATAACAATACTCATTGAATTATGATCTTGTAAATTAATTTCAAAAGATTCTTTACATTGATGTATATTTTTCATGTTTGTACGCTGCTTTTTGCCCATAACTCACACTTGAATATCAAAGAAGCACCACATAAACGAAAAACAAGCTATGAGGTTATACATACATCAAACATACATTACTTGGCATTAATTTAAGAAAAAAATCCGTACCTGAGCTGCAAGGCCGTTTGTTCACGTCGGGTTCACCAATGTCGGAGCGAAAGCGACGGTCGGTGGATCAGGGCGACCGCCAAAAGATACGGCGCACGCCGGGTGCTTGGAGCAACTCAGGTACGATGAGAACTCAAAGAAGATTGTTCCATAATGGAGACTCAAAAGAAATAATTAATAGTTCATTTGGAAACCAATTTATCATATTTATTTCCAATATCATTCATAAATGATTTACAAAACATTTGTAAGGTAGCCGAATCAAGTCAAGGATTTGATGTTTGATAGCAAACTTGTAAGTTCTAGTCTTCTTTTATCAAAAACATCAATGAATATATGAAGTAATCATTAGATTACACTTCGTTTATGAAAACCTTAAATGTTAAAAGCATCTAATATCAAACCAATAGATTGCAATAAAAAAAACCTTCTCTAACTGTTCCGTTGATGAAAGTGAAGCATAGTCATTCTTTCTTTTTGTTAAGAGAATGCATAAACCCTTAGAAATATTGAATTTTAAAGAGAGATTTTAAATTACTTATTGTTTCATAATTGCATTTCTTACTATAATTGAAGCCGAAGAATCTTCAAGAGAATAAACATCTAAAGCAAGGCTTATAGGGAACGATAAACGTATGACAACAGTATTCAGCTTGAATCCAAAGAGCAGGCAAATGCATAAGTAGAGTGATTGTAACTTCTCTTTGAATATCATCTCTCATCTAATGACTGCACCTTATAAATCCAAACAACTATCTTTGTTTCTTCATCAACACATGTACTTTCATCAAAACACAACTTACAATAAGTACAGAGCAGAGAAGTTGAATGATCACGAATAAACATCAATAGTAGCACCATCAGAATTCAGAGCTTATGAGGTTCTTCAAAACGATTGAACACAGCATCGAATTGCTCTATCATGGCCACTGTTCACTCAAAGAACAGATTGTCGTCGGAGTCATCATAGCTTATGCGCAGTTGGGAGAGCTTCACATCATCATAGCTCTTCGTCATAGATCGCATCGCTTCCGTATTGATCAACACGAGCAATTCAGCATGTATGGCAGAGCGTTGCTGGAAGAGAGAGTGTACGGATCAAGTGTTGTCGAGATCAAGCACAGATTGTAGCTTGAACTCATTTTTTTTTTAATCCCGTAATCCGATATGGAGATCTCTTTGGTCAGAGACATATTGCAGCATCGACGAGGCTAGAAAAATGATGGAACTTCAGAGCTTCCCTTCTTGTAGTTTTTTGTCCTTGCATAAATTAATATAAAAAATGCATCAAAGATTCTTTTCTAGAGTGAATTTAGAGCATCGTCTTCGTTTCCTGTTTCTCAGCGTTGTGAATTGCTTTCTCCATTACTGTCTTCTGACATGAGGAATGCTAATCTGCAGACAGATGTTCCCACGCTGATCTATATCTCTAGCTACTGTAGACGAGAAACAAGAAGAAAGTTTGACAGTTAAGAATGCCGTTCGTGATCCAGATAGTCGAAAACAGAGGAGAAGGGAGGGAGGAGAAGGAACGGAGAGAGAAAGCGGTGCTCACAGCTTTGGACTTTTGGGATGGAACAGCACAGGACTCGCGCTTCTGCAGGTGGAGATGAAATGCGCACTGGCCGCTCTTGGTGAAGAAATATCTCAGAAGTTAGAATTCTGCTTCGCGCTTCACGCCTGCTCGTGCGCTCATGAATTACCACAGCACTGCAAGCTTCATAAATCTCTATGCAACATCAATCATTATTTTAGTGTTATTAGCAGCATCAAAGGTCTTCAAACGTTCTATGCAAAACTGTCAGCCACGTCTCTTATTGACTCATTTGTGTCAATCTTTCCGCATATTCTCTGTATCAGCAGCACAACACAAATTCCTTCTCCTGTGCGTTGCCATGATCGCCAATCTCCAGCTCTGGTAACTCTCTTACGGGTGACAGAAGGAAACAAAAAAAAAGAAGCGCACGATATGCTCAAAAGAATTTGAGTTTCAAATACAAAAGCTCACAATCAGTCCGTATCGTTGTTGAAGTTTCTACGCAAAAGTGGGATCGTCATCTTCAGAAATCCTTGGAGCATCATCGCTGACTGCAAAAGTGCCTTTCAATTCCGTGTGCTACCTCCTCCTTCAGGACATCGTTCTGAAGATGGTAATTCTCCTTCCTCAGATTATATCTGCCAGCAACAAAACATGAAGTGGCCTGCCAAAAACATTCCGAGAGCCCCCAATATGGAGCAAAGCCCACATATTTATACACACAGAGAGTCATAAGATTACCACTCTTTTGGTTTCTACTTTACGTTTGCATCCACACTTTAATCCACACTTAATCACCACTCTTTTAATTAGCTTTATGCACACAACTTAATTTCACCTCTCTTTTGATCTACACTACTTCTCACCACTCCTTTCTATCAACCAACTTTTTCACTTTAAATGCATCATCTATTTAAACCATTCTTTTAACTTGCACTCACAATTACCACACTTTCAACCTACTACTTTAACCACTTTATTTACACACTCAACTCACACCATTCTTTAAACACTACTCACATACACCATTCATTAATTATCCATTTCTTTTTCATTTTAATTGAATTATCCTAATTTTCTTAATTTAATAATGCATTTAAATTAGGCTTAAGTTATGCATTTAATATATTCAAACCTTAGTTTTTAATTTCACATACATGATTAAATAAATTAAATAAATCATATTTTAATTTTTAATACATAAATGTTCCTTTTAAAGATTAATTTTATTAAATACTAATTATTTTAACCCTTAACATTCAATAAAACCCTAAAAACCTACTTAAAACCCATCAAAACCCTATTGAAACCCTTTGGAAATCATTGATAACCCATTAAAATCTTTCTGATCCCTTGTAAACCCTAACATGAACCCATTAGAATCTTTTAAGACCCTTTTGATTAACCCGACTGACATAAAATCATAACAATTTCTAAAATCCTAGGGTTGAAAACCCATGAATCAAGCATGTATAAATGTAAAATACTCATTAATTAAGTAATTAGGATAACCCTAATATGAACATATGTTCTTTATGATTTCTTGTATCTTCAAACACTTCAAAAATAGTTAATTCCAATCAACATAATTGTTTAACAGTGCTATACAAGGTTAGAATTCACCAATTAAGTTAATTTTTTTTTTATCTGGTCATCAACTGGAAAGTTGAAAACTTTCCGACAACGGAATAGATTATGATGAAACTTTCAGCCCTGTAGCCAAGATGCCAACAATTAGGAATTTGATTGCAGTGGCCACATCAAGGAAATGGAGCTTATATCAGTTGGATGTGAAGAATACCTTCCTCAATGGAGATCTTGAAGAAGTAGTCTACATGAGCCAACTTCAAGGATTTGCTAGTATGAGGTACCCAAATCATGTTTGCAAGCTAAGGAAAGCACAATATGGACTAAAGCAAGCCCCAAGGGCCTGGAATCAGAGGTTAGTGGATTATTTATCAAGTTGTGGATACAAAGAAAGTGTTGCAGATCCATCACTTTACATGAAGAAGCAAGGAGACAAGACGATATACATATGCATCTATGTGGACGATTTGATCATCACAGGAAGTGATATTGCACGTATTAAAGATATCAAATCAAAGCTACTGAAGGATTTCAAGATATCTGATCTTGGGACACTAAAGTACTTCTTGGGAATAGAGGTAATCTATTCACACAATGGCATCTTCTTGATTCAAAGAAAATACTTGTTGGATGTGCTATACAAGTTTGGTATGAGTGGTTGTAAGCCACTTTCTCAGCCCATGGAGCTCAATACAAAGTTGGTTGCAGGTCAAGGAGAGGCTATACAAGATATTACACTATATAGAAGCATAATTGGTTCATTAATTTATGCTACATTCACTAGACCTGATCTTGCATATGTAGTAGGTGTTCTCTCTCAATTTTTGCATGCACCTACTCATGATCATCTTATGGCGGCTAGAAAGGTGCTTCGTTACATCAAGCACACCATCAACCAAGGTCTATTTTACTCATATGATGCTGATCTAAGTGTCAAAGGATATAGTGATGCTGATTGGGCAGGTAGCAAGGATGATCGAAGGAGTACATCGGGTTATGTTTTTATGATAGGTACAAAAGTGATCTCTTGGAGCTCTAAGAAGCAACCCACTGTTGCTCTTTCATCCACAGAGGCTGAGTACAGAGGTTTAGCATTGGCTACATGTGAGCTATTATGGCTTAAGAAGCTACTTAAGGACTTGGAAGTAGAAGTGGAGGAGTTTCCTCTTTATGGAGACAACATTTCAAGCATCTATCTAGCTAACAATCCCATGTTTCATGCAAGGAGCAAGCACATAGAGGTTCATTACCACTTCGTTAGAGAAAAGGTGATGGCAAAAGAGCTAGATATAAGGTATGTGAACACTAAAATGCAGGTTGTAGACATGATGACAAAGTTTCTTGAAGGTACAAATCTTGGAGGATTCAAGGAAGCTATCAACATAAGAGACATAGGCTGAAGCAATGAAAGGAAAAGACTTGAGCTTGAGGGGGAGTGTTGAAAGTTTTTCAGGCTCAAGAGTGTGGGAACATGCCCCAAATTGAACCTTCCACATCATCCACAATCAAAGGAGGCTGATTTCCACGAGTTGGCGGCATCCAATTATGCCCATAATGGAAAGAAGTTGATTAGAAAAGATTTAGCTCACCTCTTGATGTGATTGGACCTCACTTTTGACATGTATATGCTTTTGATTGGTTAAAGATGTTAGTATGTGGTCTTTAAAACCTCTAATGAGTTGTATTATGACTTAGAGTCGTGGAAATACGTGTCCAAGCTGCCCCCTTGGTTAAGCACACCCCCTACTAGCTGTTCTCTGCATATTTTGCAGAAATTTCACTTTTACACACTCTATCTATCTAGATGTTTTTGGCAGACCCCCCGGTCTTGTAATTGTTGTTTCTCCTTCATCCGGAATCCATTTGCAATGATTTTTGTCTTGTTGGAAAGCTTATAAGTTCTACTTTGTCTGGTATAAGTCTCAAGTTCAGTTCCTGCACATGTGCAAAGAAATGTCCAGAACAGTGTCTATCTAGTTAGCTCATACTCTGTGAAGAGATCAAGTTATATGTTTTGTTGCAGCTGGTTGAGGCATCATCCAGTATCCAAATGGAGTGATTATACTCTCATTTGAAATCTCTTAAAGTCTAATTTATGCCTG
This sequence comes from Ceratopteris richardii, assembly GCA_020310875.1. NCBI lineage: Eukaryota > Viridiplantae > Streptophyta > Polypodiopsida > Polypodiales > Pteridaceae > Ceratopteris > Ceratopteris richardii. The sequence goes on from CM035426.1 coordinate 76,213,695, forward strand.
AAAAATTTCATTTTCAGTCTCTGCATATACTTAGAGAAACTCAGAAATTACAGAACCTATGTATGAAAAATTTCAGGATCCTAGGAGGGTTCATTTGCTTTTGTTGTGCACATAGGAGTGTTTATCCTCCAACACTTTGGATAGAATGCTGTGCTACCATTAGATTTTCTAATCCAAGCCTTAAAAGTGGCACAAGAGCATGAGTGGAATGGACATGAGTTGTCATCTAGGATCTTTGATCTAGAATGCTTAGGTGAGATGAGGCTACGAGCGGTAGCAGGCATCTATGATGCAAATAAAAGACAAAAGGCATACTTTGATGCCCATATAGAGGATAAACTATTGAAAGGGTGAGATCTAGTGCTGGTTTATACGTTAAAGCAACATGCCTGCAAATTGGAGAAACGAGGTTATGGACCCATGATTATTAATAGAATCTCCACTAGCGGAGCAATTCAATTGGCCACCTTAGAAGGAGATATCTTGCCGAACTATATAAGTGGTTGTTGAGTCAAGTTATATCAAGAACCTCTTACAGAGGATATGCTCATGAGACTCAACACTGCTAAGAAGTGAAAAGAAGAAGAGTTAAGGGTTAGAGAAGAAGCACAAGCAGAGGCTAGAGAGCGCATCAGAAGAAATAAGTTAAGGCAATTAGGCATAGATGTCAACACGAAAGCCCCAAAATATCACATGGACATGTGCCAAAAATCCGGCACAATTACTTCTCAAATCATCGACCGACGCCCCTTTGTGACCCTAGAGGTAGGATGAGGAAAGAGTGCAAGGACTATAAGAGCATTGATTGACTCAGGTGCAGCAACTAGTGCAGTTAGACTTTCATGCTGTTAAGACCTGCAATTGGACATCACGCCCATAGAAGCATATCTCATAGGATTGGGAGGTGTGGAAACCCCTTGTTTGGGCAAAGTGGAACTTCCCATCTACCTTCAAGATGTTCCAATGAAAGTCAAAATGCTAGTCTGTCATGATGAGGACCTCACAGAGCCACTTGTCTTGGGTCAAGATTGGATTTATGACCATGCAGTCAACTTGAACTTAAGGAGTCAACTTCTTCAAGTTTGGGTACAGGAAAAATGCATCACAGTAGAATTAGAGAATTGCATGTTCACAAATCCAGATGTCACACCTTCTCATAATTCTTTTAGGATTGATCCTAGTAGAAACAATGCTATATGTGTCAAAAGCTTTGTGTTCCAGAAGAACTCAATCGGGAAAAAACAGATTCAAAGACAAGCGAACTCGTCCTCTTCTATAAAGACTAAAGCCATCATAACCCATCAACCAAAAAGGCAAGTGAAACAATACATGACAACCGCTATATCAAAAACACAAAGAGATGTCAAGAAGAACGTAGTTATGGGCATGAAGCAAATCTAGGTACAAAAGGGAGAGCAACCACCAGCCTTCCCAATGCAATTCCCACCTAGGCAAATCAACTATGGGAAGACAAGAACCAAGAACCTATGCCATGCTCAAGCACGAAGGATGCAACAAATTTGGGTACCGAAGCAATCAATGAAGGCCGACCACAATAAGGTCCAAATTTGGGTGCCTAAAACATTAGCTGCAACTCAACAAGGACGATTACAGATGTTGGTACCTAAGAAGCTCTTACATACACAACAACCTATGCTCCCCACCATGCAAAAGGTCTCAACAAAGAAGCCAAAGAAAGAAAAGGGTAGGAACAGAGCACAGAGACCAAAAGAAATAAATTCAACCCTTCTGCAAAAGTAAGCAGGCAATCATCAAGGATATGGGTTTGGAAGCCAAAAGCACCAGAAACATCCTCGGAACCAAAGAGCCAACCACACTGGATACCAAAGTTTGGAAAGCATCCAAAGATGAAGTGGCCTGAGATGCAAACAAAGAATGCATCAAGTATGCAAGTAACATCAAAAGCCTCAAACAACGACAACCATGTGCCTTTGGCATAACCCTGTCTTTTGCACCATTCAGGTCATGCACTTCTAAAGTATGCATCAACATAGGGCCACATTACACGGCCGTGCATAGACACCATTGAGAAATCCCAGGCACATGAGACACATATGACATATGTACAATGTTTTGTTAGTACTAACCTCTTTCTTCCTGCTTTGTGATATTGTTCCAAAAAAAAGAAAAAAAAAGAAAAGCAAAGAAAAGAAGAGGACTATGTGCTTGAAGATGCTCATCAGCGAACTATCAGCAGGGACATCCATCAACAAAAAAGACAAGCCGATGGTCAAAAACCATGATGGAATTACAACACGAAGAGATGAAGATCAACGGACCTTTCACCATGGTAAGACGTGTATGCTTCAACAATACTATAACCATGATAGATTAGGAAACCTCTTCATCAACATACCCTTGAGCACTTAGCTCAAGACCCAATCTCTTGCACCATACTTCTTTCCATGCATTTTCCAAGTACGCATACGTAGGGCCACATTACAAGGCCATCCACAAGGCACATATTTTGTTCAACCCATGCATTGATGCACTTACCCATCATACATTATGGGTTACAAGTACTTGGCATGAAAACTATGGAAGCCATCTTTGGAAGAATTAGAGGACATCAGGGTGACCACTACAAGAGCACGGAAGCCATCCACCACCGAGAGTTGCTCATAATCAAGATTGACCACCTCCTTTGAGCAGCTAGCAGTTTTGGAGAGCTCACAAATGCACCATCAAGATGGCATACAAGGAAGAAGTACATACAAAGGGACTACAAACTGCAAGAGCTAGCAGTGGCAAAGTGAAGAACCAAACAAACGACTAGGCTACATTGGGAAGATGGATCGCTCCTGTTGATACGTAAAGGACACTACCTCTCAACGTACTACATGGAACAACCACTACAACAAGGGTCTGTCAGGGACGACAGACTCAAGGGGGGGGAGTGTTGAAGCTCAAGGTGAAGGACAAAGCATGGAAGTGCATCAAGGAAGTGGACACACAAGAAGAGGGAGCAAGTAGGGAGCTCCAAGAAGCACCTGTCAAATTTCCAGAATAAATCCCTATAAAAATAGTGATTTTTATCACTAAAAACCATTGTAAATACCATTTTTCATTTTTTCAACTCCATTTTGTTCAAGCCAAGGAGTCCTCGAGCTTGAGGAGTATTATAATTACCATCCTACCAATTTTCATAATTTTTAGACTCTGTTTGAGCCCCCAAAAAGCCTTGGAACCTATTTTTTAACTATGCCGGACACTAGGTCTGGACAGGGCCAAAATCACTCAAAAAACTATAAAAAGGGCTGGAGAGCTCATTTTTGAGGTTGGCTTGTTGTAGTTCTCAACCTTGTAAGAGAGTTCTTGTGTAATCAAAGATCTTCCATTGTTCCACTCTTTGCTCTTACCTTGTGCGCGTGTGTGTATGTGTGTGCATGCTTGTGTGCTTTCACTCACGCACTTGTGCCATCACTTGCTCGCGGTCTTCATACCAGTCCTCACGTCTCCACGGATTGACATTTATGAGGTGTATCTCCTCACGTTGGTACTCACCATTGTGCTAGAGTGACAATATAACATTCCATCATTCCATAAATTATAACAATACTTTCATTACTGTATGGATGGCGTAAATCCGTTTGGCTTACACGGCTCCTCATGGAGCAAATGACATGTATGTTTGGTCAACTATAACATCCCAACATGGCTGGCCACAAAAAGGGACCATTTATTATTAGCTCTCATTGTGCCAGGTAAGTATAAAGTCAAAAACATGGATGTATACCTTTCACCATTTTTGGAAGAGCTGTGCAGTTTATGTGATGGGATTACTATGCATGACATGTCTCAACCTTTAACAAGATGGGACATGTGAGTGCAAGGCATACTTATGTGGACGATGATGAATGGCCCAGTTATGGTGAACATTCAGGTTTATTGATTTTGGATTACAAGGTCTATCCTCTATGCGACCACAACTCAAAGCATGCAACTTCAAACCACTTCAGAAAACTATCTATGAAGGACATCATAAATACTTGCCTGATGGACATGTCTTAGGTGAAGGAAAAATTGGCCGACAAGTGCAATGACAAATGAAAGCAAGTGATTGGAAGTAGTTTTAGGATGTACACCATTCGCTTGCATGAAAAAGTTGTCGATCTTTCACAATCTCCCTTATTGGAGTGAGTTACTGATCAATCACTTGGTGGACCCAATACATATTTTCAATAATGTGGGAGAGATGCTCTAGAAGAAATTGATTGAAAAGAAGGAAAGCAAAGCATAAAAGAATGACTCAGAAGAGAGAGGTTGTTGCAAGAGTTGTGGGAAATTATCAAGCTGAATGGAACAGTGTTGCTACCAAGGGCTCCTTGGATGCTCTGCAAGTTCGAAGAGCAACAAGTGAAGAAGGTGATTTCAAAGTTTCAAACACCTACTAGGTGCATGAGGTGTCTCAAGACTGCTTTCACATAGAATGACGATCTTTAAGGGCTCAAGTCTCATGATTGACACAAGTTTTTATAGTTTGTGCTCCCTATCACTATGAAAGATTGTCTTTTGGAGGATGTGCAAATAACCATTTATAAAATCAGTTCCTTGGTACTATGGATCTCATCTAAAGAGATAAGGAGAGATACCATAGACAATGCCAAACTCAATGCCATAGAGGCTGTCTATATGGTTGAGAAGTACTTTCCCATAACTATTCTCACAATTCATCTTCATTTACTGGTTCATGTGGTTGATGAAGTTGCAATAACAAGAACTCTCCACAATCGATGGATGTTCTTCTTAGAGTGTTTCATGAAGATGCTAAAAGGGTTTGTTCGTCAGAGAGCATGTCAAGAGGGCAGCATGGCAGAGAGGGTGGCTTGTACAAAAGCCTTTGGTATTCATAACAGAGTTTTTATGCATGTTGGACCTAGAAATGCCTCATTTATGGAGCGATGATAAAGATGTTCATCTCATAGGCGATGAGTCTGGAGGTAAAGGGAGCCAAAGAAAAAAGGACACAAATTTCAGAGAGAAGGCAATGAATTTTGGCATCGTTAACTAGGAGAACCATGTGGAAGTGGTTGGAGAGGTATGAGCTTGCTAAGGAGGCAAACACAAATAAAAGAGCCTAGATTGAAAGAATCAATCCACTTGCTCTTTGCCTCTTTTGGAAAGTCTTTAACCTCTTCTAGCTTTTCCAATGAGCAGATGGCTAGATGCAATCATTTCACAAGCAAAGGCAATGGGTGAGGATATCTTTTAAGAAGAGCAAGAACTTGCAAAGGGGTGTGATTGGGAGTATTACAAATATGGTGCGTTATGGTTTCATGGATGACACTTTTGGATTGCATGCATCAACAAAAATAGGTCTACTTTGATAATGGGATGATGGTGAAATTTCTGCAAAAAGGTAGAGCTAGTGCAAGAGACGAAAATGCTCAAGAAGGCCACCTCGAGTATTGTGGAGTGATCCAAGATATCTTGAATCTATCGTTCAAGAGGTTTGAATACTTTATGTTGGATGTGAAGTGGTTCAAAGTAGTCACGAGTAGAAGAAACACAACAGTGAGACGCGATAAAAGTGGTTTGCTTCAAGTAGAATCCACGAAACTATGAACAGATGAAAGAGACACATTTGTGCTTCCCAAACACTATCAGAAGGTTGTTGTTATATCAGATTCGAAAGAACCATAGTGGCTATTTGTTTTACAATTCGCTACACATAGCAGACAAATTTGTGAGGACATAAACATAGAAGAAATTACATCTGTAGTGGACTCTAAGATGTTGGAGTTAGACGTCTACAGGAGCAAGCGAACAACACAAGGAAGAAGAAGAAGCTTGGAGCACAAAACACACAATACTGAATGTATTACTAGAGAATGTACAAAGATAAGTAGCCCATTAGGGCAATAGGCATATATACAAGCCAGGGGAAAAAACCTCCTAAAGAGGGAAAAAAGTGCCCCGGCGGTCCTAGTGTGTTCACACACATCACTACCAAAATATATCAACAAATCCCACCTGGGAGTGATGTGGTGAACAAGGAGGTGTCACTCATGTATAAGGAAGTGCCAAGCTATGTGGAAATCACTCCACAAAAGGAAGTAAGCCCAAATCTTTGCGGAAAGCTTCAAACTTCTCCCTAGGCAGAGCCTTCGTGAAAAGATCTGCAATGTTCTCCTGCATGTGCACATATGCCAAGCTGATCTCCCCAGCAGAGAACCTCTCCCTGACATAGTGATAATGCACCTCAATGTGCTTAGTGCGAGCATGGAACACAGGGTTCCTCGCAACTGCCAATGCGCTCTAACTGTCAATGAAGATGGTGGTGGCAGAAGACTGGCCAACACCCAAATCAGCCATAAGGCGTCTGAGCCACACACACTCAACAGTCGATGTGAAAGCTGCCCTATACTCAACCTCACAACTGGAAGTGGCCACAGTAGGCTGCTTCTTGCTCAACCAAGATATACATGAGCTACCAAGCATGAAGCAAAAACCACTGGTGGACACACGAGTGCCATAGCAACCAGCCCAATCTGAGTTAGAAAAAGCATGCAAATCTGGCGGTAGTGATCCCCCCTTGGGATAAAACAACCCAAGTAACCGAGTACCACTCAAGTAGCGAAAGATGCGCTTAACCACCTTCCAATGCGTGACTCCTGGGCAATGCATAAACCTGCTCATCTGTGAGACAGCAAACTGAATATCTGGTCGAGTAATGCATAAGTAAATCAAGCATCCAACAGCCAGCTGATAGAGAATAGCATCAAATGCATCTCCAGCATCATGAAGACTCAATCGTAAACCTATCTCCATAGGAGTGGCAATAGGCTTACAGTCTTCAAGGCCAAAACACTGCAATAATGGGTCAATATATTTCATTTGACACAAAGCCATTCCACCATCAACTTGCATAAACTGAATGCCCAAATAGTGATGCAAATGCCCCAAATAAGACATCTCAAATGAGGCATGCAAATTAGCCTTGAAATTAGCAATATGCTTCTCAATAGGACAAGTGAGCAGCATGTCATCAACATAGACAACAATGATCATAAGCACATCATTAGCACGCTTAACATATAAGGTGCTTTCAGTTGGACTGTTCACAAAACCATGTGCAACTAGATAGACATGTATCTTCTCATACCAAGCACGTGGTGCTTCCTTTAAACCATATAATGCCTTCTTTAACATGCACACCTGGTTTTCATGCCCTTTCTGCACAAAGCCATGGGGCTAAAAAACATACACTTCTTCATGCAAGTCACCATTCAGAAATGTTGTTTTAATGTCCAACTGATGTACATTCCAACCATGATGGGCTGCAAGTGCACAAATGCTCCGACTAGTAGTCATACGACATGTAGGTGCAAAGGTCTCATCAAAATCAATGCCTCTTTCATGCGCATAACCCTTTGCAACATGCCTAGCCTTATACCTGTCAACTGTACCATCAAGTTTACGCTTCAGCTTGTATACCCACTTAGTGCCAATGGCCTTCTTGCCAGGAGGCAAGTCACATAAAGACCATGTAGCATTCTTCATTATAACATCATATTCAGATTGCATGACAACCATCCAATTTTCTGAATTCTGTGCTTCATCAAAAGAAACAGGCTCATTCTCATCACAGAGACTAGACGCAGCCATATCATAGCAATCTGATGCAAAGGAGGCACTATCAGAGCCTGAACGAGTACGATATGACAAAGGTGCATCTAATTTGCTATCATGCAAAGTCTGCACCAGCCATTTTGGCATAGTTTTTGCCTGCTCAATATCAACTCTCTCATCAACAAGTGCATCATGTAAATCTGCATCAGAAATAGAATGATCTGCATCATCATATCAGATCTGCAAAGGCTGAGAAGTTGCCTCATTAGGACCAGCACTAGACTGTCCACCTGTAAAAAGAGGCATCAACGTATCATACATGTCTTTGGAGCTAACAGATGTCTCCTTAGTACATGAAAGCAATGGCTGAATAGCATCTTCCACAAAGACAACATCACAGCTAACCAGAATGCGTTTAGTCTGTGGATGATATGTTAGAGTATGATCAATGTCTACCCCTCATGATTGTATGCACATTTTGTAAGGCCCCCTTTATGAGGAGAAGCCAAGCGTGCATTACCCAATTGATGGGAATCCCAACTTGAATGTTGGATGAAGGTCATATTGGACCATGTAAGATATTATAAGGAAAGGGAGTTACCAGGGTCCCCAATTGTGGGGTCCGGGGCAGCGGTGAGCAGCCCCGACTGGGGGGTCCAAGGGGGCCAGCGGGCCCCCTGGCTGGGGGGTCCCAGGGGGCCAGCGGGCCCCCTTGTGGGGGTCCGGGGGCAGCCCCCCCGGCGCGACGGTAAAGGGAATATTCCATGGAATATTCCCTGTCGGAGTCAGAAATCATTTATATTTGTTAGGTCGGTTCAACCAGTCTAAGCCGCGTATGGCAATTACGCGGGCGGTGGCCGCCCACGCTCTACCGCCCATGTATAGCCGTCCATGGCAGGCCACCCATGATCCTATATATACATGACTTCTGCACTACCTAAGACATTGAGTTGAGCCAGCATACCTCTACCTTGTATCTCCCTATCTAGAGTTGTCTAGATCACCATTTAAGCTCTACCTTGAGAGCGCACGGGTGGACAACGCCATCATCTTTGTACTTGCTGCTAGTAGAAAATTGTTGAGATTCTCCTATATTTGTTATCTTCTCTGCTATTGCTCCTGTGTTATATTGCGTAACTATTGTCTTACATGGTATCAGAGCTGTAAGGTTCGAATAGCTTGAGAAGTATCATTATTTTAGCCTACTAGCAGACTAGAATATCAGTAGATTATTCTAGTGATTACATGATGGCTTCATCGTCGAACACTAGTCTTGGTGCTTCACCTAATGTTAATGCTGCACCTATTCGAATTCGTCCACCTGCATTCACTGAAGGGAAGCTGGATGGAACCAACTATACACTCTGGAAGTTCAAAATTTCTGCAATTTTGGACTCCTATGAATTACTTGACACTGTCATGGGACCGATGGGATTGGATCCAGAGCCTATACCAGTTGAAGATCCAGCAAATTCAAGATTGATGATTCAGCCAGATCCAGATCTTCTACGAGCTTGGAAGAGGCGGAATGCTGATGCATTATGTGCGATTGTCACTAGTGTAAGTGATTCTGTGCTTACTTTAGTTCAACATACTACTAAAGCACATGAGGCTTGGGGCATATTGGCTCGACAATATGAGACCAAGAACCACACTAGGATACAGAATTTAGAAAATCAGTTGGCAAATGAAAAGCATTCTGATTCTGAAAAGGCTGAAGATTTTATCAAACGGATAAAGCATCTTCAAGATCAATTGGCTGCAGTTGGTGTTGTTATAACACCAGAAGAGCTAGCTCGAAGATCTGTACGTGTTCTTCCAGCAAAGTATGATGGATTAGTAACAGCCCTTAACACTCAGGTAAGGCCAACTCCTCTTACATTTGAAGAGTTTTGTGCCATGCTTTTAGAAGAAGAGATGCGGCTGAAGAATCGGCAAAGTACAACTGATGCTGCATTCTCAGCAAATGCAAAAGGTAAAGGCTCTTCAGAGGGATCAAAGAAGAAGCCAAAGAAGAAAAAGTTCACAGGAAGTTGCTTCTATTGTGAAAAGAAAGGCCATGCCATCAAGGATTGCAGAAAGAAGCAAGCTGATGAACGGAATGGGACTGTAAAATCATCATGGAAGAACAAAGAGTCTGCAAACAACACAGAGCTGGAACTTTGGGTAGCTATTGAAGAGGTATGTTCATCTGCTCAAGCTCGTGTTGATGAGCCATGGATTTTAGATAGTGGAGCTTCTCGCCATATGACTAGTAAAAAGGATTGGTATAGTTCCCTAGTGCCTCTGCGGGAATCCATCAATGTAGTGGTGGGAAACGACTCCAAGTGTCCAGCTGAAGGAACTGGAACCATCTCTTTTATCACTTCTCCAGGTGTTGAGAAAAAGTTATCCGATGTTCTCTATGTACCTACACTCAAAAGAAATTTGTTGTCAGTTTCTGCAATAACAGATCGTGGACTCGAAGTTCACTTCAATAAGAGTGGTGCGGAAATCATGGATTCATCAGGTAATGTTGTAGGTAAAGGCACACGACGGGATAACTTGTATGAGTTAAGTGCTTTAACTGCTACAGAAGATAAAGATGTAAGCAGGTTATGGCACCAACGATTTGGGCATCTCGGATTTGCAGTTTTGAAGGAGATGCAACGAACAGGGATGGTTGCTCATTTGCCTGCATTTTCAGAGTTGCAGGAACCTTGTGAAGCTTGTATGATGGGCAAGCAACAACGAAAGGCATTTCCAAGAGAGACGAGCAATCGATCTCAAGCTCCTCTAGAGTTGGTACATGCTGATCTCTGCGGTAAAATGTCTACACCTGCTTTAGGAGGATCTTTCTACTTCTTGCTGTTAGTCGACGATTATAGTAGAGAGATGTGGGTTTATTTCATTCGAGAGAAGGCTGATGCTTTTGAAAAATTTAAAGCGTGGCATAAGTATGTAGAAAGTGAATCAGGAAGGAAACTGAAGAAATTTAGAACAGATAGAGGAGGTGAATTCTTGTCAACAGAATTCAACAATTACTGTAAGGAGCATGGTGTGAAAAGGCAACTTACCACAGCTCATACACCTCAACAAAATGGCGTTGTTGAGCGCAGGAACAGGACAGTAGTTGAAATGGCTCGTTGTATGTTAAAGGCTCAAGACATGCCTGATTCATTCTGGGCAGAAGCAGTCAATACAGCAGTCTACATCCTCAATCGAAGCTACACAAAAGCTCTGAAGGGGATGACTCCTCAAGAAGCATATTCTGGTAAAAAGCCTTCAGCTTTGCATTTCAGAATTTTTGGTTGTTTCTGTTATGCACATATTCCTGATTCAACAAGATCAAAGTTGGATTCAAAAAGCAAAAAGTGTGTCTTCCTAGGATATAGTGAAGAGTCTAAAGCATACAGGTTATGGGATCCTGAGGCAAGGAAGATTTTTGTCAGCCGAGATGTGGTGTTTGATGAACGACCACACTTAGTAGAAGATAAAGGTAAATCTACTATCTCATCAAACGGAGAAATATCTCACCTTGTGCCTATCAAAAGACAGGTTAAAGTTGAGGAGGAGGAAACATCTGATGGAGAAATTTCCTCAATAAAAAGCCAACCAATTGTAGCTGCACAGCGTAAGCCACTACCAAAGTGGGCACAACAGCTCTTTGATGATCACAATCCACATGTAGATGCACCAGAATCATCATCGGATGGATTACGAAGATCAAAGAGAATAGAGGAGCAAAGAAGAGCCTCAGAACACATTGTTAACATGGCTCTAATGGCAGATATCATGGGTTCGATAAAGGAACCTACCACCATTGAAGAAGCCATTGATGATCCAGATTGGAGAGCGGCAATGCAGTCTGAGTATGATAGTATACTCAAAAATGATACATGGGATCTAGTCGACTTGCCGCCAAAGAAGAAGGTAATAGGTACTAAATGGATTTGGAAAGCTAAGTATAAAGCTGATGGAACATTAGAAAAGTATAAGGCACGATTAGTTGCACAGGGTTTTTCACAGATTGAAGGATTTGATGTTCAAGAAACTTTTGCACCAACAGCACGCATGACAACTATTCGGACGGTACTTGCAGTAGCTGCACAAAAGTCTTGGCCTATTTTCCAGATGGATGTCAAATCTGCATTTTTGAATGGTCACCTCAAGGAGGAGGTATATGTATCTCAACCACCAGGTTTTGAGGTGCCCAATTCAGAAAATAAAGTTTGCAGGTTGAAGAAAGCTTTGTATGGACTTAAGCAAGCTCCACGGGCTTGGTACCAACGAATTGATCATTTTTTCAAAAATATGGGTTTTGAAAGAAGTACTTCTGATGCTAACTTGTATGTAACGAAAAGGGATAGCAAGCTAGTTGTTGTCATTGTATATGTAGATGATTTGATCATTACAGGAGATCATCAGGAACTCATCAATCAAACTCGGATCAGCTTGGGAACTGAGTTTGAAATGACAGACTTAGGTCTACTCCATTTTTGTCTGGGAATTGAAGTATGGCAAAGGAAGGATGGCATTTTCATCTCACAACAAAAATATTCCAAAGAAATTCTCAAGGCATTTGGAATGATGGACTGCAAACCAACTAGCACACCTATGGAGGTAAATCATAAGCTATCTATGGATGATAACATGCCTGATGTAGATGCTAAGAAGTATAGGAAGCTCGTTGGAAGTCTTATTTTTCTGTGCAACACTAGACCAGACATTTGCTATGCTGTTGGAGTGTTAAGCAGGTTTTCCAACAAACCTAAGGAGAGTCACTGGAATGCTGGAATGCGAATTCTAAGGTACATTGCAGGAACCTTGGATTTTGGTATTTTGTATACCACAGGTGATACACTCCAAGGATATTGTGATTCAGATTGGGCTGGAGATTGTGATTCTAGAAAATCAGTTTCTGGATATTGTTTCTCACTTGGTTCAGGAATATTTTCTTGGGTAAGTAGGAAGCAACCAACTCTCGCACTCTCCTCCACTGAAGCAGAGTACAAAGCAGCTTGTTTTGCTTCTTGTGAGGCAGTCTGGTTAAGGAGAATTCTTGCAGATATAGGCTTTCCATCAAATATGCCAATTGTACTCAAGTGTGATAATCAAAGTTGTATGGCTATTGCAAAGAACCCAGTATTTCATGCTCGCACCAAGCACATAGAAGTACAGTACCATTACATTCGTGAGCTAATTGAAGATGAAATTGTGGAGCTAGAATATTGCCCAACAGAGGCAAATTGTGCTGACATATTCACTAAAGCACTTGGAAGAGAGCAGCTCAGCAAGCATCTTCAACAGATGGGCATAGGACCGAGACCTACTTGATTTATCATCGGTAAACATTGAGGGGGGGTGTTAGAGTATGATCAATGTCTACCCCTCATGATTGTATGCACATTTTGTAAGGCCCCCTTTATGAGGAGAAGCCAAGCGTGCATTACCCAATTGATGGGAATCCCAACTTGAATGTTGGATGAAGGTCATATTGGACCATGTAAGATATTATAAGGAAAGGGAGTTACCAGGGTCCCCAATTGTGGGGTCCGGGGCAGCGGTGAGCAGCCCCGACTGGGGGGTCCAAGGGGGCCAGCGGGCCCCCTGGCTGGGGGTCCCAGGGGGCCAGCGGGCCCCCTTGTGGGGGTCCGGGGGCAGCCCCCCCGGCGCGACGGTAAAGGGAATATTCCATGGAATATTCCCTGTCGGAGTCAGAAATCATTTATATTTGTTAGGTCGGTTCAACCAGTCTAAGCCGCGTATGGCAATTACGCGGGCGGTGGCCGCCCACGCTCTACCGCCCATGTATAGCCGTCCATGGCAGGCCACCCATGATCCTATATATACATGACTTCTGCACTACCTAAGACATTGAGTTGAGCCAGCATACCTCTACCTTGTATCTCCCTATCTAGAGTTGTCTAGATCACCATTTAAGCTCTACCTTGAGAGCGCACGGGTGGACAACGCCATCATCTTTGTACTTGCTGCTAGTAGAAAATTGTTGAGATTCTCCTATATTTGTTATCTTCTCTGCTATTGCTCCTGTGTTATATTGCGTAACTATTGTCTTACATGATACAGATGATAGCCTTTACTTTCAGAACTGTACCCAACAAGAATACATTTTATTGCCTTATCATCCAATTTTCTGCGATGTTGTTCATGCACTAATGCATATGCCAAACAACCAAAAACATGTAGATGAGCAACAGATGGCTTGCGGTCATGCCAAGCCTCATATGGAGTGATAGACTGTAGTGCTTTAGTGGGACACCTTTTTAGTACATATGCTGCACACATGACAGCCTCAAGCCAGAAACTATGTGGTAAAGCCTGACTCTTGACCATGCACCTCGCCATCTCCATGAGTGACTTGTTCTTTCGTTCAGCAACTCCATTCTGTTGAGGTGTATACGGCACTGTACACTAGTGTTTTATCCCACGTTCAGCCAGAAATGCATTAAAATCAGAAGACATATATTCCCCCCTTGATCAGAACAGAGGGTGCCCATTTTACATGCTGACAGATTTTCAGCCAAAACCAAAAACTGTTTAAAGCACATGAATACTTTGGACTTTGCTTTGAGTGGATATACCCATGCATGCTTGGAAAAATCATCAATGAAAGTCACGAAGTAAAGGTAATTCCCAAAAGAGGCTGTCTACATAGGACCACAAACATCACTATGCACAAGTTGCAATTTCTGCGTAGCCCGAACTGAACCATCTTTTGGAAAGGAGGAACGTTGCATTTTGCCCAAAATACAGCCTTCACATACATGTTTTCCAGTTGCCTCAAGGTTGGGCAAAGAAGACACCATATCAGATTTCTGCAGGCGTAGCAAACTAGCAAAATTCAGATGTCCAAAGCGTGCATGCCAAAGCTTTGCATCTGACATAGCCTGAGAATCATGAACTGCACATGCCGAATCATTCACAGATCTTTCATAGTCTATGAGGTTATATAGCCCATGACATAAAATGCCAGAAGCAATAATAACATCGCCATTTGACAGATCATGAACTGTACATTTGTCATCAACAAATTTCACAACCAAGCCAATCTTGGCTAATGCAGAAACTGATAACAGATTCTTCTTGATCCGTGGTACAAATAAAGCATCTGACAAGGTGAAAGAACTACTATCAGCAGTAGTGAGAATGATCTTACCAACTCCCATAACAGGATAAGAGGAGTTGTTGGCGCATGTGACAGTATTCCCTATAGGGGCAGGCTCAAGTGAAGAGAAGAAACTGTGCTGCGAGGTAATATGTTTGGTCGCCCCACTGTCAAAGTACCAAACATCTGAGTCTACTGCAGACATGCACTGATCATGAGAAGATGGGTCAAAACTGCAGACAGTAGTAAACACCCATTCTTCTTCCTGCACAAGATTTGCAGACTCTGTTTTTGGTGTAGAGGCCTCTGCAACAACCATTCAAGCCTCTTTCTTCTTTGCCTCTTTAGCAGCCAGTTTTGGACAGTTCTTTATGATATGATCATTCCCTTTACAGTACTTGCAAAACAATTTCTGCTTTTCTGATTTCTTCTCATCTTTATCCTGGTTCTTTGAATGTGGAGTATTTGCAGATTTCTGCTTACTAGTAGACGAGCTCCATTTTCCTTTGCCCTTCTGACTAGCCAGGAAAGCTTGATCTGCAACACACATAATGGACCTATTCTGCCTTGACTGATCTTCCTGTAACAGAACAGAGACTAACTCCTCAAATGACAAGGCATTTGGATTGCCTTTCATTATCAATCAAAGAGTAGAAGCAAAACTCTGATATGAATCAGGAAGACCATTCAGAACGGTGTGCACAAGTGAGCTATGTAGTATAACCTCATCAACAAAAATCAACTGTTCCTTCAAGTCTTTGATCTTTGTTAGGAAACTGTCCATGGAATCACCTTCATTCATGTGCTCACTCTCCAACTGTTTTCGGAGATAAGCAACACGAGCCTCATTCCTAGCTTGGTACAATGTGGTAAGTGTATCCCAAGCATCCCTAGCTGTTCTGCAAGAGCGTATGTGAGGAATAATGGCACGTTTGACAGACAAAGCTATCAATGCATGTGCCTGGGCATTCTGCCATCCCAACGAATCTGCTCTGCAGTAGGTGCAACAAAAATAGCAACACGAACAGGAATCTGCGGAATATCATCTTCGACACCATCTTCATCAGCTCCAGCACCTGTATTTGTAGTACCTATCGTTACAGGTGTAACAAGACGTCTTTCAATACCCTGCAAACAAAGCTATCAATGCATGTGCCTGGGCATCTCTGCCATCCCAACGAATCTGCTCTGTAGTAGGTGCAACAAAAATAGCAGCACGAACAGGAATTTGCAGAATATCATCTTCGACACCATCTTCATCAGCTCCAGCACCTATATTTGTAGTACCTGTCGTTACAGGTGTAACAGGACGTCTTTCAATACCCTGCACAATGTTCCACAATCCTTTTGCAACCAAAACATGTTGCATCATATAAGCCCATAATGGGTAGTTGGTACCATCCAACTTATCCTCAACATCCAACATACGGAATACATCACTTCTTTCAGCCATGGCCAATGACTAAAATACCTTGATGCAGAAAATTGACTGTATCTCAAAAAGTTGAACATAACTGCACATACGAGTTCTACTAGACCTGTAGCAGACTTCGAGACGCTTAAACTGGCAAACAGAAACTGGTATATACCTTTGGCACAAAAAGACAAAATAGCCTGCACAAGCCTTTGATGATTAAGGGTGAAGAAGAGCCAAAATTGCCACTTGTATACCATGTAGTTGGAAATTTGGTAGTCAAGTCAAGTTACAATTGAAATTAGATACTATTGAAAAACATGTGGATATAATGTATGAGAAAGTAGAAGTAGAAGGGAAAATGGAAAACATTGTTAGATGGAAAACAAAAGATGAATGTAGGCATCTACAGAATGTAGATGCCTATAATTCTCATTTATTGCTTTTGGAGCAAAGTAATGAGAATAAAAGATCCATTATGCATCTTTTTGAGAGAAAGCTCAAATCAGATAATGAAGCCATATCAATGCAATTTTCAATTGTGCTACATATCTTGTCCATCAAAAAGCCAATGCCTAATTACCCTAAGTGGAGAGTTCCATTGAATTTTATTGGATTATGAATTCAAAGTTTTCCGACAAAATATTGGATAGAATCTTCAGGATGGCAATTTGCAAAAGCAATGGGAGAGGTAATCAAATCTAACTTGAAGAAAAGTTTATCAAATGCTACTTTTGTTGCTATTTCTCTTGATGAAGTGACAAGAAGGGATTGCACTTCTTGGGTATGTATCCATGCATATATTGTGGAGAATTATGCAAGAAAAGCTAAATTTATTGGTGCTTTTCAACTAAAGGGAAGTGCAACTTCGAATTTGTTGGTGCAACTTGTTTTATATTCCATTTTAGATATTGGAGGGATGTCAATTTGTGATATTAATTAAAAGATAGTATGCATTGGTGTTGATGGATGCTCAATTATGCATGGGCTTAGAAATGAATTGTGTGTTCAATTGCAATAGAAATATACACCATATGCTTTAGGTATACATCATATGTCTCATCGAACAAATTTGACATTTAAAATTGTGTTAGAATTTTTTTTTGTACAAAAAGTTGAAGATCTTGTACACCAGGCATATGCTTTCTTTTCAAAAATTCCTAAGCGTATTAAAGAGTTTAAGCGCTTCTTTGATGGGATAAGTAAGGGAAGAAAAATGAAAAAAGATATTGACACTAGATGGATTTCACTTATTGGACCTATAGAACATCTTTTTGAAGAATATAAATCAGTCATCAGTGTGGTCAATATTATGTCTTTGAGTAAAGGAATACAAAAAGGAAAAGCTCATACTTTGTTGCAAATGTTAAGTGATGTGGAAACTCTTCTCTATCTTGGAGTAAGAGAAATGAATAATTTGATAAAAGTTTCTCAATCAATGGATATTTATGTAATGCAATATGCAAGAGCAAGAAAAATGACTTGTATGCACTTAGAAACTTTGTATTCTAAGACATCGGGTTTTGATTCTTAAGAATTTATTGAGTGGGAATCATTGCTACAAGTTGCTGTAGAAGATACTTTTTTGAAAGACAATAAAAAAGGCTGGTTGTGCATATTTGTGAAAGACAAGCAGATTCCTCTTTATGTATCACAAAAATATCAAGGAGTATGCATGAGGGAAAAAGGTAATCGAGCATTCTTTCCTATCCTAGTGGATAGTGTAAAACAAGACTTAAGATCCATATGTAGTAAATTGACTTCCAAGATCAGAGAGAGATTTCCTCGAGATGAGCTCTTAGAAGCAATGACCATAGTTCATCCTTTATATTGGAATCATGCAAAAGAAAAGAGCTTATCAACAAGGTCCAAATATTATCTGATCATTTTGGAAAGAATGCATATTTAGGAGATAGGATTCCATCGCAATAGTGTTCACACCATTGTGATAGTGCTACACCATCATGACAGTGCTCATGCCATCGTGAGAGTGCTCATGCCATCATGATGGTACCACAACATCGCGATAGTGCCACACCATCGTGACAATGCTCATGCCATCGCGATAGTGCTCATGCCATCGCGACAATGCCACACCATCACGATAGTGTTCAGACCATCACAAAAGTCCCATGCCATCACGATAGGCTCATGCCATCGTGTCACTCTCAGACTATTGCAATGACCTCTTGCGAACATGACAATCTGACCCCATCGCGATGGGCTCACACCATCATGATAGTCCCATGCCATCGCAACACCCTCAGACCATCACGATAGTCCCATGCCATCGCGATAGTCCCATGCCATCATGACACCCTTAGACCATCGCAATGGACTCATGCTAGCGCAACACCCTCCAACCATCGCAATAGTCATAGACCATCACAATAGTCCCTCTAAATCGGTAAAAAAATTAGGATTTTTTATTTTTGCAATTTTGGAGCTACTATGTTCATCCTCCTCAACACAATAAACATTACATCCTCTGTATATTGTTTGTACATGATTACTGCCAATATTTGGTATTTTTGTGATTTTACAATTTCATCTTTGTTGGTTTTCACATTCTTATTTGCGGGTCCAAAGGTGAGGATAGATACCAACTTATTTGCCCATTTACAAACAACTTCTAAATTGAACACATAAGCATTTGGCAGTTCATCAAACACTCCTTGCGGTGACTCTCTTGAAGTGATGCAAGAAAGGAAATCCACCTTGAGGTGGGTCCTACCTTTCCTAACAACCACTTCAAAGGCATATTTCATTAGTAAGAGGAACCATCTTACTAAATGTCCTCTATTGCAAGGTTTAGTACCAAAATTCAACTTCATATTTCTTGAAATTCTTTGGGACTTCGAACAATGATTCCTCCTCGGCTTGTTTCATTGCTCTTCTTTTCTTTTTCTTTTGGCTACCTCCACTTTCATCCCTTGAATTTATAGTTTTACTGCTTGTGAGAGGTTCTTCTTCCTTTTGGGTAAATACTCCTACATTTCTAGATAGTGCTCCTCTGAGTCAAAGCAACTATCCATCACAATAGACTCTAGATCATTGTCATCCATTTCTTCTTCTATGGCCTTAGTCACACTCTTCTAGCAAGGCTTCACACATAAACACAAAGATATCATAACTGTCCTCATCACAATGAGGCATCCACTGTTCTTCATTGACAATAATGTCCATGGAGGCTAAGATTTATGCCCAACCATGAGGCTCAAATTCCTCATCTGGAAAGATCATCAGTGTATAGGCTGGGTCTCTAACTGGTCTGGCTCCTTGAGAAGTTCCTTCTTCTCTTGATTTTAGGCGTTTCTCCTCTTCCTCTACGACCTTGCGCATCCATAAGTGAGTATCTTCATGCATCTAGGATGGATCAGAAGAACTTTCAAAATGCACAGAGATTGAATCTTCTTGTGCCTTGTGGATAGGATTCCACTATAGGGGGTGGTACATCTATGAAGGTATAATCCTTCAAATTGACCTTGGTTGTGACCCCTAAGTGCTACAAATACAAGGAGTTGGTTCCCAAATCTTGTACTAGTTGCAATTGTCATAGGAAGGGTCTTCCTAGGATCATTTCATAGACATTATTTTTGACAAAGTCACATATAGCAAAGGTGTGTTCAAACTCTACACAAGTGGTTAGAGTTATCCCTTCTAGCAATCCTTGAGGTTTTTCAATATGGCTATCAACAATTTGAAGCTTCATTCTAGTTGGTCTTAATGTGGGTTTACCCCATTGCTTCCACAAAGAGCTTATTTTTTCATCTCTTAGGCTTTCTTCTAGTTCGGATAAATTTCTAGCCCACTTATGATTGGCCTTCTCCCTAGTATCCTTCCATGTTCTTATCTTCCTCTTACTATTCTCTCTTGATTCACCTAACTCTCTTGTTTAGATTGTTTTGTGCCCTGGTGACTGCCTATATAGGACCCACATTAATGCGACTTGAACTTGAATCCACCACTAAGACTACCACATTAATTGGTGTAACCTTGGGTGCACTAGAGGGGTTCCTAGGACAATCTCTCGAGAGATGTTCTTTGCTGCACTCAATACAAAATCTTGGTATTGTGATGTTCTGTCCTTGTCCCGGAGCCGATGGGTGGGGACATTCACGAATGAAATGGTTGCCATGAAGTCTAAAACATGGTCCTCTAGGGGCTTATGGTCTCATTTGTCTCAATTGGGGCTTGGGGTTAGGATTCATATACATGAGATTGGAGTATTCTGGCTCCCAATTTGGTTCCATAAGTAGTGCCTCATGTTGATACGGATAAGTCTCACCATGCTCTAGTGACTCTGTGTAATAAGCTTGTGAACTCTCTTCAATAGTTAGAACTCTGAGCATGAGGGTCATTTTCTAAGATCAAAGGGGTTATCGGTACCAATGCTCTATTAGGATTCTCCTTTGCCACTACATACTTAACTAGGATCACATTAGCAAGACGTGGTAGTTGGTTTCCTAGGACAGGCTGTGGCCTATATGGTGCCTTATATTGTTGTTGGTATTGAGGTTGATATTGCTATTGTGGCCTATAATACAAATTTTGGTATTGGTTCTAATACTTACCCTATTGAGGTTGTTGATAAGTTTGTCTGACAACCTGCCTACTATACGGACAATCTTGAGCCATGTGGATTGTGTATTTTCACTCAATAGTGCAATATGGAGTATTCATATCTCTCATATTTTGGTTTTCAATGGGCATATGTTAGCCATGTGGTCCCCTTCACAATTGCCACATCGCTTCAACGAGGTGACCCTTGGTGTTTTTCTATTTTGATCTCCTAGCTTCTTGGCAACCCGCTCAGCTATCTCATCTATCTCTATGGAGGGTCTGAAAGTGACTAGTAGAACTCTCAGAATCCTTATAGATTTTGGACAATTCTAATTCCTCACCCAAGTTGTCTTCTATGTCAATACACATTCTCAAACATTGATCTAGTGTGATTGGCTCTTTGAGACATACATATGATCTAATTTTCCCAACTAGAAGTCCATCTAAAAACAAGGAAACTTGCTTTGCTTGTGTGGGTAATTCAGGTGTGGGACATCTTTCCACATATTGTTTAAATATGCATCCGACTAGTCCAAATCACCATTTTTTAACAATACTATACCTTTAGCTTACTCAAGACTTAATAATTAACTACTTCTTATGTATTTTCTCAAATTATGTTAAACAAGTTACATGATGTGAGCATGATCATTCTTTGATTCATGATGTATCACAAATTTATGTTTTTTTGCAGAGTGTATAGGCTATTGATTATGATCAATGAGCCAATAAACTAGGATGGATGTGATACGTTTCAGTGGTAGCCAACATGTTTACTCACCACCATTGAGGATTTTCCATGTGGTCAAGATGATTTAGTGGCCATATTTTGTCACAAAGAAGGAAATAAGGAAGAGAGCTCACACACACACTCTCACTCTCAAGGAGAAGCATACACACAGATTGAGGCAAGGAAGAATGATCTTCTTCTTCTTCTTATATTACATAAAAAGGAATGTACAAGAATGACCTAAAAAACAAGAATACAACAAGTGCAATATATAAAGATCAGTACATAAGGAAAAACCTAATGTTTGTGAATAAGTGAGCTAGCAAGGAACAAATGTGCCATCACTCTTAGTAGATAAAAATAATAAAGCTCAATGAAGTATTCATAACATATATAGGTGTGACCACTATACATGTCAGAGAAACAAAAAATTGGTACGTGTCATCCTCGATCATAACATGTTGATCTTGATATCTCAACACTCCCCCTCAAGCTCAACTCCATATCCTGTAATCCAAGCATCTCTCGAAACTTCTTCAACTTCTCAGCTCTAAGTGATTTGGTGAAAATAATAGCAACCTGCTCATCTGTGTTGGAGTTAGACGTCTGCAGAAGCACGCGAACAGCACAAGGAAGAAGAAGAAGAAGCTTGGAGCACAACACACAAGATTGAATGTATTACTAGAGAATGTACAAAGATACAGTAGCCCATTAGGGCAATAGGCGTATATCCAAGTCGGGGGAAAAAAACCTCCTAAAGAGGGAAAAAAGTGCCCTGGCGGTCCTAGAGTGTTCACACACATCACTACCTAAATATATCAACAAATCCCCCTTGGTAGTGATGCGGTGAACAAGGAGCTGACACTCATGTATAAGGAAGTGCCAAGCTATATGGAAATCACCCCACGAAAGGAAGTAAGCCCAAAGCTTTGCGGAAAGCTTCAAACTTCTCCCTAGGCAGAGCCTTCGTGAAAAGGTATGCAATGTTCTCCTGCGTGGGCACATATGCCAAGCTGATCTCCCCAGGAGAGAACCTCTCCCTCACATAATGATAATGCACCTCAATGTGCTTAGTGCAAGCATGGAACACAGGGTTCCTCGCAACTGCCAATGCGCTCTGACTGTCAATGAAGATGGTGGTGACAGAGGACTGACCAACACCCAAATCAGCGGTAAGGCGTCTGAGCCACACACACTCAACAGTAGCTGTGAAACCTGCCCTATACGCAGCCTCACAACTGGAAGTGGCCACAGTAGGCTGCATCTTGCTCAACCAAGATATACATGAGCTACCAAGCATGAAGCAAAAGCCACTAGTGGACACACGAGTGTCATAGCAACCAGCCCAATCAGAGTCAGAAAAAGCATGCAAATCTGGTGGTAGTGATCCCCCCTTGGGATAAAACAACCCAAGTAGCCGAGTACCACTCAAGTAGCGAAAGATGCGCTTAACCGCCTGCCAATGCTTGACTCCTAGGCAATGCATAAATCTGCTAGATAACAAACTGAATATCTGGCCAAGTAATGCATAAGTAAATCAAGCATCATATAGCCTGCTGATAGAGAATAGCATCAAATGCATCCCCAACATCATGAAGTCTCAATCGTAAACCTGTCTCCATAGGAGTGGCAATAGGCTTACAGTCTTCAAGGCCAAAACGCTGCAATAATGTGTCAATATATTGCGTTTGACACAAAGCCATTCCACCATCAACGTGCATAAACTGAATGCCCAAATAATGATGCAAATGCCCCAAATCAAAAATCTCAAATGAGGCATGCAAATCAGCCTTAAAATCAACAATATGCTTCTCAATAGGACTAGTGAGCAACATGTCGTCAACATAGACAACAATGATCAGAAGCACATCATTAGCACGCTTAACATATAAGGTGCTTTCAGTTGGACTGTTCTCAAAACCATGTGCAATCAGATAGGCATGTATCTTCTCATACCAAGCACGTGGTGCTTGCTTTAAACCATATAATGCCTTCTTTAACCTACACAACTGGTATTCATGCCCTTTCTGCACAAATCCACAGGGCTGAAAAACATACACTTCTTCATGCAAGTCACCATTCAGAAATGCTGTTTTAATGTCCAACTGATGTACATTCCAACCATGATGGGCTTCAAGTGGACAGATGCTCCGAACAGTAGTCATAGGACATGTGGGTGCAAATGTCTCATCAAAATCAATGCCTCTTTCCTGTGCATAACCCTTTGCAACAAGCCTAGCCTTATACCTGTCAACTGTACCATTAGGTTTACGCTTCAACTTGTATACCCACTTAGTACCAATGGCTTTCTTGCCAAGAGGCAAGTCATATAAAGACCAAGTACCATTCTTCATTATAGCATCATATTTAGATTGCATAACAGCCATCCAATTTTGTGAATTTTGTGCTTCATCAAAAGAAACAGGCTCATTCTCATCACAGAGACTAGATGCAGCCATAGCATAGAAATCTGATGCAAAGGAGGCACTATGAGAGCCTGAACGAGTACGATATGACAAAGGTGCATCTAATTTGCTATCACGCAAAGTCTGCACGAGCCATTTTGGCATAGTTTTTGCCTCCTCAATATCAGCTCTCTCATCAACAAGTGCATCATGTAAATCTGCATCAAAAATGGGATGATCTGCATCATTACATGAAACCTGCAAAGGCTGAGAAGTTGCTTCATTAAGACCAGCAATAGACTGTCCACTTGTAAAAAGAGGCATCAAAGTATCATACATGTCTTTGGAGCTAACACATGTCTCCTTAGTACATGAAAGCAATGGCTGAATAGCATCTTCCACAAAAACAACATCACGGCTAACTAGAATGCGTTTAGTCTGTGGATGATACAGACGATAACCTTTACTTTCAGAACTATACCCAACAAAAATACATTTTACTACCTTATCATCCAATTTTTTATGATGTTGTTCAGGCACTAGTGCATATGCCAAACAACCAAAAACCCACAGATGAGCAACAAATGGCTTGCGATCATGCCAAGCCTCATATGGAGTGATAGACTGCAGCGCTTTAGTGGGACACCTGTTAAGTACATATGTTGCACACATGACAGCCTCAAGCCAGAAACTATGTGGTAAAGCTTGACTCTTGACCATACACCTCGCCATCTCCATGAGTGACCTGTTCTTTCGTTTAGGAGCTCCATTCTGTTGAGGTGTATACGGCACTGTACACTGGTGTTTTATCCCACGTTCAACCAAAAATGCATTAAAATCAGAAGACATATATTCCCCCCCTTGATCAGAACGGAGGGTGCCCATTTTACATCCTGACAGATTCTCAGTCAAAACCAAAAACTGTTTGAAGCACAAAAACACTTTGGACTTTGCCTTCAATGGATATATCCATGCATGCCTAGAAAAATCATCAATGAAAGTCACGAAGTAAAGATAGTTTCCAAAAGAAGGTGTCTGCATAGGACCACAAACATCACTATGTACAAGCTGCATTTTCTGCGTAGCCCGAACTGAACCATCTTTTGGAAAGGAGGAATGCTGCATTTTGCACAAAATTGTGTGTGAGCATATATCTGGGTCAACACCTTTCAAATCCTTGTAACTCCAAGCGAATACATCTCTATATTCTCTTAGCAAGGCTATTAACGCATGCTCTTCTTCCTCTGTTAGGTCATGGCCTATGTACGTGCATCTCTCCTCTCCTTCTTCTAGGGCTACCACTATTTTCTTGGTGGTTTCTTTGTTATCATAGGCCTCTCCTGATTGTGCCTCTTGTTTAGGCATTCTTATCATGACTCTCCTATCGTCTATCTCATACTTTTTAAAATTAGCAGGGACCTCAAACAAAGATTCTTCCTCTGCTGGTGTGACTTCTCTCTCCTTTCTTTTCTTTCCTTCATTCTTAGGGGTCACTTGTGTGGTTAACCTTACATCATTTGTAAGCTCTCCATGTCTCTGGGGTTGAAATTCTACTTCATAGAAGTATTCTTCATTTGATGCAAAAGGTGGGTCCATAATGATTGACTCTAGATCGGAGTCACTTGCATCCTCAAATGCATCAGGACTAGGTTCATATTCTTCTAGAACTGCCTCTCCCATGATTGGCTCTATTGAGAAAAATGAAATGTCATAGCCATCCTCATCATAGTGGGGTGTCCATTGTTCTTCATTGATGGCTACATCCATTGTTGCTAAAATTTCTACCCAGCCGTGAGGTTCAAATTCTTCATCAGGGAATACAACAGGTGCATAGGCTGGGTCTTGAATTGATCTATGTGTCTCTTTTGCACCTACTTCTCTTGCTTTTTCTCTCTTCTCTTCTTCTACTGCCACTTTACACATCCATAAGTGAGTGTCTTCATGCATCCATGAGGATCCTGATCCTATGGAATGCACAGACTCCGTATCATCTTTGGCTCTATGGATGGGGTTCCATTGGATTGGAGGGACATCTCTATGAGAGTAATCCTTGAGATTGACTTTGGTCGCAACACCTAAGTGTTGCAAGTACAAGGAATTGGTTCCCCAATCCTGTACTACTTGCAACTGTCGCATAAATGGTCTTCCCAAAATCATCTCATAGGCATGGTTCTTGCTAAAATCACAAATAGCAAATGTGTGCTCAAACTCTACACCACATCTAGTGAGAGTTATTCCTTCTAGCAAGCCTAAGGGTCTTTCTATGTGACCATCGGCCATCTGCAATTTCATCCTCGTGGGCCTGAGTGCTGGCTTGCTCCAACGCTTCCATAGGGAAGTGGTAGCAATTGCAACACCTGCGCCTGAGTCGAGAATTGCCTTGGTTGTGTACCCCTGATAGGTAATGGGAAGATAGGTGTTTCCTTCTTCACCTTCGATCATGTCTCCTATCTTGTCTAGAGGAATTTCTGGCACTGTCCTATGAGAACCTACCTGGGAACGCGGTTTGGTTATCTTTGGCACCTGTTTGGCTACATGTTTCCATAGTTCTAGCCTAACTTTGAGCAGCTCTTCTAAAGTGAGATTGCACTGCACTTTAGTATTCTTTACTACCTCCGTGTTCCTAAATATGACTGAATCTTCGTTTCTTACCATGACCGTGGGTGCTCTCATACACGTGGACTTTGCTTCCCATGGGCCTATGAAATGGTGTAGTTCTTGTATGGAATTAGATTCGAAGTCTAATCTCTCCTGAGATTGAGTGCTCTCCTGCTCTTCATAAATGGATGGGATGTCTTGTGGGAATTGATCATGTGCATCATCCACAAGTTCAATGTGAGGAGGGACTTTACTTTCTTTAGCCCATTTGTCTTCTTGAATCTCTCGTAGGAATTCTGGTGTGAACCGATTCATAGAAGAAGATGTGTCTGGCTTCGTAGAGTTAGGCACATAGGCTTCCTGGGCAGGAAGGCTTACCCTCTTACTTGCCTTGCCCTTACTTGGAGGGGTGGGTTCCTTTTCTGATTGCGCAATTAGCCTCTCCAATCTTTCTAGCAGTCCATCAAAGTGCAACTGCGTCTTAGCTAAACTAGAGATGTTAAAGAGGCGACTGGCTTCAAACATGGTTTGGGCCAATTCCACCATCTTAGCACAAATTTTGGTTCATTCAAGCTCTAGTTCTGCTCTAGGGTAACACTTTTCATGATCGGTTACATTTGGCCCTTCTTGGATTCTGGCCTGATATGCTTTGAGCATCATATCTACGTCCCCAGGAGTGGGATCTATTAGGACTGATCCCACGCTAGGGGGTGATGGAGTAGCATGAGGCAGGTTGGAAGGTGGTGGGTCGGATGGAGAAGGGAATGGTGGAGGTGGGGTAGTGTGAGAGGGAGTTTGAGATGTAAGTTCAACTATCCTGGCTTTTGTTTATCTTAGGCTTTCCTCTAGTTCACTCATCTTCTTAGCCCATTACCTTTTCATCCTTTCTCGATTATCTCTCCAAGCTCTAGTCCGTTTCTTGGTCATGCTCTCTGTTTCACTAACATCTGAGCTCTTTTCCTGGCTTACCCCTTGGTTTTGCTGCAATGCTTGAGCTCCAGTGACCACTTTCACTGGTGCGGTGGAAGTTACACTCCCTGTGGAGTCGACAACTAACCCAATAACGTTTATAGGGGTGATTTTTGGCATATTATTGGGGTTCTTTGGGCAATCTCGTAAGAGATGCTCCTTTCCACAATCTTGGCAAAAGCCTTGGATTGTCACTGATTGGGGTTGTGTAGATGGAGCTAAGGGGCAATCACGAATGAGGTGATCTCCCTGACATCTGTAGCATGGTCCTCTAGGGAATGGGGGTCTTACTTGCCTAGGTTGTGGTCTGGGGTTGGGGTTTGTATACATGACGTTTGCGTAATCTGACTCCCAACTAGGTTCACTTGGCTCTTCACTATAGTAGGACTCACCATGTTCAGGGGGCTGCATGTAGTAGGCCTGGGGGCTATCAATATGTGTAGAACCAAAACTATGATCACTCGGGTCACTTTCTGAGAGCAATGGAGTCACTGGGACTATGGCTCTATTCAAATTTTCCTCCGCAGCTGCATACTTTACAGGAATCACATTAGCTGGGGTAGGAGGTTGTTGAGCTAACACAGGTTGAGGCCTTTGTTGGTTTTGGTAGGGTTGTTGATAAGGTTGTTGTGGCCTACCATATTGCTGTGGAGGGTACTGGTTCTGGTATCTTCCCTGTTGTGGATAGGGCTGGGGGTAGGTTTGCCTAACTGCTTGCTTATTGTATGGGCAGTCTTGTGCTATGTGATTTGTGTATCTCCGTTCTATGGTGCAATATTGGCTACTAGGGTTCACTTGGGGTTGAGCCATGATGGGACATACGTTCGCCATATGGTCACCGCCGCAAGTATAGCACCTCTTTACTGGGGCAAATCTAGGAATTTGTTTACTAGAGACACCTAGTTTTTGAGCTACTTTCTCAGCGAGTTCCTCAATTGATGTGGATTGCGAGGAAGAGAGACTAGAGGCACTATCAGAATCTTTGTAGATTTTAGAAAGCTCTAACTCTTCCCCTAGGTTATCCTCAATGTCAATGCACATGCGTACACACTCTTCTATGGTTCTAGGGTCTTTCAAGTACACATATGATCTCAATTTGGTACTTAGCAATCCATCAAAAAATAAAGCCACTTGTTTGGCTGGTGTGGGTAACTCAGGAACAGGGCATCTCTCAAGATATTGCCTAAACCTTCTTCCTGCAAGTCTCACGGTCTCCTGAGGGGTCTGCTTGAAGCTATGTATCAATGAGGAAGTATTATGCCTTATGCCACTTTTAGAGAATTCAGTGATGAAAGCCTCTAAAAGTTGGTCTATGCTCTTGAACTGTCTCTCATTCAATGGTTGGAACCACGTAAGGGATGTGTTCCTAAGGGTTAGACCAAAGGCATTATATTGCGTGAATAGGTCCTCAACTTGCTCAGCTCTCAAGACTTGCCTAAACTCAGCCGCATGATCATATGGATCTCCTGTGCCATCGAAGTAGTTCTTCATGGACTTAACTAGCTGGGTCGGTCTCAAAGTCTTCGTGTGCTCTCTAGGTCTTGGTAGAGGGAATTCATCCGCATTCCTTTGGTTCCTTGGGGCTCTAAGTCCCTCAGGTTCCACTCTATTCATTTCCGTTCTCGTTCTTTCTCTTCCCACTGGGTTGGCAAAGCTTACCTCAGGTCTATCTCTATGTTTGTCTCTTT
The DNA here is from genome assembly GCA_020310875.1 of Ceratopteris richardii. Lineage (NCBI taxonomy): Eukaryota > Viridiplantae > Streptophyta > Polypodiopsida > Polypodiales > Pteridaceae > Ceratopteris > Ceratopteris richardii. The sequence continues at coordinate 76,242,763 of CM035426.1, forward strand.
GACCTCCATGAACTTGGGATGTTCCAACTCCGGGGTGACCATAGGACACATTTGATCTTGGTTGGGGGAAAATGAATTCACCCTTCCAAGTGTAAGCATGCCTTTCATGTTCTATAACCACAAAGATCCTCTCTGAAGAGTGATCTAAGTAGGTCACTCTGCCTGGGCTATCAGGATCTTTGAACTCATATATCATGATTATTCCTACCTCATTTGGCTGATCAGATTTATACCTCCAAAAGGGTTCATCAGTCTCTCGGTTCAGGAGCAGATCTATACTCTTATTGTCCTGGGGAACCCACTCGGGATTGAGGATTCTAGTAAGAACAGATTTTCCTCGAGGGGTCCTAGGCTTTCCTCCTATGTTCCCTTGCTCTAGGTCACCTATGTCCGTCTTAGGGATCACATTCCCGAATTCATATGTCCGGTCTGGGTGACTAGTGACTACATATATGGTCCCTTCTTTGTCCAAGTATGCTCCGTTTTCAAACTTGAATGCTGGATGTTCCAGTCCAATGGATTGGTCAGGGTTTTTGATTTGGAGCACAGATCTTCCTAGGCCGTCCTCATAGATGCTAGCACTTAATCGATTGGTCCTAAGGTATTCCAGCTGCGTCTTGTAGGGGCCTTCCATCCTATACAAATATGGCACACCTGAACTTCCCGTAGGTCTCTCCATACCTTGAGACATCTCTGATTCACTAGTCTCAGAGCTAGGGTAATGTGAAAAATGGCTCAATTGATGGGCCCAAGACCTAGTAGTGTGATTGACACTAGCCTCTGAAGACCTAAGACTTTGTCTATCTCTCCGTAGATGTTGTCCTGATCTAAGGTTCATATGCCTGAATGAACAACCCCTAGTTTTGCCCAAGTACAACCTCGTTGCTGAGTTCTTTTGTATCAGTTACTTGATTCCTTTTTATGTTGATTATCGTGTTTATACTCTCGTCTGATATCACGTCGTCATGAGTATTTGAGTGTTTTTTGTACTTTTAAGTTGATTGTTCCATGTTAGGTTCTTTTCCTTTAAGTTATTGATCGTACAGAGATTATGTTTTTAGCTTGAACTTGAGGATTTAGGTAGTCTTCAACTTGATAAATGCCTATCATCGCCCTGGCTTACTTCTAGCACTATTCGTACTTAGCCTAAGCTAGGAATTGACAGAGGGAGTTGAGAATCTTCCAACCTTGAGTTCCTCCCTTGGTTGCCCTTATGTGCTCAGGAAGTGTGTTCCCAAGCTTGCGCTTACTCTTGCTCTGATCGCCCTTTGATGCTCTCAAGGGACCTGTAAGAGTCCCAGGATTAGCTCAAGACTTAAATTCAGAAGACATAACCAAGCACTTTCATTCCTGTAGCTCAGATACCAATTAGCCTTTTGTCTTTATGGAATATCTATTAATCCTAATATTAATTTTACCGTAATTACTGGAAGTTTTGGTTGTACTCCCCACGAGCTTTCCAACAAGACAAGAATCACAACAAACAGATTTCGTATGAGGAAGTTATGACAATTCAGGGTTTTGGGGTTAAAATAGGGCTCAAACAGGCTGACAAATCCCAGGATTTTTCTCAAAACACACTTGTAGGGACCTCACAAATCACTAATTGGTTGATAACTATGCCAAAAATTACCCCAAAACTTGATATTAAAAACCCTAGAAATTTGGCAGAAAAAGCCTGTCGATCGCGATCGACAGGTCTGTCAATCACGATTGACAGAGGTGTCCGTTGGGGCCTGTCGGTCGCGATCGACACGTCAGTCACGATTGACAGTGTCAATCGCATCGACATTTTTTTTGGGATTTTCGTCGTGATTTCAGTCGATCGGGGATGTGTCCGTCGTGATGGACACGTGGCAATGCGAGAAATTCAGTCAATCGTCAAAATTCAGTCGGTCGCGATCGATAGTGTCAATCGCGACTGACAGAGGTGTCGGTCGTGGCTGTCGATCGCGATCGATGGTGTCGGTCGCGATTGACAGGGTCTGTCGGTCGTCTCTGTCGGTCGCGCTCGACAGAATCTGTCGATTGTGGCTGTCGATCGCGATCGATGGTGTCGGTCACGATTGACAGAGAAACACGGAATTTTTAAATTTTGTTTAGTGATTTGGAATGTGCTCTCCATGTGTATTAAGGTGGTGTACTTTGTTTTACCAAAAACCCAAATTTTCTGTCGATCGTGATCGACAGAGGTCTGCGACCCATAGACATTTTCGAGCTCGTCCTTACCTGCGCAGCATGCTGGACACGATGATACAACAAGATCCTGCAAGAGTGCTCAAGAAACAAGCAAAAACAACACACACAAGTCGCTTTCTCGCTCTCTCTCACAAGTGAAATGAAGGAAATGGAGGGGAGAAGGTGATATGATAAAAAAACTGAAATTTTCACGATGATAGAGATGGAGATCAGATATGGTGATGATGATGATGGTGAGGTAAGAAAGAGAAAAATAAGAAAAGTAAAGAGATTACCTACAACGCCAACGTCTCAAATCTACATCTTACCATCACACGCTCGTCCTCAAAGCTCGATCCCCGGCAACGGCGCCAGAATTTGGTGTAGCTCAGTGATGAGTAGCACCTCCTTTAATGTCAATCCGGGAAGACATGAGGATGGTATGATGACCTCGAGCAAGTGAAGGCACAAGTGCGTGAGTGAGAAGCACTCTAACATGCACACACATACACACACACACGCACATAAGGTAAGACAAAGAGAGAGAAGCAATGGAGTTGTTTTAGTTTACTTCAAAAGTGCTCATACAAGTTCAATTCTATTACAAGCCAACCTCAAAAATGACCTCTCTAGCTCTATTTATAGTTTTTGACTAGTTTTTGGTCTTGTCCAGACCTAGTGTCCGGCCTAGTTAAAAATTAGGTTCTCTGGCCTATTTGGAGGTCTAAACGGAGTCTAAAAAATATGAAAACTGATAGGTAGGTACTTCTAAAGCTCCTCAAGCTCAAGGACTCCTTGGCTTGCACAAAATGGAGCTACAAAAATATGAAATGGTATTTACAATGGTTTTTAGTGATGAAAATCACTATTTTTGTAGGGATTTCTTCTAACATTTTGACATACATTTCCTGGAGCTCCCTACTTGCTTCTTCTTCTTGTGGGTCCACCTCTTGGATATGCTTTAGCTTCATGAAAAAAATAAATGGCCTACTTGCCAGATCTTCGTTGACTACTCTGTCTGCTTGTGCCTTCTCTTCACTCCGACTCCCTTCGTTGACTTCCTTGTCTTGTGAGTCCTTCAGTTCCTTGACTGCCAACACACTCACATAACGTAGAGTGCGCCTCAGAGCATCCAAATGTGGCTTCGTGGAAACCTTCATAAATTGACTTTCAAGTCCAACAGTATAGCTTAGATCAGGCCTTGTAATTGTGAGATATATAAGACTTCCCACAATTTTCCTGTACATACCAATGCTTCACCTGATGTTGTATCCAACTTCAAATTCTGATCTAATGGCATAGAAATTGGCTTACAATCAGCCATACCATACTTTTGCAGCATATTTAAGGCATATTGCCTTTGCGACATCCATATACCTGTTTCTGTATGTATAAACTCAATGCCCAAGAAATAGTGCAGCACACCAAGATCTTTCATGTAAAATTCCGGCATAAGAAGTTGCTTTACCTCTTTGATGCTTCCTTCATTATCACCTCCTACAATCAGGTCATCAACATAAATAGCCACAATTGTGATGCCATCATCAGCCTTCCTTGCATATAGTGAGTGATTTGCATCACACATAGAAAACCCAATGCTGGTTAAGTAATCAGCAATCCTTGCATGCCATGCACAAGGGGCTTGCTTCAGCCCATACAAATCCCTTTGCAACCTGCAAACATATTCTCAATGCTTTGAATCTTCATATCCTTGTGGCTGGTCCATATATACTTCTTCCTGTAACTCACCATGTAGGAAAGCATTCTTCACATCCATCTGATGCAAAGTCCATCCTTTTGCTATAGCTAATGCAACAAGCGTTCTGACAATAGACATTTTAGCTACAGGGCTGAATGTTTCCTCATAATCAATGCCATATGTTTTTGCATATCCTTTAGCTACCAATCGTGCTTTATACCTGCTTATGCTACAATCAGCATTATGCTTTACCTTGTAAACCCATTTGCAGCCTATGGGTTTCTTTCCTTGCGGCAATGGAACCAGCTTCCATGTATCATTTCCATAAAGTGCAGCCATCTCCTCATCCATAGATTTTTCCCAATATGCAATTCCAATTGCATCTTCAAAGCAAGAAGGTTCAACATCTTGTATTACCTTTGTCATGTAGGCACAATGATGAGCCATATAACTGTCATACGTAAATCGTTGCACTGAATTCTGCATCCTCCTAAATCTTCTTGGTCCTGGGTCACTTCTCCTTGTATCATCTACATGTGCCCTTCTTATTCCTGGAGTCTTTACAGAGGGTAGTCCAAGTTCCTCATCAAGACTATTTTCTAAACCGCTTGAATCTCCATCGTCTTCAAAACCTGCACATGTTTTATGACCTACAAAAAGCTTTTCATTACCTTTCTTGGATGTATTTGATGAATTTGTTGGACTAAAATTTCCACGCAATTTTCCACTCCATGGATTTGAGTTGGAACTATTGCATGGTGATGCATCCGGTCCACTCAAAACTTGAGATTCTGCACTTGATTTTTCAGCATTTTCTTTGTCATTTGGTTCAAGATTCAGTCCTTCTTTGGCATCTGCATAGAAGCTTGACATTTCATCAAATACCACATCTCTGCTCACCTTTACCTGTCGTGTGAGTGGGTTATAACATTTATAAGTGGGTTATAACATTTATATCCCTTTTGCTCAAGGGAGTATCCAATGAAAACACACTTTTATGCTTTTGGATCAAGCTTCATCCTCAATTCATCTGGGACATGTACATATGCAATACAACCAAAAAACTTTCCAATGTGATAAGTTTGGCTTTTTACCTGTAAACTTCTCTTCAAGTGTAACTTGATGTATAACAGTAGTTGGAGTTCTATTCATGATGTATACTACAATATGCAAAGCTTCTTCCCAATAACAATGAGGCATATTCTTCTCAACCATCAAGGCTCTTGCTATTTTTGCAATATGTCTATTATTGCATTCAGCAATGCCATTCTATTGTGGTGTGTACCTCCATGAAGAGACGCCGAATTCCATGATTTTTTAGAAAACTGTTGAACTCATTTGACATGTATTCACCTTCTCCATCAGATCTTAATGTCTGAATGTACTTCCCTGTCTACTTTTCCACCATAGCTTTAAAATTTTGGAAGTGAGTGAACACCTCGCTCTTCTCTTTCATGAAATATACCCATACTTTGCGTGTATGGTCATCAACGAAAGTAACATAAAACCTGCAACCGCCCATAGATGTGGTCTTTGATGGATCCCAAACATCTGTATGTACTACATCTAGTACATTCTCACTAACATGCTTGTCATGTGGAAATGATGCTCTTGACTGCTTACCAAATTGACATGATGCACATACCTTTTGCATTTCTGCAACTTTGAAATTTGGTATTCCATGGACAATCTCCTTCGATTGCATTAATTTTAGCCTTTGCAAGTTTGCATGTCCAATCCATTTGTGCCACATCTCTATATCTGCAATAACTCCTGCACCTTTTGCAAACATGGCTGCATTCATTTCAGGAATCTTCACATTTAAGGTGAACATCCTACCACTTTGTTTCCTTTGGCAACCAATCGTCCATCTTGCTTGTACTCTTCTACATATAATCCATCAGCATTGAACCTGACTTGTAATCCATGGTCAACCATTTGTCCAACAGAAACCAAATTTTTTGTTATATTTGGAACATGCAGCACATTAGCAAGATGTTTTACCTTTCCATCCTCCATTGATAGTGCTATGTTTCCTGTATGCTCAATAGGATGTGATGTGTCATCACCTGTTTCAACATATCCAGGAACTGATAATTTCTGTAAAGTACTAAACCATTCTGCATGACTGGTCATGTGATTTGAAGCACCTGAATCAACATACCACACATTATCATTTGATTTTGAAACACCAGCAGACATCGTATTCATCATGTGATGTTGAACCATGAACATCTTCTCAGAATCATCTGCACTTGTGGATGCATAGTTATTCTGTTGCCTTCTATTATTTTGATTCTTCAACCTGCAATCACATTCAAAGTGTCCAGGTTTACCACAATTCCAACATCCTATACTGTCATTACTTGAATCATTTCTTTGGAAATTTCTACGGCCTCTTTGGCTCCCCCTGCCTCGAAACTATCCTCTTCCTCCTGCATGATTCTGTTGTTGACTTTGGTGGTCTTCGTTAATATTTCCTCTTCCACTTCCAAAACCTCCACCTCTGCCTCTTCCTCTACCAGAGTAGAATACCTGCTCAGAACTAGATTTTCCTTGGGAGTTTGAATCTTCACTAAGATTTTTTTCTTCAATAATCAACATAGATACCAAATCAGCAAAATTTGGAATATTTTCCCTCATTTGTATAGAAGTTCTGAATTGTTTATATGCAGCTCCTAAACCACAAAGACACGCTTCCACCTTATCATCATCATCTACATTCACGCCAATAGAGGCAAGTGACTCACATATGCTTTTGATTTTCAAGGTGTAGTCACTTACCGACATGCTCTTCTTCTCCAATGTATGCAGCTCATTCTTGAGTTGCAATTTTCATGCCTTTTGTATTGGTCTCATACAATGTGACCAAATTGTTCCAAGCCTCTTTTGGAGTCTTGGCATCCTGTATATGTCCAATCGTGCTATCTTGTATGCTAACAGATAGCCACTACATTACCTTTCGTGCTCCTTGATTCCATTCCTCATATGCTCTTACCTGATCTGCAGTCCGATTCCTTTCTGGTAACTACGGAGCATTTTCATTCTCTCCTTCGATGTACTTCCAATAGCCTTTTTCCATCAAGAAATTTTTCATTCTGAATCTCCAAGAATGGAAGTTGTTCTTGTCCAACTTATTGCTCATAAGCTGACTCATTCCATCTGCGTTTGCCATTTCTGCAGCAATTCACAACACAACAAAACACTACAAGCAGCACTTCTGCTTGAACACTATCGCACTATGACGTGACAGTTTGATCTCAGAAAAACATAGTTTTCGTGTATCAACAATACACGAAATCGCTTGAAATTTTGGATTTGGAATATATGAGTGTTTCCGAACACAACGCAAGCCATAGTTTTTGAAACTGACCTGGTTTTTCTGCGGGCCTCACCTTATGGGCTCAAAACAGAGGTCGAGATGGCTCCGAAACTTCGATCTGACAAAAACAAGGGGCCCTAAAGGGATAACTCTCAAAAATATTTTGAGGTCTTCGACCTTCACGCCAATTTTCGTAGCAAACGAAGGTCATTTATGAATCATTTTTTGTTGTCAGGATCTTATCTCACGCGCATACAGAGATTATGAACACAGAAAACACACAGAAGAATAGAGACAACAAGAGACGAGACAGAACATAGTATTGGGTGCAATCTCCCCCCATGCACTCTGTTTCAACAGTCCACAGAGTGCATGTATTTATAGGAATTTTGATTACGTCGAAAAGAGTGGTTACGTGAGAGCGGCTTCGAAAAGCAAGCTTGAAACTAAAAGTTGGTAACTTTTATAGAAATCCATTGCTTTCAATAACAGAAACTGCGGTCTACAACGACCCTTATTTTAACCATTACTTTTCTAACTTTTTCTAACAATAGAACCTTCTATGCAGGTTTATTTCCAAGCCAAATAATAATTATTTGGATTATTGATATCCGCCCTTTCACGCCTTGCACGCTCCTCACGAACCTTTAGCTGTTATATCAGAAACAACAAAAACACATTAATACATTAATAATTTAGCACTCTATCAATGCATTGTTCAATAATAATTTAACACTCCAACAATGCATTGTTCAACATATTCCATGTTACTCCAACAATGCATTGTTCAACATATTCCATGCTACACTCCAACAATGCATTGTTCAACATATTCCATAAGTTATAACACGTTTTCTCCATGCTTTGCTGCGTACTCTTCACCGTTGCCTTATCCACGAGCTCTCTACAGCCACGCTGGCTCTGATACCATGTCTCGAGGAAGGAGATAAGGAAGAGAGCTCACACACACACACACTCTCACTCTCAAGGAGAAGCACACACACAGATTGAGGCAAGGAAGAATGATCTTGTTCTTCTTCTTCTATTACATAAAAAGGAATGTACAAGAATGACCTAAAAAACAAGAATACAACAAGTGCAATATATAAAGATCAGTACATAAGGAAAAACCTAATGTGTTCGAATGAGTGAGCTGGCAAAGAACAAATGTGCCATCACTCTCGATAGATAAAAATAATAAAGCTCAATGAAGTATCCCTGACATATACAGGCGTGACCACTATATATGTCAGAGAAACAAAAAACTGGTACGTGTCATCCTGGATCATCACATGTTGAGCTTGATATCTCAATATATTTTTACTCCAAAAATGTTATTTTAGTTCTTGAAAATATTAGTTTCTTCATCATAAAAAAAATGTTAATTAGTTAGTGAATATGTTGAAATGGCTTCATGTGCATGGGATTTCACAATACTTTCTATACATCAGTATGGAAGGTGGTCATAATACATGCATACTTTGGAACACTCCTTTCAAAACACTTCTCTCCTACGTTCCCTAGTAACTTCCTTCCAATCATACTTGAACCACTTTTTGGTTGAAATTGTGAGTATTTCGAAAAAAAATTACTTATTATCATATTATTTTTTGCAAAAAAGATCCAATGTTACATTTTTGTCCACCCTATTTGATGTGAATTAATTCAATCTCCAATAAAAGGCCTTCCTTTTGAGCTCAAAATAGCTCTAGTATGTGTTTGGTACCAAAAAACTCCTTTGATTCTAGTTGGTTTCTCATATAACCATCATTATCATCTATGCATATGTACTTATCTTGACCGATTCTTGTATTGCTATGAGCTCTCATGAACCGATTGATATGGTGGCATGGCATCATCATTCTCATAAAATATATCTCAAAGCAATGGGACTAAGACTACATCCTTTGCATGTTCAAGAGTTGGAAAAGGTGGAACTCTACATTGTGGAATGCAGTATTATTTCCACAATCCTTTGTCTATGAAAATTGAAACACAAAAGTTTATCTTGATAGACGAAATAATAAAATCAATGCAGGACATCCACATAAGGTATGTGTATGCGATTCCTTTTTCAAACTTTCAAAGCTTTCATGTATATGATATTGATTATGCATAACATGCACACAATTATTTGATTAATTTAGTTGTGCCATAAGCGTGGTGCTAGGCATGTAAAACACAAGTAAAACACCAAAAATGAAAGATCAATGCATCAACCCCTTGTTTCACTCAACTCCAAGCTATTGATGCCGAGCAACCAATCACCTCGACAAAGGTGAGAACCTCTGGAAGATTTGGAGAGAGAGAGATGTGCTTTCAACTTTGGA